>OZ007567.1:9673246-9748246 GCA_963931925.1 Onchidella celtica
ACATTACTTGTATTGTATTATAGAGAAATAAAGATATTGATATGTATATATGTATGTAAGTATGTATCTATCTATTTGTCTGTCTGTCTGTCTGTCTATCTGTCTTTCTGTCCAACCATTTATATCTCTATAGCTTTCTCCTTCTCTCTATCCGTCAATCTCACTGTCTGTCTGTCTGTATGTCTGTCTGTCTCTCTGTCTCTCTCTTTCAAAATCTCTTGCAAATAAATCACAGCCCACGGTTTCTTCTGCTGTCTGAGACGGATTACAACCAACGCGCATTTTGTGCTCGTAAAACACTGGAAATAATTCAACATATCAGATACGACCTTTATAAATTCTGCTGGCCCAGTGATATTTGCACTCCCGGAGCACAAATGCCGTCCAGATTATCCGAGACTTCGGGAAAAAAATGTAAAAAAAAAATAATAAAACGTATTAAAACAAATGTGCCTGATATCGATGTTGTAAGAAGACACTGCTCGTAAAAAGTCTGTCCTAGCTGAAACAAAAGACAATCGGGTTAGAGCTAAGACAAGGCTGTCTTCTTCGCGCCTCCGAACGAAACGCCTTGCACACAGTTTGCACGCTGATTAGAGGCAGAGCCTATGGCGTATTGTGTGAAAAGAATGCTTGGTATCATCATATTATAATAATGGAGCTTGGGCCCAACTTTGTTCCCGCAAAGGCTTTTTTACTACGCAACGTAGAGAAATGAAACTTGGCACATGTATGTAAAATTTATTAAGCCTGTACGTGTCGAGCTCATTTTTTCCCGAAACTCTTTACTTTTCCCAGAAATTCAGTTATAATTATCAGTTATCAATTCATGATTGCGAATACGACGTGATAATGTACTTCCGTCAATTTCATCATTTCCGCCTCTTGCCGGAAATGTAAACTCTCGAACTAGAGTTCACTTGAGATCCAGCCACGCCAAGAAAATTTTGATACCCAGTATAATGTTATACAGATGAGGTGAGTGCCATTCATTCATACCAAGAAAACTGTGTAGAAACATTTATAGTGTGCTTCAAGCTCGAAATGAAATATTTTTATTATAGATCTCGGAGTGTCAGTCATGCCAAGAAAACTTTGTCGAAAGGCTAGGCCTCTCACGCCTCGAACTCTAGAGCTAATGCTTAAAGAAAGGAAAATGTAATAATAATATAAAAAAAAGAATCACGGGATTTTGAACAAGATCTACTGCCGCCCACACAGCTCGGATTTGCGTGAAATTTTACATGTGCCCGCCCTTCGACCCGCAAAAGGTTCTTTTTTAGATTTGGAGTCTTGAAAAGGTGGGGAAGTATTTTTTGAGTTTGCTCTATGCCGATAATTGTCTACTTTTGATCCTTCATTTTTCACGAACACATGAGCCCATGACGTCATCATTTCCTGAAAAATTCTCCTATCTATCTATTAATAGCCAATTTTTTTGTGGATGACCCAAAGTGTCTCGACATCAATGTCTTTGTGCTGATTCCTTTCGGTCTGGAGTGCTGAGCTTAACCATTCGAAGAATGGGGCAATTACTAGTAATGATAATTAATGGAAGCGCACATCAGTGCATATCCATACAAGGCACACAATTCGATGACGTAAAACACACACCGGAATACTATCTATATTACTGACCTTGTTAATTTGCATAGTTTTTAAAAATATGAATCGGCTTAGAAGCAAAACAATCCGACTTATGCTCGGAGATTGCGTGATCTGCGCTAATAATGTACATGTACTTGAGTGTACGACGATCACCAATGGCTACCCCAACCCCTTTTCGCCTGATTAGTCAATCTGACTACCGCCCATTGATACAAACTGACTAGGCCCTCACGCCCCCAGGTCCATCTGATTATTCCATGTGTTGTCACTTTAAATTCGTGAACACCATACCAAGTTTTATTTCAGCAAACCTTCACCAGTCGCGCTTTTTGGTAAACATGTTGTACGGATATGCACTGTCCATATCCACACAACATGTTGCACGGATATACACTTCCATAATTAATACCACTTGGCCCACTGGCTCGGGGAATACACAGGATGTGATTTTAAAAGTTGATTTTCCATCCCAATGGGTAGTAAACTGAGGCTCAGAACGAACTTTTCAGTCATACTTTTTAATGCTACTCGTAGAAAATGTGCCGGTTTTTTTTCGGGGTCAGAATTTCGGAAGTCTTTCGCTTGTTGAAACTCAGTTCTGGCTCGTAAACAAAGAAAGTATTAAAAATATAGCTAACTTCATGACTTTTCAAAATATGCCCACGCACACCTTTACATCTTTCTAGGCGTAACGCGATATTTTGTAGAATTTAAGGCTGAACAGTTAAAAACCCTTTCGTGATTACGGTGGAGACTGTACTTTCTTTATAATACGATAATTTTATTACAGCATTACGGTAACTTTCTAAATAAAGAATCGGTTTTCGTGCAGCGATTGAAGTTATATATACAAAGTCAGCTATTTTAATCAAGGCCCAGAATGATAGCTGCACATACAGCAAAGACAGTTCAGTGTTATCTCTTTTCAGCGTCCTAAAAAAAAATACACCATTGTTTACGTCTCCTAGACATTCGCCGCCAGGTGGGTGTGCAAAACCTGGGAAGGCAAAACGTCCAGCCCGCCCACCGTATCGTATCCAATATCTTGGTTGGAACAAACCAAACTGCACAACTTACGCAAAAGACATTAGAAACAAACACTGCAAAAATAATTTGTAGAAACAATGATCGTGACATCATCCACCACTCACGAGTCCTCTCGACATGCCAGAACATGAAGTCCTTCCTGCAAAGTGTCAAGTGTTTTTACACTGTTACTATTCCCCTTTCTAATCATTCCTCTTTCTGAGAGAAACATTCTAGTCAATTTACACAGGCTGTGTATGTTGTGAAGGGTTTGATTCCTATCCAGCTTTCCTTTTGTTAAAAATTCATGGAAATATTAATAGGAAATAAGAAGTCAGGCGGAAAGAGTTGCGACTCTATTCCATTAATCTGACACACGCTCAGTTATCATTTAATGTTTGCAGATTTGCCACTGCCAGTTGTTAAGCTTTAATACACTTCCAATTTCAGAGAGAAATGGAGAGATCAAAAGGTTTTTATCTGCAGTTAAGAAGTAGCATCAAAATACATGAAAGGGGGCATCCTTAAAGAACATAAGCTTGAAGAGGGGGGAGGAGGAAGGAGGAGGAGGGTCCACAGGGTATGAAACACGTACACGGGGGTGGGGCGGGGGGGGGGGGGAGCTATGTGAAGCGTAGGTATGCTTTTCAGTCAAGGTAAGGAATTTAAAAAGTTATATTTATGTGTATTCGTATTTGTATTTGTATACTTCTTTAATCCCATTTGGGAAATTTGCTTTTGTGCCATTGCAGCCCAGTTATTACTGGAGCAGGCACGTCGTCGCCACAGTGCAGCGCCGGTCGGCGGGTATTTTTTTTTGGGGGGGGGGGATGAGGGAGGCAGGGAAGGGAATGGTAGAGATGAATTTTATTTAATTTTGCCCGGGCAGCGGCCTGTTCGGCCTGCTCTTTTGGATTTCCAACTGTCAAGGTATCTTTAACGTGCGCAACGTGCACATGGGCCCTCCGAATTTTTTCGTCCTTATCCGAGAAGACTAGGTGCTCCATCATACTCCCCAATAGGATCGGGGACACGAAAATATGAGAAAAATCCCAAACTTCCAACATGCCTGCACCGGCCGGGTTTTGAACCCGCAACCCTTGGCATGAGAGGCGAGCACCTTGCCTCTAGAGTACCTTGTCCCGTTTATTTTGTTTCAATAAAATAGAAAGTTGTATGATTATACAAAAATCAGTACAGGCATTGTTGTAACGAAACAGTCCAATAGCCCGTGTACAATGACATTTAAAGCTTCAAAATATCAAATCTTTATCATGAACAGGCAACATTTTAATGACCGTACGCTGGCACAATGGGTTTGGTGGAAGAGATGGGGGGGGGGTGGCAGCTAAGCGCATAAATAGAGAGGAGGAGGGAGGTGAACATCGCTAAAAATCGAGCATCCTCACTTTAGGGAGGATCCCTAACTCCTGATTCTACCTTCTCTTCCCTCCATCAAGACACCATAGACCAGTGGCTCTCAACCTCTTAAATCCTCTTTCCCCTTACAATCATGAACCCCTCCCTTTTGCACAGACTTTCTGACAGTTTCGTTATAAACATATTTTGTATATATACGAGGGATGTCAAAATGGATAGATGATACCCAGTTTTAGCATTTTGAACCTAATATTATTGCGATACATCTCCTATCGGTGTCCGCTCACTCGCTACATCAGCGCACACCCGCCATGTTTGGGCTATTGTTTTGGCCCTTGGACCTACTCTTTAGCTGTCCCAGGATCTGTGTCCCAAGGGACCGCCCAAACTGACGGGGCGCATTTCATGAAACGCTGCCCAGCCGTGTCGGGTACCCATGGGCCTGTTTTCGCCATATTTGGGTGGGAACTTTGCCTTGGGCGCTTTTCATGAAACTGGCCACTGCAGTCCTGCTTCAGAACTCATACGCGCCAGGACACTGCGCACCAAGCTTGATAAATATGTTACTTTTTATGACATGCACGGTACTAAAGTCGAAACAAAACAAAGGCAGGAGGGAGGCCATCATTGTTGAGGAGAAAGCATTATTCGAGATTTTTAGGCCTATTTTCATTTATTACAAAATTACGATACTTCGCTTTCATGACAAAGGAATAGACATAGTAGCAAAAAGACCTATCTTTCACATGTAATTTTTTCAGGTCTGGGCATTTCTTCCTCGCAGCAGTGACTTTTTTTTCCTTGCTGTTTTTTTATATAGATATATAGATATATAAATTAACAGGCTCATTTGCTCGAAAATGGTAAATAAAAGCTTCTTCTTCTTTTTTATTCATTATCATTATATGTTGAAACGCGCATGCAGGCTTCCATGTACACCTCACTCCCGCCTTTCCTCCACCCCGTCTACACTTTTCTTAAATCATAATGCTGGGGGCACCCGCCCCACTCTGACCGCCGTACGTATTTTATGAACGGGGCCTGGTAGGAGGAAGAGACGGTGTGCAAATCACTGGAGATAGAACAGGAAATTGCCTGGATGAAATCTTGTTTCTAGGCTACGTCACAAATTTTTTTTCCTATTCTCGTGATTATCACCTGCTGTAGGCCAGCATGTGTCATTGTCATCATGGTCATTTTATTTGTTTCCAGACTCATTGTTCACTCTCTCTATCCCACCCAGTTGTACTGTTCATTTCACACATCCAAAATGTTCTATACGATCTGCATTTTTGTCACCTACGGCAGTTCATGAACCTTTGTTCTATTTTGATACACACAAATAATATAATCAGTGTTATGAAAACATACAACAAAAAACTGTGTGTTATCAGACAAAATACTGATTATTTCATGCCTCCGACAGATATAATTTGGTTACCTGTGGCCCAGATATTTAAAAAGATTACTTAAAAGAATTAACTCACATCATTGTGTTTTTTTTGTGTTTGTTTGTTTGGTTTTGTGCTTTTTGTGTTCTGTTTTCTTTTTGGTTACTCACCCACTTATTCAATCATTCATTCATTCAATCATTTACTCACTTAGTCACCCGCTTACACGCACTCACTCATTCACTCACCCACTCATTCACTCACTCACTCACTCAATCACTCACTCACTCACTCACATATTCACTTACTAACTCATTCATTCACTCATTCGTTCATACCCCGACTCAACCAATCAATCAATTACTCCCTCAGCTCACTCACTCTCTCACGCACTACTTTACATATTGGCAGATCTTCTTTATACTTCCACTTCCTCTCGAGATAGGTCCGTCTGTTGCTTTCTCCCTCTCTCCCCTCTCTCTCGCTCTTTCTGTCTATCTATTCATCTATCTATCTATCTATCCATTTATCTATCTTTCTGTCCATCTATCTATCTGTCTGTCTGTCTGTCTGTCTGTCTGTCTGTCTGTCTGTCTGTCTGTCTGTCTGTCTGTCTGTCTGTCTGTCTGTCTGTCTGTCTGTCTGTCTGTCTGTCTGTCTGTCTATGGATATCTCCTAATCTCACGATTCCAAATATTGAAGATCACTGCCTCAGCATTGCACCTGCCAAATACTGACTCACTAACTTTCAGATCTTCTACATCAGAATGGGAGATCATGAACATGTATCAACAAATGCGATATCGATCCTACCTTACACAATCAGCACAGTCTTCCACTTGACAGTCGGGAAATTCAGGGGGCCAGGTAATTGTGTCAATAAATTTAAAGTTAGCATAAAAACGAAAAACATTATAAAAATAACTTGTTATGACTGCTCTTCATGTAGTAGCAAACAGCAGTCTAGGAAGTCATACAAATTAATACTTGAATTTTGCAATTCGTCAACAAACAATCATTACTCTGAATTTGGCAATTCAAAGGCAATTATTTATTATGAAGTACATCTTGGCGTTACTGTGTCTTAAGAAACTAAGCATTTTCGACCATTAATTTCCTCATTCTACCGACACTCGACGGTTGCGCTGAAGCACATTTGCTGATGATTCTGCAGTCTCAGGAGGTTTTTAATTGTTGAGTAATTATTTCCTTGAATTTCCTTGTTTCCTTCGGGAAAACTGAACAGCTTTTGTTAGGGAACCGTACTCTGATTACAAAGTCGAATAGACAAAATACTGGATTGCGTTAACTGCTCATCTATGGGTTACTGCGCAATATACCTTGGTCCCCTAACATCAGCTAATTTAACAACATTCACTACTGAAAATGAAGATTTGATGAAATTTCGTATTTAGCACGAAGTCTGAAACAACAATTTGACATCAGGGTACACGGGTGGTCTACAGACGAGGTGCTGTGTTTAAGTCTTTATTATTGTTTAGGAGGTTTCACTGCACTTAGGCATTCACACCTCACTTTTCTTCTTTTATATGTCTTGTTGTGGTTGGGCTGCGTCTTTTTTTCAGAATTTTGCCTGGGGCAGCGGCCTTGTACGGCCGGCTCTTCACGAGTTCCACCTGCCAAGGTATCTTTAAAGTGCGCCACGTGCACACGAGCCCTCCGAATTTTTCGTCCTTATCCGAGAAGACTAGGTGCTCCATCCTATCTACCATAGGATCAGGGACAGGATAGTAGGAGTAAAATCCCAAAAATTTCAACACACCTGCACTGACCGGGATTCGAACCCGGTACCCTCGGTATGAGAGGCGAGAACCTTGCCTCTAGACCACCGTGTCCCCCAGAGGCAAGGTGCTCTCCTCTCATGCCGAAAGTACCGGGTTCAAACCCCGGCCGGTGCAGGCATGTTTGAATTTTTTTTCGGGGGAAAAAATTCCTGTCCCTAATCCTCTGGTAGGTATGATGGAGCACATAGTCTTCTGGGATAAGGAGGAAAAACTCGAAGGGCCTGTGTGCACATTGCGCACGCTAAAGATACCTTGGCAGTTGAAAGTCGAGAAGAGCAGACCGAACAAGGCCGCTGCCCCGATCAAAATTCTACAAAACTAATCCCTACCACAAAAACACACAGAAACAAAAACAGGAAAAGTCTGGTACGGTGTAAATGCCAAGAGTAGCGAACCGCCTAAGATAAAGACTTAAACACAGGCCAGAGTTTTCTGCTATTGTATAACAGTACACAATACAGCCTGCTACTGTCACCCCCACTGTCTTGTGGGTCATCTCGGGAGAGAGGAAGACTAGGGGAAGGTAACCCTGAATACAAATACCACACTGCCTTGTGTGTTGCTATGATAGCAAAGGCTATGGGAGTAAACCCAGACAGAAAATCAGGAGGGGAGACCCGAAGGTGGTTGTCAGGGAGAACTGCATCAAACTGGCTTCCAGCATCTCCTGCAGCCGGACTAGTTCCAAATGTATTGACCTGGTCTCTCCCTTGGGTTTAACTAGAATGGCAGAGAGAGGGGTGGTGCCTCTGGGCAAAGCACCATCTCTTAAAAATAGCCCAGGCAAGGCAGCAAAACGAGGAGGCGTTTGCTCGGGCTTGGCAAGCGTCTGTCTCTCCTCTATAAGCCCACTCATTTCCGATTTGGAGAGGACACTCCAGCCATCCGTTACGGATGGGCACAACACGGGAGGTGGCAGTTACCGGTGATAAGCTCAATCCATTTGGCGTACGGATGAGCGCCAGGGGTCCCCTCTGTCGGTGGGAGCGGCTCTTCAGCTGCATTGATCAACTACCGCCCGCCGTAACCTGGGCAGCCCCCAGGCAGTTGGGTGTTGTTCCGCCACGTCAGCCTGCTTCATAAGGTGGTTGGAGCTAGACCAAAAGTCAAAAAGCTGACGTAAAGTGTGCACCTGGCAAAAACAGAAAAATACTAAAACTTGGTACCTGGAACGTCAGAACAATGCGCCCAGGCTTGCAACAGCAAGATCTCACTGATATTGACTCCATCAGGAAATCCCAAATTATTGATCGAGAACTTCAGCTACTAAACATCGACATCGCTGCCCTTCAAGAAACTCGACTTCCCGACTCCGGGTCAGTCAAAGAAGAAAACTACACCTTCTTCTGGCAGGGCCTTAGCAGCGAACAGCCGAGAATCCACGGCGTGGGCTTCGCCGTAAAAAACTCCCTTATCAATTCGATCGCAACTCCAATTGGAGTGTCAGAACGCATCATGACACTCAGACTGAACACCCGGTCTGGTTTTACCAACATTATCTGTGTCTATGCCCCAACACTTACCTCCTCTGACGAAACCAAAGACATTTTCTACGAGGCATTGCAGAGGACTCTCCACAACATCCCTCTCACCGAAGGCCTGCTAATTCTGGGTGACTTTAACGCTCGAGTGGGAGCAGATCACTCCGCATGGCCAAAGTGCATTGGGCACTTCGGCATTGGCAACATCAACGAAAACGGGCAGCGCCTTCTGGAGCTATGCTCCGTAAACTCATTATGTGTTACAAACACGTACTTTGACCTTAAGAGATGCCAAAGAACATCATGGCGCCATCCCAGGTCTGGCCATTGGCATCAATTAGATCTTATTCTCTCAAGGAGGAAGAGTTTGGGCTGTATAAAAATAACTCGTTCCCTCCACAGTGCTGACTGTGACACCGACCATGCACTGGTAGTCAGCAAAATCAAAATTTCGGCCAAGAAAATATACAGATCAAAAGCCCCTTCAATCCCTAAGATCAATGTAACAGCAATCAGAGATGAATCAAATAGAAAGTCATTTGAAAAGTTATTTGCTGAAAGCATGGATAATGTCACCCAATGTGACTCGGTAGATGAAACATGGAACACTCTCAGTTCAAAAATTCATGACTGTGCCATCAAGTCTTTTGGACAGCATAAAGTTTCAAACAACGACTGGGTAGCCCAGAACAGCGAAATTCTCCTACCTCTCATTGAGCAAAAGAAATCTGCTTTCAATGAGTATAACAAAAATTGCAATCAGAGTACAAAAACTTGTTTGAAAAATGCAAAAGCTAAACTTCAGCTGGAGGTAAGACGTTGCGCCAACAAATACTGGACAGACTTGTGTAACAGCATACAAGAGGCAAATGAAAAGGGAGATATTTTATGAAAACCGCCTTTAGTCAGATGAAAGTAGCTCTTGGGCCAATCATCACCAAAAGCGCCCCACTTAAGTCTGTAAATGGTGAACCCATCACAGATAAAAATGAACAACTGAATAGGTGGGTAGAGCATTACTCTCTGTTGCATTCAACTGAGAAAAATATTCCACCAGATTTTGAGGAACACCTCCAAAAACTGCCAATAATGGCCGAACTTGGCGCTGAACCTTCCTTAGTCGAGCTTTCCAATGCAATCGACCACCTGTCTGCTGGAAAAGCCACAGGAAGTGACAACATTCCTGCAGAGGTATTAAAAGACCTAAAAGGCCCACTATTACCACACCTGTATAATCTGTTACTGCAGTGTTGGAAAGAAGGCGTGATACCACATGATATGAGAGACGCCAAAATTGTCACACTTTACAAGAACAAAGGAGACAAAGGCGACTGCAACAACTATCGAGGCATATCCCTCCTCAGCATTACTGGAAAGGCTTTTGCTCGCGTCATCCTCTGCCGCCTTCAACAACTGGCGGAAAAAGTCTTACCAGAAACACAATGTGGCTTTCGAAGCAAACGATCAACTATTGACATGATGTTTGCACTTCGGCAAATCCAAGAAAAATGTAAAGAACAAAACAGGCCGCTTATAACATGCTTTGTGGACCTAACAAAGGCTTTCGACACCGTAAGCCGATCTGGCCTGTATGCAGTCCTTAAATCCATAGGCTGTCCACCAACATTGCTAAAACTTATTGCATCCTTCCACACTGACATGAGGGCATGTGTCAACTTTGAGGGCTGCACATCCAATTCATTTGCTGTAAACAGCGGTGTGAAGCAGGGATGTGTTCTTGCTCCTACCTTATTTGGTATATATTTTGCAGCCCTACTCAAGAATGCCTTTGGTCAATGTTCAGGTGGAGTACTTATTAACACCAGAGTGGACGGCTCCATTTTTAATGTTGCCAGACTAAAAGCAAAATCTCGTACAGAGCATATTATGTTACAAGAGCTCCTCTTCGCAGATGATGCTGCAATCGTGGCCCACGATGAAACCACGCTCCAGGCTCTCATCAATAGCCTTGCCAAAGCCTGTGACAAATTCATGCTAAAGATCAGTGTCTCAAAAACTGTAGTTTTGACACAAGGCTTGAGAAACCCCAACCCAATCATGCTGAATGGCTCTCCTCTGGAGCAAGTGGGAAAATTCTGCTACCTAGGCTCAACCATCAGTGGTAGCACAGACATAACAACTGAAATAAATGCCAGAATAGGAAAGGCGGCCACAGCTTTTGGCAAACTCTCAAAAAGGGTGTGGAACAATAGCAAGCTGACCATCAAAACAAAGGTACTCGTGTACCAAACTTGCGTCCTAAGCACCCTGCTGTATGGGTCAGAGACATGGACCACCTACTCCAAACACGAAAGATCCCTCAACTCCTTCCACCTGCGCTGCCTACGCAAAATTCTCAAGATCAAGTGGCAAGACAGGATCTCAAATATCGAAGTTCTGAGCCGAGCCAACATTCCATCAACTCAGGCTCTTCTAAGCAAAAAAAGACTGCGGTGGCTTGGACATCTCCACCGTATGGAAAATGATCGCATCCCCAGACAAATTCTCTACGGGGAACTTGCTACTGGCAACCGACCCAGAGGTAGGCCACATCTGCGATTCAAAGACACTTGCAAGGTCACGATGAAAGCATTCAACATCGACCCCAATGAATGGGAGAACCTTGCAAATGATCGAAGCAGATGGAGACAAAAATTACGCAGTGGCACGCTCGCAATAGACTTCAAGGCAAAAGAAACATACCTGACAAAACGACAGAGGCGGAATGAAAACACTCGCCAAAGTGAACCCAAAAGACTGACCTGCAATCACTGCCATCGCACTCTCGGGTCAAACATTGGTAGAATAAGCCACGAGAGAAGCTGTCAGTCAAAGTGAAAGTGAATATTCTAGCTGCTAAGACCGTCTGTAAAGACGCTAAAGGCCATATATATATATATATAAACACAATAATTTCACTTGGCCTAGGCGCACACCTGCGACTTTACTGTGATGCTGTCGCATGGCAGACGGGTTGCATTATTTAAAACTGTAGGCGAAATACTGAGGATGCGTACATAAATTTATGCGACTCTCGGGCTCATCACAGAGTCGACGGGAGCGTAAAACTAAAGTCAGTATTCTGTCCCAGACAGGATGTGTACTACCAAACAAGAAATCTCTCCTTCAAATAAAGTATTCACAATTTGCAATGTTTGGATGAACTTAAAACGACTTTAGCATCCCAATGACCACCGTCTGACCGAAGTGTACACAAGTTAAAAGTTATACACTCGCTAGTAACAAAAGAATAGAGAAAGGTGGGATGTTGTATGATAACATTTCTTTTTTCCTGTTAACATAGAATCAAACATCGCGGGACATAATTTGTTTCAAATGCTCAAAATAAAAGACCCGTCTTCATCTAGATCAGACTCTCCGTGGAAAGATTTTCACACGCCTAGTTATAATAACTGTCTAGCCAGGGGGCCATCCATAAGTACTTACGCTCGATTTTTGGCAATTTTAGATCCTTCCCCCCTCTTTTTCATACGCTGGGTTTCGGCCTGCGCACCCCACCCCCCCCCCTCCCTTTCGGGCATTAAATCGTTGAATTTCTATGATAAGACCATCATATTTTGAAGCTTGAAACGGCATTTTGCACGTCTCATTTGATTGTTTCATCAAAAACATGGCCTGTATTTGATTTTTATATAATCCTCCCATCTGTTTTATTGATTCATTACCATAAATGAAACACGGATGTACGCTTTACAGACCCCACACGTACGAGTCCATACACTGAGGGGTACCTCCTTCCCCTCCGACCATAGATACTTTGAGGGCGGCCCCTGAGAACACGAGGAAGAATCGCTGCAGGTGGCGCCGTGTTTTAAATCATTTCATGGCTGGAGGAGATAAAGCATATTTAGCTGGTAATAAAGTGACATTGAAATAGCAATCAGCCCATTACTTTCACCTGTACACAAAGTGTAGCCTGAATCCTGAAGCCAGTGCATCGGCGCCAAGTTACAGTCTTTCCAGTGTGCGCCGGTATAGAAATTGAAAATGAAGAGCAACTGGGTAGTAACTCCCCTAAGTGGGATGTTTATTTAACTGATCATACCTCAGCACCTTTCAAGTACGGGTTTCATGCCCTTGTGTGAGCAGGTGTCTTTTGTGAACAGCAAAGGCAGGCCATACTGGACGTAATCTTGTGACAGATAGCTCCCTTATACAAATCATTATGATGTGGCAATCACTAATATAAATGTTACTTTAGGTAATTATGAACATGAAATATTGTAGTGAGGAAAACGAAGGGCTCGCTTTGAAATTGCAATGATATGAAAATTGGAGAAAATGTTCAAGAAACCAATATTTCTAGCGCTTTCTGAGAACTGTTCACATCAGGAGAACAATCTGCTGTTGCTGTGGGAACATGACACCTGCGTATTGAAATCACTGTGTGGACGTGTAAGTGTACACGTGTACTTCTTCTGTTTTTAATCCTGTCCATACCTCCGTTTCCTCCTTCAACTTTCGCTTTCTCATTCTGTCTTTCCCCTTGCCGATTCTATTCTGGTTTCACAAGTTTTTACTGAAACCCCACGAAAACTAAGTCTTCCTCCTCATTTTCCATCGTACAATATTACCCGTCCCCTCCCCATACTCCAATCTGCACACTCACAATTTCCCCTATCCGTTAGCCATCACGATTCCTTTTCCGACCACTCCCAAACGTAAAGGCTGAGCATACACATATGATTGGCTGACTTGTTGCAGTCTTAGCTTAGTTTCGCCAGCGAGTATGTATTTTATAGAGAGATCTCACTACCGCCAAATCGCGAAACTAGGTCACTGCGGTAAACAAGAAATTGAAGAATTGAAAGAGGCCGTCTTCACCAAAGATAGTGTGCATATCTGTTTACTGTGGTTTGTTCATATTTTTGGGCTGATTGGAACTATTTAGAGCCGTTTCTAAGTTCTTCTTAGGCCCCATGGAAATGCATAAATGAGTTTACCGCGGCGACCTATTTTTCGCTCCATGCTAAGGGTAGCCACACAAAGGCCATCGAATTCGGTCACCGAGCCACTATGCGCTGTAGGTGAGAAGAATTACACTATATAATTTCAACAACTGCACACAGAGTCCACCTAGATTCTGTCCGTTTATGTAGTGGAATTCTTCTCACCTAAAGCGCCTAGTGGTCGGTGACCGAATTCGGTGGCCTTTGTGTGGCTACCCTAACAGTGGTTTCGTGGATCCTCCCCTAACTCGCAGTGCCAAATCGACCAATAGTGAAACCTCTCTATACATACATACTCACTGGCTTCACGCTCTTATTGGCTATGCAACATGTTCATGCTTTGCTTGTGTGCGCATCTTCATTAGGCTGGCACGAACGTGCGACTCTGATGCGTCGCAGCCGAGTCGCAGTTTTTTAAATCCAAGGGAATGATTGGCGGGGCGCGTGTATGCGAAACACGGGGACATTGCTGAGACGACAGGAACGTGAAACTAAACACGAGTACATCACAACAGCAAGTGGCAAGTACAAGCCTAGCCTAAACTCTCAAACCAAACAGGCAGGTTACAAGAACAGTACAAAAACAACAGAAATTCCACTCTATTGAGACGTTAGTACCAGAAGCAGCGAGATAACACGGCCGTGACTGTGGAGTCCGTCCTGCATTTCCGCAACCTGTCCATCATTCGCTCGACTGATCTTAATTACTACAAACTCTACGACAGGGGTCCCCAACCTGGGGTAAATATACCCCCCCCCCCCCGGATAAATTTCGCCTACCCGGAGTCAATTTGCTGATTTGTACATATTAATAACCATACGTTTTTCATAAATAAGTGAAATAAGTCTGCCATGTGCTGTTAATATTGTTATTGACCAGCAAGTAGTAAAGTAAAAAAAAAAGTATTTTAATTTTATTCTTTTGTCGGTTACTTTATTATGGTAGAAATGGAAACTCAAATAACTGAACAAAACAGGGTGGGGTAAATTTACTTCCGCCAAGTTACCAAGGGTAAACGGGACATACAGAAATGTTTGGGAACCCCTAGGACTACAATATCTCACGGCTGGCCACGCCTTGTTTCAGTTGCCAAGTTACTTGACTGCTCTGAATTCCACAATTTCCGGAAAAACACAATGTGGGGAAATTTATCGGAAACCTTGACGAGAATACCAATGGTTAGTAGTGTTGTTATTGTTGTTGTTCCTGTTGTTGCTGGCGTTGCTACTGCTGCCACCATGGCTGTTTCGGTGCCCTGGTCGAGAATGTTCAACTATCCAACCGTTTGGCTATCTTGTTACGTTTCCGCTTGTTCCTGGGTAAATTCCATCAACCTGAGACTTGTTGGGGATGTTTTCCGATCCGTCCGAATTTTCAATTGCACACCAGGGTCTCAGATTGGTTACAGTCCGCAGCCAAATTGAAATTTTAGCAATGGATTCATTGATTGATTTACCAATTGATCGATTAGTTCATTGGAAGTTTGCTACACTTGGAATTTTGCAGAGTTGGTGCTTAGCTAGTCGGTGTGTTGGAGTAACTGATTGAATCGTCCCCCATCTCACGTAAAGGCGTATCAACAATTTTTCTATTGTATAGGATAACCTTTTCAAATTTTGGTGAGACTGAGATTGTTGTTCATGTACAGACAACCATGTGGCAATAACGCATCCGTTTATAATTTCCAAATATTAAAGACATCGATATGTCGTGTTGTGAGAATACAGATCTCACCATGAGCAGTGGCCATGATTCAAAATCACTAAAACTAGCAATACGGCGGTACACGAAATGAGCGATGGAGTGTTTATTTGATTGAAGAACATCATCAGTCGGCATCTTCATATAGACCGTAAACATCTGATGGATTTCATTCGACATTTATTTAATGCAGAATTGGATCCATTTTGTTTCGTCATGTTGGTCAAGGTCTACAGTAGTACGGTATTCCAACCCCCCAAAGCCCCCATCTCCAAACACCTCCACACCACCCCTTTTTCCACAAAAGGCTGGCCTAAAACATCAATGGAACAGACTTGAGGGTAGCCGAGAGAGAGGTGTGTGTGTGGAGGGGGGGGGAGTAGGAGTAGGAGGAGGAATTTGGCTATTGCAAATGAGCAAACTTGACTCTAATTCCCAACACTACCAGCCATTATGGTAGATTCTAGTGGAAATTTGAGGTGATTTGAGGAAAAATCCAATTTTCGCACATTTAAAATACGGAGACCATAATTATTGTAATGATCGAAACGACAAGAATTATAGTTCATCATCTTGAAATGTAAAGAAACTTCGGCTCTGGTAATCTTTCTGTGAAATGCTTAAGATTTGTCCTCGCAGCTGTGGTAGCTGTACAGATGGAAGTTAGAAGAGAAAGTAAATTGGACTGTGCTGATAAAAGTATTTGATTGATAACAGTGCTAAGTAACATGTCGTAAATATCCTTCCTAGTCCACCATTCTCAAGTGAAACAGTTGCCAGATAAGATTTGCGATAGCAGGCCAGAACAGAAGGGGGCCAGGTTGGCCAGCTGGTTTGGACCTACAATTTAAAGGGGGCAAGAAGATTTTGTTGTTGTTGTTGAAGTTGTTTTGGGGAGGGGGGTGCTCTGGTGTGGAATTTTGGTATTGTAAGAGAGTCAGTGGGCGGCGGAAGGGGGAGGGGCGGCTTTAGCACAAAATTTTGATATTTTAAAGATTTATAAAAGATTAAAACAAAAATTCTTTATCGTCGGATATATACCATTGTTGTGTGTGCAATTCTGTTTGGTTTTTTTTTCTAGAAAAGGAGGATTTTAAGTCGGCAAAAGGGTTAAAACGCATAAAACATTACCTCACGGACACATATCTTATCTCTAAAACTTTTTAATGGATTGAAATGGCACTCATACATAATAAAATTAGGAGTGAGAGAACCACTTTCATGACAAAACCTCAAATCGGTAAAATGTGGCATACAACAATATGGTAAATACCCCTCCATATGACTGGTTTGAAATGGGGCCTACAAAGTCCATTTCCCATCTGGCCTCTGCCTGTTGCCAGTTTTGCACGTGGCCTGTACCACAGACTGTCAGACTAACCTGGATAATTTGCTCCACAAACACCACGGCGTAGAATCCAGACATCACCAACAGCTCTGGCACTGCATATGTTGTGCGTGACCCCATGTTCAACATGACAGCTGCCATCTTGTCTCGCGTGTCCGGCATCAGGTGAAGGAAGCAGGTGGCCAGGTAAATACCTGTGAAGAAAGCCAAAAACAACACTGCTATAATATTATAGCTGCTTGGGTTCTTACAGCCTTCTTCAGGTCGGTCATGGACCAATTTTATTCAGCCCTTTTTAACGCATATTTTTCCATCGCAAATATTACGATATAATAATCTATATAAAAAAACAGCAAGGAAAAAAAATTCACTGCTGCGAGGAAGAAATGCCCAGACCTGAAAAAATTACATGTGAAAGATAATTCTTTTTGCTACTATGCCTATGCCTTTGACATGAAAGCGAAGTATCGTGATTTTGTAATAAATGAAAATAGGCCTAAAAATATTGAATAATGCTTTCTCCTCAACAATGATGGCCTCCCTCCTGCCTTTGTTTTGTGTCGACTTTAAACTTCCGCTTGCGTTTCAAAGTTTGCGGGTGTTACTATGCCAGTTGTGAGTTGTTTTGTACCTAGATCTACATAATCTGTGTGCCGATTGTGCGTGTTGTTTTCTAGATAAAGATATTTCTCCCGGGCAGGGCCGGGTAACTCAGCTAGTCTTTTAAAAGAAATCTGAATAGTAGGCCAACAAAATCATAACAGTACTAGAAATGGCCCCATTCTGTCGATGGTTAAACGTAAAAGCGCGGAGAGAGGAGTGGTCTATAATGTAGTGGTTGAAAGAAAGTAGGCTTTATGTTATAAGTACACATGACGCCTCTGCACATAATTGCCTGTCGACTCAGCGTGGATGGTCTAGCGTAGGCCTCGCCAAATTCAAATGATGACGCCAGGAGCTCATGCGTTCGTGGAACGGAGAGGATCGGGAGTCGACATCAGCGACAACAATGCCGTGGTCAGGAGGACATTTTCTCGTGTATCCTCCTTAAAACTGAGACTAGAAACAGAATGCAGCTGAATCTTCTTGATGCTACTGTGAGAATCGCGGCAGAACTATTGTTTTGAAATAAATCTTGCAAAGACTTTCACTGGATCTCCAGCATTGCTTTGAAGAAAAAAAAATCACTACTGACAAGATTTAAACTAAATGTTCCACATTCTAGAAGGCAGGATGAGATTAACTTAGTTCTGGAGGTTTCGTGTGATGTTAGTACAAAAGCTGCACTGAAATTTGTTTGGCTCTTTTTCTGGTTTTTTATAGCATCGTTTGGCTTAAACTTAAAATATCAGTCTGGCAACCCTCCGTCACAGTCAGTTGCTGCCAGTAGAACGTACACCAGTGGCAGGAGTTGACTGTGTCTGACCGGGCTTAGAAAGATTTGGTCTTTCTGGATTTACAAAGTAAATATAGGAAATTATGATGTGCACTTTTTGTCAAGCCGCTGACTGTGCCATTCCTGGCTTATTATGATACCCCCCTAAGATGTCACGAACAGGAAAGCTCCCTACAGCACTGGCTCGGCCAACATGATGGAACCAATCACCAAAGAAAACGAAAAACTACCAGGGAACGGCAGTCACTGATAACGCGGCCAGGATGCAGGCTTTACGGTTAATACAGAAGTACCTATCGTAAATCATACGTGGTGGGCAAGACATGAAGTGTGGGTGAGTGTTTAAATACCGCGAACCGTGTGTTTAATACCTTGGCTATCGTTATCGTTGGGATGTCAGTACATATAACAAACCCCAGAGAAGTATAAAAATACGTGTAATACAATCTTTATACCATCCTAGACGCGTGATATCTCTCTTTCTCTCTCTCTCTCTCTCTCTGTGTGTGTCTCTATCTATCTATCTATCTATCTATCTATCTATCTATCTATCTATCTATCTATCTATCTATCTATCTATCTATCTTTCTATCTATCTATCTATCTAGTTATCTATTTATCTATAAATCTATCCATCTATCTATCTATCTAGCTATCTACTATCTTTCTATCTATCTATCTATCTATCTATCTATCTATCTATCTATCTATCTATCTATCTATCTATCTATCTATCTATCTAGCTATCTATTTATCTATAAATCTATCTATCTATCTATCTACTATCTGTCTGTCTATCATGCACACATACACGCACACACACACACATCCCAGATTCCCCCTCCCCTTTGTGTTATATACACCTTCTCATCAAGCCAGTAAATCGGCTTGCCTTCTGTACTCACCACAAACCTTCCTTAACTTGAGACTGGCCAGTATCAATACCGCAGTACACACGCCTGCTGTTTAACGCGTGGATATTAGTCGTTATTGGCCGAATCTCGGCGAACCATCACCGATGTATCGAATAAAGAACGGCTGTCAGATTGATAGTAACCGATTACCTACAGAAACAGATCCAGGACGAGCGACGCATATGGAGAAAAGATCTGGAAGATAACTTTTCCAGTAGATTGAGGGCAGAATGGTGACGTTAATCAGATTGGATCAAGAGCAGTTACGTAATAAGCGAGGCTAAATCGATTTTCGTTCAGTGTAACTTGAAAAACATTTACTGACAATGCATTCGCCTATGTCTCACATTTCTATTCTCCCTCCATGTCGTGTGTGCGTGTGTGTGTGTGCGCGAGTGCATGGGCGTGTGTGTGTTTTTTTCAGGGTTTTTTTTTGTTTGTTTGTTTGTTTGTTTTGTTTTGTTTGCTTTGCTTCCTCAACAGTTCGACTCTTACTTTGAGACAGATCGAGAGGTTCTCCCAGTGTTTTCAGAGCCCCCCCCCCCACCTCCCGTGCCACAACATCAACTTTCTGTCGTCAAATTGTTACCTATCATTGTTTTCCTTGTCTCATTATCCTCAGGTTCACACCCTTCTTTCTTTTTTTTCTTTATAATGCATTCTGTCCTTAATCATTCTTCAGTTTCTCTTTCATATCGCCAGTTTTGTAAATTTTACAGGAGAGCGATTTGAAAGTTTGACATGAAGTATCAAATGTCTGTTACAACATTTAAATCCTCATCAAAAAATTAGGTCAATTAACTCGATAATGCAATGGAATTCGCATCATTTCAAAATGTAGTACTACGACGAAAAAGAATACGCGAAAAAAAAAAAAAAGATCGAAAATTTTCGAGTTACGATGCTTCCGCGGGCACCCCTCGATTTATTCTTTTTTCCTACACCCTCCCCCCCCCCCCCCACCCCACCCCAACTTCCATATTTCGCTGTGAGTACTAAGTATATGCCTTTGTCTCCTTCCTACAGCACGGCAACTTTCCTCAACCTGTTGTGTGTGTGTGTGTGTGTGTGCGTGCGTGTGTGCGTCAGTCTGTTTTCTCAGGGAACCGTCCAGAATGCTGCCGTGCCACCGACAAAAAAACGTAGTCAATGTAGGTCAAATTCACTTAACACCTTTTAAGAAAAGCATGAAATGACATGTGCTGTATCTTTCTAGCTGTGTCATAACTTTGTACTACTTAAGAAGCAGTTCTTTAAAGGGGGTATCATCACAGACTAGTAAAATACACAGACTGGATGATCCCATTGTGTGACGTCACAAAACAGCGAAAGGTCATGAACCATCCGCCATTTTAGCTTTAAGGTAGCGATCGACGCTTCAGCATAGCTACAATTTTGAATGATACCATTTTGACGCGCCTACTGAACGCGGAGATTTGGTTCCGTACCAAGAAATTAATACATGTACAACCAATCTTGACAAATAAAAAGAAAATTCTACTGCAGATAGAACTAGAATCGGAATTTCCCGAGAGGCGGCCATGTTGGTAATACAGTCGCCGCTCGGGAAATTCCGTAAAAAACGACACAACCCGAAGCTCGTGTTCCCAGTCTGGTTAATTTATTAGTCTGTGGTTATCATACTATTCATACTAAGCCCGGGAATCTCGCTGCCTGGGGCGGCACAGTCAGCTGCTTGCAGATAAAATATGAATATCATAATTTCCTATTATTTTCTTAATAAATCCGGGAAGACCCTATCATACAAAGCCCGGTCAGACACAGTCAGAGTCTGCCATTATTTTTTGGGTGTACATTTTACTGGCAACAATTGGCTGTGACGTTCTGGGCATAGTATGAAACCCCTATAGTCATCGCCAAGTGGAAAATTGAACAGAGGGAATAAAGAGTGGCACAGCCCCAAATGTGAGTGTGCATGAGAAAACCCGCTATAAGTCGGCAGAGCTGATTTTGAGAAAAACGGCTTTGAAGTAAAAATATGGGTCCGACACAAACCTCCAACTTGGCTGTTGTTTAGGGGACCGTGGCATGTTACAGGGTAAACTGTAGACGAGCAGTGAACACTACTCACTATGATCTCTATAACGGCTTTGTAATTAGACTACGGTCTCCTAACAAGATCCAAAAACTTCCGACTTGGCTGTTGCTAGGGGACCGTGGCATGTTACATGGTAAACTGTAGATGAGCAGTGAACACTACTCACTATGATCTCTATAACTGCTTAGTTATTAGACTACGGTCTCCTAACAGCAATCACTCCAATATTACTTGGTCAATTAGCTATTGCCACTTATAGGATTAAATGCCATTTTCTCAAAATCTTGTTTTAGGGGGGTCATTGTCTTCAATTTATCAGAAATGTCTTGTCTTTCATTATATGTGCAGAACTCAAAATGTCATGTTGCCGACTTATGCCGGGTTTTCTCATGCACACTCACAAATGTCTTTTAAGTTTTTTGTAACTGGTTGTCGTTTGGGGACAGCAGTATTTCAAACAGTAAGCCATAGATGAGCAGTGTTCTGAACACAACTCAGCATTATCTCTCTGTAAAATATCGGGGTTTTTGGCACATACTGTCTTTTTCCATAACATGGCAGAATTGAAGACCAAAAACGATTGTGACAAATGGTTGAGTCACATAGATGAGCACAGTAAAAGGTGGGCTCACACTCCGGGCTTGCGTTTCCTGGCAGGCTGGTAGATCTGGCTTTAAATACTTCCTCCCCGAGTCCCCCCCCCCCCCCCCCAGTTTCCGTGCCTTGAATGTATGTTTGTTTGTATAATTGGCCGTCACATCTTCGCTTGCTTTTCTTTCCCCCGGGAAGTTTGCTGTTCTTTCACTTATGCAGCTTAACCTGAACACAAAACCTTCTTCAAAGTGTTTTCTTAACCACATGCCCTTGATTACCTTTAAACTTCAGATTATGAGGTTAATCTAGCAGTTTAATGGTTTGGCTTTAAAGAGGTACTGTCTGTCCGTATTTTAGCTGCTTGTGCCAGAGTTTCATTTAACAAACCCTATAAACTGATTGCGACATCGAATATCCCACGCAAAGCTGGCGTTTCAGCCATTTAATTGAGGATCTTGGTAAAAGCTTTTTAACGCGTGTTTAAAGAACAGAAAGGCCGCTTGTTGTGTTGCTGGTAAAAGATTAATGACAGTACAGATTTGAGATGATTTACTGCAGCGATTAAAGAGATTGGCCACTCCGCCTACGGGTGGACCACCACAGCGCTGCTTATCACTGCGGCTGTGCAGATTCTGAAGACATGGCAGATCTAACAGCAGAACTAAGGCGTGCGGCACACAGATCGTTTTCATTGTTCATAGTTTAAAGTTCATCGTCTTACGTCCACCGTTTATACCATCACCACTATTGTTCAAAAATGCGGCACCAGATCGCCAGATGTATGACCTGTTGGGTAGTATTCACAAAAGCTCGCCTTCTACGTGAATTTTTCGACTAAGAGCGACCAAAAAATGAGCTTTTCCATGTAACGAAGGATGAATGCAGAGCGCTGACGTTCAGTGATTACCTGTGACCAAGTTAGCCTAAGGTCTTGCGAGTACAAGCCGATTTTGATTGGCCAACTAGTCGCGCCATTGAGTTTTCGTGAAATCTGGCGCATCAGCCAGCTAGTCGGAGCTCATTGAAACTCAGTCTCGTGACGTCACCATCCAACTACTCGGCCGATCAGCGGTGTGTAGTGACAGGTCTACCCTCATGTAATCTGTCCCGTGACTTCATATGACACGAATGTAGTCCTTGTTTGTTCTGTCTTCATTTTCTGAAAAAAACTGGAGATCTTTTCACAATGTAGAATAGGTATAAATGTGTTGTGGCATTATCAAGCTGTTTTTTTTTTTTACACTACCGATTTATTCTAACCTCTTATTACAATACTGAAGACCCAAACGTTTTATGTCGAATTTCTCTGTTGTGGAAAAAAGTGGATTTGAACAAACAAGGCTCAAAGGTCGCGATAGGTTGACTTTTCGTCGTTGAATGGTAAACGATGAATTGTGAACGATGAAGGATCCGTGTGCTACCAGCCTACAAAGGCTTGAGATACTTTAACTCTTTCTCTGTATTTCCTCTTCTTTTCTGGAAGGACAAACCTATCAACCAGGGTTTATCTCCCCCAGGACAAAGGTGCCAGTTCATTAAGTCTACTATGTCTTCGAGATTTATAGATAAGTTTCGCAAATATCCTGAGGATCTATTGTTTAAAAATTCTTTTCTCGAGACAAGACATAGCGTCGAAAATGTTTTTCTGACACTTCTGAGAGGTTGAATTCCTCCTGTAAACTTAAGAGTTTGAGATTGCTTTGTTCGAGTGAAGGCAATGGGTTTGGACTCATTAGTCAGTGTGAATGTCTGTGTTCTGCGCAGAAATAAATCATGATTGTTATAACAAAAAGTTATTGTCTTAATCCGCGAAATCTTTCAACTTTTCATGAAGATTATGGAGACGTAAATGCAGGTAGAACAATACCTGCCTAAGGCTCAAGAGATTTATCGCTTTTGTGACGGTGACAAATGACGTAGTGTCATAAAGACTGGCAGAAAAGACGTTCCAGTACAATATTCTACATACACAGCAAATGACTGGGCTCAGATATTTTTCTGTAGTGACATTCTCCTAGCTGTTCGATTTTTTTTCTTTTCGTTACAGATAAAAGTTTTTATTCTTTTCAGTTCACTTCAAATTTTTCCAGTTCAGAATTGTTTTACACTACAAAAGATTGCATTCTAGCAAGTTCTGACAAACCGGTGGAGACAAGTTGAGGGTGGGGGGGGGGGTGGTGGTAGCAGACAAACACATTTCAAAATAAATGGTTTTATTCGGAGACAAAGAACGTTGGCCACGCCAGGAAAAAAAAGAATGGCCCATTGCTTGCGAATATTGACCAGCCCGGCGTGAGTTTCCATCACTGAATATAATGCACGCTCAGATACACTTCGATAATGTGGCAAATAAAACAAAAAATTGACTACAAGTCTCCGGGCGGGAACTGTTGTGATGTCTTTGGTTAAATAAAAATTAAAACGCTTTGATAAGAATCTTTACTCCCGGCCTCAGGCGAAAAGCTGAAATAATTAGAACTTCGAGGATTTATGATTATATTTAATGGGCGTGTCACTTCAAGTCACAGAACTCAGTTCAATCCTAAGTGTAGGTCACTCAGCAATGTCATAAAGAATGCCTAAGGTGTTGAACTCAGATGGGAAGGTCGTGAGTTTAAATCTTATCATTGCACTGAAGTGATTGCTCCAGGGGAGGAACAATTTGCTCACAACACTTCAAAACCAAGAGATTGTTAATGGATTTCTCAGGGGCCCCGTGAGTGATTGTCTGAAACCTACAGTACTCGCTCTACAACAGGTCATAGAACAGAAAAACTTGGGGGGGGGGGGGAGGGGGGCTGTTACTGATCATGATAACACATAATAATATGATTCAGTTTGCAGGGTGAGGCCAGAATAATTATGTTTCAGCAGAATTAAAGGTTAGATTATAATTAGCATTTGTTGTTGGTATTAGAGAGGGGAGCTCTGTTTCAGACAATCACATTGTTAACAAATTCAGTTGACACGGTAAAGAAACGAATTATAGGAGTGGTAAATAGTTTGTCATCCAGTGCAGACTTTTCGAATACGGTCCGTAGTGCAGAACTATAATGATATTGGAGAGCAGAGCTCTATCTCAGACAATCAGAATGTCGACAGATGCAGTTGACCATCGTAAAGAAATAGATTATGAGAGTGGTAAAGCGTTTGTCAATGCAGTGTAACACCTGGAATACGGTCCGTAACATAGAATGGGCAGCCTATACGGTCCATAACACAGAACGGGCAGCCTAACATAAAAATAAAACAAAGCAAAACTTTGATGTCAGTATCCTGAAAGTAACAGCTCCAGAAACTGCCTGTTGTTAGGGTCAAAATCGTATTAGGGATAGAAGATGTAAACAATGTTATCGTTACTTAAATACGGGCTTTGCTGGTGATGGTTATTACTGATGATGTCGATAAAGTTGATATTTGGAAATTTTACCAGCGAAAACTGAGCAGCTGGTGATTGAAAAGACTATAAATCCAATAGAAGAACATGAAATAACGCAAGAGGTTACATTGCATGTGGGCAAGTTTTCGCCGCAATACTGCAGCTTGTAATTATTATGCCGTTTCCACCTTTATTTCAGTGATACCGTTAGGAATTACCTATTCTCAGAGTTAAATTATTTAATCTTAAAGTTAAATTAATGACCATTCAGGTGAAAACATTTTTTTTTTTAGAAATGAAAACAATTTGGCCACACTAAATGGCCCCGTGCAATGTTCAGATAAAACTGGGAGCAACGAAAGCGTTTCGATGTCTGCACCGGGAGAATCCTGATGGATGGAACAGCTGACGGGTTGCCATTAAGGTCTAGATTACACTGGATACTTACCGCCAGAAAACAGGCGCAGACCACACAGGAAGTAATCCACGGAGCCCCTGCTGCGTGTGAACAGATGTGGCGTGTGGATGAGTAGACGCAGAGGCAGCAAGCCACACAACACCGATAAGATCGTCAAGATCAACAGAGAGATGATCTTTGCCACAACCACATCCATCGCTTCCTCGCGCATTGGGTCACTAACGTTCGTGGATGCTGAAATAGTTGTCGTCGACGATGGTGTGGTTGTAGATGTGGTGCTGCTGATGGCCGCTATGGTGGTGGTTGTGGTGGACGTGTTTACTGGCAGGTAGTAGTTGGCGTAGATCAGAGACATGGGATAACTCTGTCTTGTCCTGGGATAACTCTGTCGTTTCCTGCGTTGATTCTTTCAACATGGCAAAATAATGCCATAATAGTCACATCTGACCTTTTTTGCAGATAATTCCTCGGCTGGGTGTAGAAAATACATTTATTGTCCCCTAGTAATTACGACATGTCATCATTTTATATCGCCAATTCCACACTACGGTTTTAATAACGTTGATTGTGATTAAGAAAAGTCCTGCAGCTCAAAAACCTATGTCTGGAAGGCTGTGGAATGGAAGTGGTCATTTCTGAAGGGTCTCATCGTTTCTGCTTGAGGCTAAACTCATTAAGTTAATCAGTGACACTCTGTTTCCGGTAAAATCCGCACTTGTTCATAGAGCCTTGGGAAATGTTATTCTGCATGCACCTCACGCCAGAGGGCAGATGTCGCACTTGATAACTGTTCTATCTGAAATAAAACAAAGCAAAAGGCAAAGATTATAACAACAATTACAAAGTACATATTATGCATTTTATCGGTTTTATAGTTGTGCCATTGCATTAGACGGGATTTGATTTTTAAAAACTACAAACAAACTGTGGGGTCGCGTCAGGACTTGTCACAAAACTGAAATAAAATGTGATTTAAAAAAACCAAAAAAGCCCCCCCCCCCCCCCCCCACAAAAAAAGCCCCCAGTTTCTAACCAACAATAAAAACACTACACAATAAATTCAAGGCTGAAAATAAAAGAAATTATGCAAGTTTTCAAAGACATGAAAAACAACAACAAAAACATGAATCAATTCTTTGAAGAGTTCGTTAAAGCCAATAAATGAATAGGATTGGGTGACTTTAAATGATGTGGTTGGTTCTGTGTGGAAGGACCAATCTGTTGGTAGTGATGGTGGTGGTGGTGGTGGTAGAAGTAGTGGTTGTAACAGTGGTGGTGGTGGTGATAGAGGTAGTAGTGGTTGTAGCAGTGGTGGTTGTAGTACTGGTGGTGGTTGTGGTGGTTAGGGTAGTGGTGGTAGTGGTAGTGATGGTGATGTGGTGGCGGCGGTGGTGGTGGTTGTAGAGGTGGTATGGCGGCTGTAAAAGTGATGGCGGTGATGGTGGTGATTGCAGTGGCGGCGATGATGATACTGGTAGCGGCAGTGTTGCTGGTGCTAATGGTGTTGTGGTGGTGACGGTGGCGCAGTAGTGGTGGTGATAATGGTGTTGTGGTGGTGACGGTGGTGCAGTAGTGGTGGTGATAATGGTAGTGTTTTCACAGTTCAAATGTATCCTACATAAATAGCACCGGACAAACATGCATAATTTTATGTGACTGCACGGGTTGAGTTATCTACGTGAGATTTCACGGACTCAGTGGTATAGGCTCATTGCGCTTATCGGCCATCTTTGTTGTAAGGACCGACGCATAGCCATGGCGATGGTAACATTGATTTTGATTCGTTAGCTGATTTACACTGCGAGCACTTCAGGCGTCGCGAACCGATCGGCGGGGAGCTAAAATTAGTTCACTACAGTAAACAATGACACGTGCCTTCACGCACATGGGAGACGTTCGGTCTATTCCTTCACTTCCTTTCCCTTGTTTACACGGATGGTAGGGAATCTGACCAGCTTGGATCCAGCCTTTCCACCCCTGTCATAACAGTCAACTGCAATGCAACCAGCAGGCATTTTAACCGCTTAGACATATATCTCGAAGTTACACTCATCAGCTGATCCACCCGCCATTTTGGGTGTCGGAGCAACAAAACAAAAACACTCTGTGGCGTCATTCGCAATGGGCCTATATCAGATAACTATATTAGTCTGCACAAAAATGAAGATAGACGAGAGAAATTGGGAGTGTCACGGATAGCCAACAAACTGTATAGCCTGTCAGACGGGCAATCAGACAGATAAATAGATTTTATTAACAAGCCAGGGGTGATTTACTTTTGATTTGATCAGAGTAGAACTCCCCTCCAACCCCGCTTCTGTCCATATTCTTTTTTACGTGAGTCCTAGCGAGAAATCGTTTCAGCCAAATCGCGAAACCAGGTTGCTGCTGTAACAAGAATTGGAAAGAACAAAAAAAAACCTATTTGTAAACTGTTCTCCCCCTTGGAAATGAGCAAATGGGTATTGTTTACCGCAGCGACCTACTTACCGCTCCATGCTAACAGTGGTTTCGCGGAGTCTCCCGTGTCTCGCAGTGCGAATCGGCCAACAGTGGAACCTTTCTCTATACTCTCTGGTTCTAGTTAAAGAAAATACACACGAACACCCGCATACATACAAAAGAAAACTTGTGAAGGATTAGATCACAATTCTGACATGCAGTCCTTAGGTCGTTCATCGTTTATAGTTTAACGTTCACCGTTTTTCGCCCATCGTTTACATCATTAAAAAATACGTCATGAAATCATCAAACTTCCGACTGAGCAGGTGGGTAACACGCACGAAAGCAAGCCTACTTACGTGCATTTTTCATCGTTGAAATAAAGAAGAAATTAGCAATGAACGAAGGACGTTGGGCCCTGACATTGCACGATGAACGATGAATGAGTAATGTGACCTGCCCCATTATTTGACATGAGTTTACCTTTTCATCGTTGAACGACGAACGATAACTATGAACTATGAACCATGAACGATCATCGTGCCCTCTGGCATAGAAAATAATACGTCTTATGCTTCATGTTCTGTCACAACTTCAGTTGACTTTCAAAGACAGTACGTCAGTTCAGTTTGCAAATGAAAACTAAACTGTATCCACGGTGTAAGTAACTATTTTTTTCCAGTTTAAATCTTTTTGAATTTATTGTGTTGTTGTTGTTAGTGGTGGTGCTTGGTTGACTGTTTGTTTGTTTGTTCCTAAAGTAGGGCTTGCGAAACAACTCTTTCTCTCGCTCTCTCGCTCTCTCGCTCTCTCTCACTTTCTCTCAATTTCCCTCTCTCTCTTTCTCCCTCCCTCTCCCTCTCTCTCGTTCTCCCCCCCCCCCTCTCTCTCTCTCTCTCTCTTTCTTTCTTTCTCTCTCCCCCTTTTTCTCACTTTCTCTCGCCCCCTTTTTCTTTCTTTCTCTCTCTCTCTCTCTCTTTCTGTCTCTGCCCCCTTTCTCTCTCTCTTTTTCTCTCTCTCCCCCTCTCTTTCTCTCTCTCTCTCTTTCTCTCTTTTTTCTCCCTCTCTTTTTCTCTCCCTCTCTCTCTCTTTCTCTCTCCCTCTCTCTCTCTTGTTCTCTCCCTCTCTCTCTCTTTCTCTCCCCCCTCTCTCTCCCTCACTCTCTCTTTCTCTCTCCCTGTCTCTCTCTTTTTCTCTCCCTCTTTCTCTCTCTCTCTCTTTCTCCTCTCTTTCTCTCTCCCTCTTTTCTCTCTCCTTCTTTCTCTTTCTCTCTTTCTCTCTCCCTTTCTCTCTCTCTCTCTCCCTCTCTCTCTCTCTCCCTCGCTCCCTCTCTGCCACATTTTAACCCTGCGACACCACGAAATCTCAGTGGTTTTTCAAAAACAGTATATAATTTATCTGAAGTCTGCCCCTGCACAAAACGCATTTTGAACATTGTCTCGAGTGCGTGTCGATCCTGAATTGGAAACTGTTTTCCTTCGGCACACTTAGGAGACAGAGGCAAATTGCAGCCACACAGATGCAGTCAAGAAGAATGATTTGCCTTAAGAAAGAAAAAAAAGCAACATTTTTGGCTAGTCTGCGCGACATTTAAAAATCCGGAGAAGAAAATTGGATCTCAGCTTAGCAACGCACATTTTTTAAGATAGTAAACCTATTTTACCTTTTGTCTACAAATTTTAGCCTTACCTGATCAGATAAAACCGGTCGGGTTTTAATAACATTTATATATGCCTTTTTTTTTAATGTGGAAACTGAATTTTAACCTTCGTCGTTAAACAGGGCAATTCTGGGGAATTTAAAAAGGAGGAGATAAACTTCGTTTCACACATCAGCAAATTTCTTAAGGTAATCACATTTGTCGCCATGGGAAAATTTCCCTTTTCCCATTCTATTTCAATAATCGGCGTTTGAAAGGGAGAAAATAAAAAAACTCTTAATGTGTTTTCAGACAGGACTGTGGTTTCTCCCCTGGCAATCTGATTAGGCAAAGCTAGGGGCAATGTCAGTCAATTACCTATTTAACACACTTTAATCAAATTCTCTCTCTCTCTCTCTCTTTCTCTCTCTCTCTCTCTCTCGCTCTCGCTCTCTCTCTCTCTCTCTCTCTCTCTCTCTCTCTTTCTCTGTCTGTCTGTCTCTCGCTCTCTTTCTCCCTCTCTTATTATCTCTCTAACTCTCTCTCTATTACCCTCTCTACCTCTCTCTTTCTATCTATCTATCTAACTGACTCTTTCTCTCTCTTACTCTCTTTCTCTCCCTTTCTCTTACTCTCTCTCTATCTCTCTTTCTCTGTCTGTCTGTCTGTCTCTCGCTCTCTGTCTCTGTCTCTCTCTCTCTCTTACTATCCTATCTCTCTCTCTATTACCTTCTCTACCTTTCTCTTGCTCTCTACCTCTCCCTTTCTATCTATCTACCTGACTCTTTCTCTCTCTTACTCTCTCTCCCTCTCTCTTACTCTCTCTCTCTATTATTCTCTCTACCTCTCTCTTTCTTTCTACCTCTCCCTTTCTATCTATCTGTCTAACGGACTTTCTCTCTCTCTCTCTCTCTCACGGTGATGATACTGATAGCTGCAGTGGTGCTATCTCTCTCATTCTCTCCTCACATACATAATAGAGGCAAACGTTCATTCTCTCCCCTTAGATGCATTGACATAGTGGCATATGTGTACAATGATTGTGATAACCAATGCATTTATTTTCATGTCTTTATATTCATTGTTATATTAAACCAATTATTATACAACAAAGATTCTGATGTCTGAAATAAAATAAAATTTTAAAAAACTATGATATATACCCTGAATTTCTTTTATGCTACTGCCGTCATTATCTCTGACGTTCATGTAAATTATGGCATGATTATATTCACCTTTGTCCAGCAAATTACATGAATATAGATATATATATGTATACATTGGTTCGTCAGGCCACTTTTGTCAGGCCAGAGTTTTCTGCTATTGTATGACAGTACACAATACAGCCTGCTACTGTCACCCCCACTGTCTTGTGGGTCATCTCGGGAGAGAGGAAGACTAGGGGAAGGTAACCCTGAATACAAATACCACACTGCCTTGTGTGTTGCTATGATAGCAAAGGCTATGGGAGTAAACCCAGACAGAAAATCAGGAGTGGAGACCCGAAGGTGGTTGTCAGGGAGAACTGCATCAAACTGGCTTCCAGCATCTCCTGCAGCCGGACTAGTTCCAAATGTATTGACCTGGTCTCTCCCTTGGGTTTAACTAGAATGGCAGAGAGAGGGGTGGTGCCTCTGGGCAAAGCACCATCTCTTAAAAATAGCCCAGGCAAGGCAGCAAAACGAGGAGGCGTTTGCTCGGGCTTGGCAAGCGTCTGTCTCTCCTCTCTAAGCCCACCCATTTCCGATTTGGAGAGGACACTCCAGCCATCCGTTACGGATGGGCACAACACGGGAGGTGGCAGTTACCGGTGATAAGCTCAATCCATTTGGCGTACGGATGAGCGCCAGGGGTCCCCTCTGTCGGTGGGAGCGGCTTTTCAGCTGCATTGATCAACTACCGCCCGCCGTAACCTGGGCAGCCCCCAGGCAGTTGGGTGTTGTTCCGCCACGTCAGCCTGCTTCATAAGCTGGTTGGAGCTAGACCAAAAGTCGAAAAGCTGACGTAAAGTGTGCACCTGGCAAAAACAGAAAAATACTAAAACTTGGTACCTGGAACGTCAGAACAATGCGCCCAGGCTTGCAACAGCAAGATCTCACTGATATTGACTCCATCAGGAAATCCCAAATTATTGATCGAGAACTTCAGCTACTAAACATCGACATCGCTGCCCTTCAAGAAACTCGACTTCCCGACTCCGGGTCAGTCAAAGAAGAAAACTACACCTTCTTCTGGCAGGGCCTTAGCAGCGAACAGCCGAGAATCCACGGCGTGGGCTTCGCCATAAAAAACTCCCTTATCAATTCGATCGCAACTCCAATTGGAGTGTCAGAACGCATCATGACACTCAGACTGAACACCCGGTCTGGTTTTACCAACATTATCTGTGTCTATGCCCCAACACTTACCTCCTCTGACGAAACCAAAGACATTTTCTACGAGGCATTGCAGAGGACTCTCCACAACATCCCTCTCACCGAAGGCCTGCTAATTCTGGGTGACTTTAACGCTCGAGTGGGAGCAGATCACTCCGCATGGCCAAAGTGCATTGGGCACTTCGGCATTGGCAACATCAACGAAAACGGGCAGCGCCTTCTGGAGCTATGCTCCGTAAACTCATTATGTGTTACAAACACGTACTTTGACCTTAAGAGATGCCAAAGAACATCATGGCGCCATCCCAGGTCTGGCCATTGGCATCAATTAGATCTTATTCTCTCAAGGAGGAAGAGTTTGGGCTGTATAAAAATAACTCGTTCCCTCCACAGTGCTGACTGTGACACCGACCATGCACTGGTAGTCAGCAAAATCAAAATTTCGGCCAAGAAAATATACAGATCAAAAGCCCCTTCAATCCCTAAGATCAATGTAACAGCAATCAGAGATGAATCAAATAGAAAGTCATTTGAAAAGTTATTTGCTGAAAGCATGGATAATGTCACCCAATGTGACTCGGTAGATGAAACATGGAACACTCTCAGTTCAAAAATTCATGACTGTGCCATCAAGTCTTTTGGACAGCATAAAGTTTCAAACAACGACTGGGTAGCCCAGAACAGCGAAATTCTCCTACCTCTCATCGAGCAAAAGAAATCTGCTTTCAATGAGTATAACAAAAATTGCAATCAGAGTACAAAAACCTGTTTGAAAAATGCAAAAGCTAAACTTCAGCTGGAGGTAAGACGTTGCGCCAACAAATACTGGACAGACTTGTGTAACAGCATACAAGAGGCAAATGAAAAGGGAGATATGAAAACCGCCTTTAGTCAGATGAAAGTAGCTCTTGGGCCAATCATCACCAAAAGCGCCCCACATAAGTCTGTAAATGGTGAACCCATCACAGATAAAAATGAACAACTGAATAGGTGGGTAGAGCATTACTCTCTGTTGTATTCAACTGAGAAAAATATTCCACCAGATTTTGAGGAACACCTCCAAAAACTGCCAATAATGGCCGAACTTGACGCTGAACCTTCCTTAGTCGAGCTTTCCAATGCAATCGACCACCTGTCTGCTGGAAAAGCCACAGGAAGTGACAACATTCCTGCAGAGGTATTAAAAGACCTAAAAGGCCCACTATTACCACACCTGTATAATCTGTTACTGCAGTGTTGGAAAGAAGGCGTGATACCACATGATATGAGAGACGCCAAAATTGTCACACTTTACAAGAACAAAGGAGACAAAGGCGACTGCAACAACTATCGAGGCATATCCCTCCTCAGCATTACTGGAAAGGCTTTTGCTCGCGTCATCCTCTGCCGCCTTCAACAACTGGCGGAAAAAGTCTTACCAGAAACACAATGTGGCTTTCGAAGCAAACGATCAACTATTGACATGATATTTGCACTTCGGCAAATCCAAGAAAAATGTAAAGAACAAAACAGGCCGCTTATAACATGCTTTGTGGACCTAACAAAGGCTTTCGACACCGTAAGCCGATCTGGCCTGTATGCAGTCCTTAAATCCATAGGCTGTCCACCAACATTGCTAAAACTTATTGCATCCTTCCACACTGACATGAGGGCATGTGTCAACTTTGAGGGCTGCACATCCAATTCATTTGCTGTAAACAGCGGTGTGAAGCAGGGATGTGTTCTTGCTCCTACCTTATTTGGTATATATTTTGCAGCCCTACTCAAGAATGCCTTTGGTCAATGTTCAGGTGGAGTAATTACTAACACCAGAGTGGACGGCTCCATTTTTAATTTTGCCAGACTAAAAGCAAAATCTCGTACAGAGCATTTTATGTTACAAGAGCTCCTCTTCGCAGATGATGCTGCAATCGTGGCCCACGATGAAACCACGCTCCAGGCTCTCATCAATAGCCTTGCCAAAGCCTGTGACAAATTCATGCTAAAGATCAGTGTCTCAAAAACTGTAGTTTTGACACAAGGCTTGAGAAACCCCAACCCAATCATGCTGAATGGCTCTCCTCTGGAGCAAGTGGGAAAATTCTGCTACCTAGGCTCAACCATCAGTGGTAGCACAGACATAACAACTGAAATAAATGCCAGAATAGGAAAGGCGGCCACAGCTTTTGGCAAACTCTCAAAAAGGGTGTGGAACAATAGCAAGCTGACCATCAAAACAAAGGTACTCGTGTACCAAACTTGCGTCCTAAGCACCCTGCTGTATGGCTCAGAGACATGGACCACCTACTCCAAACATGAAAGATCCCTCAACTCCTTCCACCTGCGCTGCCTACGCAAAATTCTCAAGATCAGGTGGCAAGACAGGATCTCAAATATCGAAGTTCTGAGCCGAGCCAACATTCCATCAACTCAGGCTCTCCTAGGCAAAAAAAGACTGCGGTGGCTTGGACATCTCCACCGTATGGAAAATGATCGCATCCCCAGACAAATTCTCTACGGGGAACTTGCTACTGGCAACCGACCCAGAGGTAGGCCACATCTGCGATTCAAAGACACTTGCAAGGTCACGATGAAAGCATTCAACATCGACCCCAATGAATGGGAGAACCTTGCAAATGATCGAAGCAGATGGAGACAAAAATTGCGCAGTGGCACGCTCGCAATAGACTTCAAGGCAAAAGAAACATACCTGACAAAACGACAGAGGCGGAATGAAAACACTCGCCAAAGTGAACCCAAAAGACTGACCTGCAATCACTGCCATCGCACTCTCGGGTCAAACATTGGTAGAATAAGCCACGAGAGAAGCTGTCAGTCAAAGTGAAAGTGAATATTCTAGCTGCTAAGACCGTCTGTAAAGACGCTAAAGGCCATATAAAAAAAACATTGGTTCGGTACTTTTCTGTCATAACCAAATTAATATTTTGAGATAGCAATGGCATATGAAATACTGCCAGTAATTTATAACTTTTGTTTATCCTCAACCGACTGAAGAGTAGTAGTGTCAAGTCCTCACTTGAAAAAGCTCTCCTTATCTGAACAGCTTGAGTAGAATATTATAATGATTACTCCCTTGAGCAAATCATTGTGAAACCTCAGTCGATAAAATAAATCGTCGGTTTGATGACGAAAGGGCGAATAGATAACAACAGCCCTACATCGGATACAGATAAGTATTGCACAGAGAAGGTAAGCGTTCGCTATTTCGTTGTACAGCTGTTGCTATCTATTCGCCGCTTCGTCATGAAACCGTGGAAATGTTCGTTTTCTACTATGGGATATTGAAGTAAGAACACGAAAGGCTTGCTCTGAAGCTGAAATGGTATTAAAATAGTGTAGTTGAAGAAATCAGTATTTCCAGTTCACAAAAAGACAGCAGTGCAGTTTACATTGCGGCCTGCAGCACTGCTATCGTCCGTTCAGAAATTCGTGTCCCTCTTCCGAAAGCTACAACTTTCCAGTCCTATGTCCGAATACACTGAAAGTTGGTGTGTCGACTACTAGTTTTCATGGCCTTAATAAACTATTTTTTGCCGTTTCAAAAATCATCTTATTTTGCATTTCGCTTCTTCGGGTCAAGTTTAAAATCCGCCAGGCTTACAGAATAGAAATAGGAAAGTTTTACAAACATAAAGTCATCATTTCCGTTCATAAAGGCAGTGGCTACGTTTACGGCAGCCGGTGAACACAACTCACCATTTTTAATTATTTTTTTTTTGTTGTTGTTGGGCTTTACTCCCTTTCGTACAGTGTCGCTTCCATTCCATGTTTTTTTCTATTGGGGTATGAGAGTAATCTGCCGTAAACGTAGCTCCTGCCGTTCATAAAATGTTTATTTCAGGTCAGAGACAAGAAAACTAAAACTAGATCTACTCCACGAGGTTTGTTTTGTTTGTTTAGATCTAATTTGTTTTTTGACATGAACAATTCAATGTAAAATTGAATATTCAAGACGCATTTTTTTTTTTTGGCAATATTTTAAGAAATGTCCCACTTTGAAAATTTCACGTTCCCTGTGGATTCACAGCCTGGAAAATCTTTAGGAGAGGGAAAATATATAAATGAAGTTTTGCAAGCAAAATAGTCCAACAATCAGTTTTTCCGAGAAAATTGCAGGAGATTAAGCGCACGATTTTCTAAATGCACTGTATCGGAAATTCAAAAATCCTATATTTGCCAATAGGTCAAGCGAAAATATAAAAAAATATCACTAACCATGACATAATTATTCCTTCCTTTGCTTCGAGAATTATCACAGACGACACGATAAAATAACTGATTATAACACATCTCACTGCTGCAGTGTCCATAAAACATTCCACATCCTAAGTCTTGTAGCTGTCTCCATTACAAGCACACTCACTGTTAAGTCCGCATACAGAACAATTTGTTTTATTTCAAAATTGCTCTACCCGGAACATCGCGACCTACTGAGACCGAGTAGACAGTCACTTTATAGTCAGAAAGTCAAATCGATAACTTGTGAAATAGACTTGCATGACGAAACACAGATAATAATACAGTAGATAATAATGGGATAATGATACAGTAGATAATCATGGGTTGGTTTCATACTAAAGTGGTCTTTTTTTTTTTTTGACTTTCTCCTTTTATGTCGTAGTTTTATCGACCCCCAAACACATAGGAAAGGTCGGTATAAGTTACTAGAGCGGCAACGTATGCAGTGATAATATAATAGCACAAACAAAAAAAATCCAAAAAACGTTTATATTGCGCAAAGCCCTGCCGTAGAAAATAAATTAAAAGCACACACAAAACAAGACAATAATATATTCCAGTAGGATTAGAAATGAAAGAAATTACACAAACATTCAGATTTTAAGTCCTTCCTCTGGTCAAACACAAACTAATAAAAAAAAAAAGTAACAAATGAAACAATCTGACAATCAATAAAAAAATATATGACCATCTTGCATGTTGCTGCTGTCAGTTCCTCGTCCTCTAACGACGACACTGGATGAGTAATTTTCTAATAACGCCCAGAGACAGCTATTTTCACGTTATTTTTCTAGCCAAAATGATCACTGCCTAAACATTTCCCCCACCCCATCCCCACTCCCCTCCCTGCTCACGCCCACCTCTGAGTTACGATGAACTGCACAGTTTGACTGGAAACCTCATAGTCTTCACAGAATCTGGCGCTGAGAGCCGCGCAAGTATCAAGTATCATCATCTGAATTGTTGCTTCACATGAAACTCGGGGTCTGAGCAAGAGTTTTGCTCAGTGAATGCAAATGGTCTTTTTTCAAACCGGTCTCAACGTCTCAGAGGAATTGGCAGAAAGAATGGTCGTTTTCTGGGTCAGAATGAATGTTTCAGTCTTTTTCGAAGATTAGACGTTCTTTTCAAAAGAGTATTCTAGATTTACAGGTTTGTGTGTATGTCTGTGGGTGTGAGAGAGAGAGAGAGAGAGAGAGAGAGAGAGAGAGAGAGAGAGAGAGAGAGAGGAAGAGAGAGGGGGGAGGGAGAGATAGAGAGATAGACAAACAACCAGGCAGGCAGGCAGGCAGGCAGTCCGACGGACGGACGGACGGGCAGGCAGACAGACAGACAGACTAACTGACTAACAGACTGACAGGCAGGCAAACGAATACACAGACAGACAGAGAAATTTTGTACAGATAGAAAAGAACAAATATAAATGTACATTCAAAACGCAAAGGGAGCTATTACGATAATAATGGCTTTATTCAAGTGCTTGTAATGGTTTTCATTAATATGAGAATGTCGTAAAAATAAATAATCATATAAATCTTGTTCTGCATTTCGTTCATCTGTTTTCCATTAGTACCTTCTCTCTGTCCTGCCGGCTATGTATCTCTCAAATACATCAATACCACAGAAGTAGAAATAAACGCTCAGATTTTTTTAGCATAATTCTCCTTCTGACATGTGGCTTCTTTTATGCACATACGGCATTGATTTTTCATCCATGCTGGAACATTTCAAAGGTAGAGCTTTGGCTATTTATTTATCTGCAATAACCTGCACTTTTAAAAGTGACATTACTGAGACATGTGCCGGGGGTTACACCTGTGTCTGATTCAGAAATCCTAGGCTCAGTTGCGACGGGCTAATGCATGTGACCTTAAATGTCTTTTTATCTTCCTGACTGCAATCTTGCAGGTAAAAAAGAGACTTTCTATGAGGAGAGATAGAGAGCCATTGAACGATGTCGTATTATCGAAACAAGTTAATTCCCTGTTATCCGGTGATTGCGCTACGCAGTGCGCACGTTGATACTGTATATATAATGGAAGATAATGTTCGCATTCGTGTTTTTGTCTTAAATTATTGTAATAATCTTAAAGTGCTGGTGAGACAAATTGGTTTCCCATTTGAAATTGAAACTCTTTGCAGTTGGAAGGCGGAAGTCAGTCAAATTAAATTCGTCTGTTCTTGCAATGATTCTAAAAAACAAAGAAAATCTAAGGGGGTTGGGGGCGTGGGGTGGGGGGTGGGGGGGGGGTGATAGCACCAGGGCTTGGAACAAAATTTAAATCTAGTATCTATACTATATATATTTGTGGACTTGAGATTTTTCGTTGCAAAAGGCTTCTGAACCACTTAACACTTAGATTTCAAATTTTATATGGTGCACCAGAATGGATGTAAGGGTGCACAGTTTTTAATAGAAGTCTCAAATCGGGGTGGTTTTTTTAATTGGAAATTTATTGTTTCCCATATATTAGATCTATTTCGAGTCATGGTTCGCCATTTTAAGGTTTCGTTATCACTTCCTGCGATATGTTCACTATCAAACACACTAACCCGTGCGCAAATCATGCCATTGTACGGGACGCGCAGGGTGTCAACTCACAAAGGCAGAGCAGTAAGACTTATTTAAAAACAAACAAACAAAAATAAAATAAACAAATAGGAACAGGCAAGATGAAGCAGGTCCATAATAACCACCCAGAACTGAAACCAATATTCAAACCGATTTATCCCGGGCAGGGCCGGGGACCTCAGCTAGTAATAAAACAAAATAAAAACTTGCGCCAGCCTATACAAACTTTAGTTAAGCCTGAAGTCTTTATTTGACCACGCATATTGCTGAAATTTTGCACAAAAATGAAAAAAAACAATTTGGACTAATCGTTTTTGCCATCAAAAACATGTTAACTTTTTCTTGTTTTCACAACTGAAGCCTTTGAAATTATTGGTGTTTTAGTTAGCTTTGAGTCGCTAATTTCGCCCCGCAATCCATTCTTTGCCTTGAACACATGCTACGTGTTCATCGTGAAACACACTGACCCGTGCGCAAATTATTACCATTTCATGAAACCTGACGGGGTGCAGAGGGCACCAATGCGCAAAGGGAGTGCAGTAAGACTTATCTGAAAACAAACAAACAACAACATACAAAACCAACACAAAATAACCGGCAAAGTGATGCACATCCACTATAATCTCCCAAAACTGAAATGAACAAACATAATTATTCTTCCCGGGCAAGGCCGGGAAACTCAGCTAGTATGACATGAAAAAGGAACTTTTTTCTTTCTTTTTGTCTTCTTTTATTTGCTATCTTTCAAAGGAACGTGGCAGATAAAGGAATGTACGGTTTGTATTAATTTCTTCATGGTGTTAGAAAAGGTTATTTCTGTATGTCTGCATTAAAATTTGTACCACGTAATATCTAAGAGTGCCACAAACATTATCAAATAAACAAAAGATTGTGATCTTTTCCGGACTTATCGCAAAGCTCTTTTATCACCTGTGCCAGAAGTTTTTAGTTTTACAAAATGTTTGTTTTCTTCATCCCGGTCGTTTCTTTCTATTTTTTAACCTATCTGTGTTTGTTTGTTTCGTTTTATTTCTGACCTGGTTTCACAGGTTTTTGTATCTATTTCGACAACAGAAATGAGTTCCCGTATTTTCTGGAATTTGTCACTTACGTAATGGGCGACACATTTATTTCATGTTATGAAAAAGAAAACTATGTAAAATGTTACTGAAGCTGCTGACGGGAATAAAAACAGTGAAAGTGGTAAATTGTGGAATCTTCAATTAAGGCCGAAGGGCTTGATATCGTGCACACTGTTGTATTGAAGTTTATTACGTCTTTACTGCATAATATCATAGGCATTTTATACTGCCCGTCTACGACTGAAAGAAAAACGATCTTGTATTGGACGAATTATGTTGGTCCAGCTGTGAAAATAGCCTGAAGGAATGTGAATAAATTTTGTTGATAAACTTGAATTTGATGTTGAAAATCACAGATTCGAAATGCGTCGATTTATCAAAGTCAAATAATGTATAAGCTGGCTACCCTCTGTCAAAAATGTTTGTACAAAAACGCACCAACTTATTTAATTGATCTTTTGACTCCCTATGTCAGATCATCTATTGACACTAAAAAATCAAAATTCCTAAAATGTCCCTTAAGACCGTGGGTGGAAAATCTTTTTAGTTTCAAGGGCCTCAGATTTGAAATTCTCTGCCTGTGTCTTTGAGAGAGACTGAAAATTTTAAGACTTTTGAACATCAGCGAAGAGTCACCTGAACACACTCTGAGAGTCCTTATTTTTTTTTTTTTTTTTTTGCTTTTTCCTGAGTATGCCTATGTATTGTGTGTGTCCTCAGTATGTCTATGTACTGTGTGTGTGATTATATGATATAAATGTCGTAAAGCGCATAAAGCCTGGTTGTTAACGGGATGAAGCGTTATATGTCACGAGTGGAGTGAGCGAGATTCAAGGATTACGGGGGCATGGAAGTGTAGGACTGACTCACGGGATAGGGAGGCTGCTCACCTGTATTGACTTCTGTTAGTTGACGTAAAGCGTGCATGTTGTGAGTGAAGTTGAGGCGTAGTAGAGGCAAAATCTGAATAGTCAGATCACTGCAAGTTAAGCGGTCCCAGGGGACAGACGTGAGATCAGAGGCAGTCGGGAGATTGTGATGTGTTTTCCAGTGATGACTGGTAGGTTGAACTATGATTTATAATTATGATGATTGATGTATTATATTCGCCTATGACCATGATGTAAATAAGTATATGTGAGGAGTGTGGAAGTCAGTGATTACTGTGTATAGAAATGTGCACCATGAGCGATAGATGTAAGTTAGGTTCATGGATTCGTAGCGAAAGTGAGTGCTGTGTGGTACGGTGGAGGTGTGTTACCGTAAGATGTGTGGTGAGTGAAAGGTGGACTATTATGTGTACGCTTCATGGTTTGTAATGAGGGGTGAAGTGGTTAGAAATGGTATGGTATTATACCAATGTAATGTTCTTCTTGTAGGTGCCGGGGTCGGGCAGAGACGCCACCCGCGGTAAGCGAACTAGCACAGGGGATAGGCCAGCATAGGGCCGAAGGCTACGCATAGGCCAGTGGAGTGAAGCTGTCGAGCAGGACAGGAGGGGCGCATGAGTCGTGGCAGTCTGGCCACAGACAGGGATGTGTATAGAATTGTTAATGTGCTCTAAGATGTACTACATGTGATAGTGATATACGAATGTGTTATTGTGATATTAATGTGAATTGAACTAATAACGTACTATTGCCATGTTGAGGAGCTCTTGGAATACTCAGGTGTTATTGCCATAGGAATGTGTTATTAAGACATTGAGTGGAGAGGCTGAAGCCGAAGTGTATTTAAAAGTAACTACCGGGTTGTGGACCCGAGGAAGAGTGCTTGAGGGAAAGAAGGCCGTTGGACGGCAGTGGGTTAGAGTAATATAATGTATGTCATTGCAATGTATCTTTATCTTTATGTTTAATAAATGTGTGAGTCTGATGGGTTGTTCTGTTAAGTGTTATACTTGTTCGTTCGTGATTGTCGTCTTGTTATAACTATTACATCTCCCAGTCTGGGATTTGTGACATTATATAAATTTATGCTATATATTATTAGTATTAAATAATTAAGCCACACCTAAATCATTGACATATTTGTAACTTTTTCCGGATGTGGTAAGTCTCAGCGATTTGAAGAAAATTGTTAAATTCAGCAGTTCCGGAAATGCTGACAAAATGTCAGTTTTTAATTTTCAAGTGTGTACAGCAATTTTGGAGAAAGGAAATAAATATAACTTTTCACAATCAGTGATGCTCTAAGAAAGAACAAACAAACATGCGAGTCATTGTCTTTCATTGTTTCTCATTATTTTGAAGGGGCCGCCATTTGAGCCTGGAACGGTTATTTGGACGTGTTTTTTTTTGGTGTTTGACCAATGAGATTTTCTCCCCCGACACAACAGTGACAGGCCCATTTTTTTTTCTAGGAGGAGGCGGCGAGGATTAGAAATGGATAACTGGTAGGTATACAAAGGTTCAATTTTTTTAGCGACCAGTGAAACACAATGTTACCTCCAAGTCGGAAATTCGAATAAAAAACGTGTCCAATTAGTCCTCGAGTCAACGAAATTCATCCAAGTATTCAAAATAATCAAAAGATATTATTATTATAAGGTATATCTATTATTATAAAAGTGAACTTTGGAGGTTATGTTAGCCTACTCCTCCGTTAATTCTTAGCCCACACGCTTCAAATTTTACAGACGTCGATATTATCTACCGTACCCAGGTTTTCGGTCATATAAAACATACGGAAACTCCTGTCCCAGAATTTATCAAAATAGATTTTTTCGGTCATCCTATTTTAATTCACCATTTTGAGTGAACCGGAAGAATGATACCATTCTGATGCGCCGACTGAACGCGGAAGTTTGGTTCCGCACCAAGAAACGAAACCGTTCGTAGAACTGGTAATTAGATAAAATAATTCTATGTGAAATTGTGGTGTAACAGTAAATTCTATTAGTCATAGCATGGAATCCAAATGCCGTCTTAATGTAGCCTAGATCGAGATACACGGTTGCGCTTAGTACATGGAACATTTGCAAGATATATCTTACGCTGGTCGGCTAGTTAAAGTAAAATAATCACCTTTTGTTAAGCACGATTTATCCTGTTAAGAAAATGTGAACGTTATTAGATATATGGCAGTTCACCAGTAAAGTTTTGGGGTTTCTTTTAATCTTACGGAGAAACTCCTCACAATGCGGCAGACTGACACATTATTATTATTATTATTATTATTATTTTATATAGCGCATATCCATTTTTAAAATGCTCTATGCGCTTTACAGAAGAAACCTGTCAACCACAGAGCAGAATGGAGCGCCGGCGAAGCGCTCAACACACTACACTGCTACTTTCTCTCTCACTATCTCGCTCACTCTCTCTATATATATCTCTCTATGTCAGAGCAAATTGTGACGCAGCCTGTTAGGCGCAGTACACAACTCACAACAGTTCACAACTCACAACTCACAACTCACAATACAAATAATATTTGAATATTATTCACTATTATCCTGGCCAATATTTTTTTGTTGGCTTTTTGCATATTCCAGTAAGCCTCTTATGTTTTCCCTATGTTTTCAAAGTTCAAAGCTTTAAACCAGCTCAAACAATGAGTCACCGTCTCTGGTACAAAACCGAGAAGCAAACTTTCTATAAAAATAAAAAAATAAAAAAACTCCAATTTCTCCAGAAACTTCGGTATTCATGTTTCCAGAACCACAAAAGGCACGTCAGCTGCAAAAGGCAAGGTTTCCATTCAAGACATGTGGAGATCCATCTCAATTTCCAGCGCCATCAGAAATGATTGGCTGGAATGACCTCTTAATGCACGAAAACATCAGCCAAGGCAAGTCTAGATAGCCAGTCTCAGATATTTTACATTGCCATTTAGCTCACCTTTCAATGACATTAAAATTTTCTGCTTACTAAGTTGAGTTATTACAGCCAAAGGCCATCTTGTGGCTGACCTTCTCAGACCGTCTGTTGTAATGCATTGTTTGAAGTTGTCGTCACTGGTTAGAGTGTGTTTATCTATCTATCTATCTGTCTGTCTGTCTGTCCGTCTGTCTGTCTGTCTGTCTGTCTGTCTGTCTCTGTCTGTCTATCTATCTATCTATCTATCCATCTATCTATCTATCTATCCATCTATCTATCTATCTATCTATCTATGGTCACTGGTTAGAGTGTGGTTATCTATCTATCTGTCTGTCTGTCTGTCTGTCTGTCTCTATCTATCTATCTATCTATCTATCTATCTATCTATCTATCTATCTATCTGATCTATCGATCTAGCTATCTGTCTATCTATCTGTTTGACTGTCTGTCTGTTTTTCAATCTGCCTATTTATCTTTCTGTCCATCCATCTATCTCTCTATCATCTGTCTGTCTGTCTATCTATCTATCTACTGTCTGTCTGCTTATCTATCTATCTATCTATCTATCTATCTATCTATCTATCTTTACAGTATGGGCCTTTTCCCATTAGATTTTCAACTTCACTTGTATTGAATCTGTAAGAATCTGAGACCTGAAAGCTAGCCCAAAGTAAGATCATAAAAAACCTTGAGAGGTGCAAAGTGGCCGTTCTCGTGCCAACGGGCTGTTAAAACAATACTAAAACTAAATCGATCTGTCCATCTAGTTTAGATCTATCTATCTATCCATCCATCTATCTGTCTGTCTGTCTATCTGTCTGCCCATCTTTCTATCTTCTGTCTGTCTGTCCTCGTGTCTTTTTGACTGTCTGTCTGTCTGTCTATTTATCTATCCGTCTGTTTATATGTCTGTGTTTATGTGGGATTGTCTGTCTAAATACCAACATACCTATCTACATCTCTATTGTCTGCCTTTTTGTTGAATGTAATGTCTGTGTGTATGTCTACTAATTACCACTTTGATTTCGTCAATATTTATCTGTCTGTCTGTTCTCTACGCAACTCTGTAACCGGTTATTTGTTCATATTATACTATCAGCTCCGGCAATCGCTACCACTTAAAAGCGCCAGGATATTGAAGCGATTTACAGCAGATCAAAAAAACAACAACAACAAAAACACACAAGCACTCCACTTGCCTAAATAAACGCAGGTTAACCTCCACCATTAGGGCGGTCTTGTGTGACGCGAGCAGTTCTGTGAGAACACAATGATCCATTTCCACACCACACAACAAGCTCACCTGCGCCTGTCAGGTTTACACTTAACTTCAGGTCAAAACAGAAGGGAAAGAGAAACAAAACATAAACGAACAAAAACAAAAAGAAAAAAAGAAAGAAAGAAACGATTAGCCAAAAACAGCTGGGAAGAAGAAAAACGAACACTTTGTCAAAATCTCTGGCACAGGTCATGTTAAAAAAGACCTGTCGATAATCAGAAAAAGATCACAACCGCTTCCGTTGGTGATAAGTGCAAAAATGATAGAGCATTATAGAAACGAGGAGGAAGAAAAGAAAAATGCGGACATATTAATTATTATATATTCGTCCGTGAACCATAACAAACTTTCCCCAGGACGTGTAGAAGTTCTATTTGTCCAAAAGCTTGAGAGCAAAAGCTTCTTCCTCAACGAAGCGTACGATTATCTGAGCTGAGAATTTCGCACGACTGACTGATTTTCACAGCTGTAATAAACATTACAACAGTGTCTTTGAAATTCAACGCACCTCTGCCGAAAAAGAAAAATTAAATGCCAGGAATCACAGCGATTAAAATCTACTAAGAATGCTTTCATCTGTATCATATTTCCTCTAGGGCGGCTCAAATGAAAAAGACAAACTGCATCTACTGTTTTGAAATTCTGTCATTGATACAGGTTGATAAATATTTGTCTCTGATCTGATGAGGTTCGGCGTCTCTGATCTGATGAGGTCCGGGAAAAACAAGAAGTTTAAAACATGAGGCTGTTTGAGATATTTATTGTGAATAAAATCCTGGTTTGGAATTTCATAGCTTTATTTATTTTGCATGTGAACATTTTGCACCCTTTCGTGTTGCAAACTAACAAAGGTGCGCCGGAGATGTTGGTTGTTAAAGATCCAATATGTCAGTGATGGGAAAGTCCACCAGGGAGTGACAGAACAAGGGAGCGCCGGGGGAGGGGGGTATTAAAGCGAGAAATAAAACAAAAACTACACACACACACACGCACACACACACACACACAAAGACATTACGTTCGGAGGAAGACAAAATGAGGAGGATACACAGTTAGGTGGATGAGATCGGAGATAACACTGAAGCAAAGATCCGTGGAGAAAGGAGGAAAATTCGAGCCTTTGAACGAATAATAATAAATTATTTTTTTTGAAAATGCAAGGAACTTTTGACGAGGAAACCCAGACAGACCCAGCTGCTTGGAATAAAAGGTTTTATGTTGCCAGCCTGGAGGTCTTTGCAGTTAGAGCGTTGTCTTTTTTATCTCCGAGCACTGTAGAGACGGTAGGCAAATCTCCCGCAGGGCTCAAATTGATATGGCAAAGAAAACAAACATGTTGCATGGTGCAAAAGCCCCGATTTAGAAACAAATAAAAAAAAACCTAATTGTTTTGTGATTTATTGTAACTTTTTCTGTTTGTTGTTTGGTTTTTTTGGCCATACTTTAAGTTTGTTCCAAGCCCTGTTGAGACCTAACAGATTGTCGTGGTTTCTTATTTTAACAAAAACTCATCAATCCCCAGAAACATGAATGTGAATCAACACTTTTTGATGTTTCCAGGTGTTTTTAAGTGTCTCACTGTCCTCAGTACAACAAAAGGGGCCAAGGATTGATGACAGGGAAGTAACACTCCCAAACCTCAACCCCCGCCCCCCCCCCCGCCCCCCAAAACACATCACCACCACCAAAAAATAAAAAGATGCTGCATGATAGGAAAAGTAAAATTGTGAGACAGAAATGTTAAAACTGAAAAAGAATAATTAATGACACTGGGGGAGGGGGGGGGGCGCTGACAGACAAGGAAATATTATTTGTAAATATTTCTATGAAACATTCCACCGATTCGGTGACGCTGGCTTTCAGTCAGCCTTAGAAAATTGTCAAATTATGTCAAATAATGAACTTGATGAAGTTTCAATAGTAGTTGGCCCAAGTACAAAGCAAAATGCAGGAATCTGACAAATATCCAACTGCATGAACCTGACCTCTCAATAAAATTGATCATTAACACGAAACCCTTTCGTTTCATGTTTATAATTTTCTTGCCAGACTCAAAACGGATTAATAATTTTGAATTTTAACACGGAAATCGAAAACCTAGCGATTAATAATATCCGACCTTTTACAGTTGAAATTAAGATTTCAGTTCACATTTCTGATTTAGTTTTGTTTTGTTTTTTGTGTCAGTCAGACTCTCTAGCTTTGACCTTATGCTAAAGGTTAACTTGGTTACTGGAAGCACTTTGCTCCTGAATTGCAGACATTTATTACATAGCCTATATTAACCAGCATAATTATTCCATTGGTCTCAAGGTAATATCTTCACTTTTCCGTAGAGCAAAAATAACGAGGTTAACTCTCCATGTGTGCACCGTATGACACGGGAGAGCACCATCTCCCTTCTTGCCCTATTTCCGCTTCTGGCTGTAGAAACACAGAAAGATTATTATGATTCCGGCGGTGCATAGCAACTAACTTGGCGACACCAGCGTTGCCTCTGTCGTTCACCTCGCCAGTAATTTCCTTCAAAAATGTCAGTATAACTGGCTGAACTTTGGGCTTTCAAATCTTCTTCTTCCTCGCTGTCTCCAATAAAGTAGAGAGCACTAATGGATTAATGTGTCGTGTCTTTAATGATGCTGATCAAAGACATTTGCTGGGGGTGTCTCTCTCTCTCTGTCTATCTGTCTATCTCTCTCTATCTATCTGTCTATCTATCTGTCTATCTCTCTATCTATCTGTCTATCTATCTATCTATCTATCTATCTATCTATCTATCTATCTATCTATCTATCTATCTATCTGTCTATAGACCCCATCTATCTATCTATCTATCTATCTATCTATCTATCTATCTATCTATCTATCTATCTATCTATCTGTCTATCTATCTATCTATCTATCTATCTATATGTCTCTCTCTCTATATCTATCTGTCCGTCTTTCTGCCTGTCTGTCTATCTATCTATCTATCTATCTATCTATCTATCTATCTATCTATCTATCTATCTATCTATCTATCTATCTATCTATCTATCTATCTGTCTGTCCTTCTGTCTGTTTGTCTGTCTGTCTGTCTATTTATTTATCTATCCATCCATCTATCTGTCAGTCTGTCTGGGTGTCTGTCTATCTATCTATCTGTGTGTGTGTTTGCCTGCTTTTACATCTGTCTGTCTGTCCGTCCGTCTATCGATCTAGCTGTCTTTTGCCAGACTACCTCTTTTTAACCATTTCGATCTCTTTGTATTTCATCTGTCTGTCTATCGGACTGTCTAGTGATGTATTGCCAACTAGATATATATATATTATATGTAGCTGCCTATCTAACTAACTACATAGCTGTCAACTACTGCCCCTCTGACTATGCTCTAAGGTAAACAGACAGACAGACCTATGAACAGGTAAACGGGTGGTTAAAAGCGAACGTCTCTATGAAAATATGCATATTATGACGGTAGGGAATATTATTAGCACCCGATAACGAGAAAAGATATGTTCTCTTCTCCATGTAGACAGCCATTAAATCGTGTGTTTTTGCTGGCGGTAAATAAAGAAGATATTAAGATAGCACGCCATACCTGCTCGCAAATGTAATGAATGTCTCTCAGACTAATGAAAGTTATTCCAGACAAGTAATTGTTATTCTTCAGATGGGGCGTGGCTGCTCTAGATGATGATGTTTATGGTGAATGTTTTTTATTCTGGTGTATTTTCTCCCTCTGGAGTTGCAAGACGCTCTAACCTTCATCAATAAGAAATTACAACAACCACAAAAAAACAACCCCACACACGCATTGTTTCCCGTTGTTGTCATATTGATGTTGGTGTTTTTATCCGAAGTTGGCGTAGTTGAGTCGCTTTTGTTGACGTAATGAGGTGAAGATAAGAAAGAAAAACAGGGTTAGAATCTTGAGCTAATGTTATTGGATTTTTTTTAAAGCATTGTTTTCGGTGCCAACGGCAAACACTAAATGTGTTCGGGTGTCTCACGCATGATCTGTCATGCTTGCTTTAATCCATGGTTCACGAATAAACGTTTTTGATTAAACCGAACAAAGAAAGGGAAAAAAGAATTAAGAAAAAACTTTACATTGTCTCAGTGAGAACAGTAGGAACTACCACGACATTTTATGCTGATTTCTTCTCCTGTGGTATTTTGGTTACCGGCTGATATTGGTAATAGAATTATTTCTCAAATTTATCTCCTTTCTGGTAACAATCATGAAGTCTATCTATCTATCTATCTATCTATCTATCTATCTATCTATCTATCTATCTATCTATCTATCTATCTATCTATCTATCTATCTATCTATCTATCTATCTATCTGTCTATCTATCTATCTATCTATCTGTCTGTCTGTCTATCTATCTATCTATCTATCAACCTATCTATCTATCTATCTATCTATCTATCTATCTATCTATCTATCTATCTATCTATGTATCCGTCTGTCTGTCTGTCTGTCTGTCTGTCTGTCTGTCTGTCTGTCGGTCGGTCGGCCGGTGTGTCTGTCTATCTAGATTCTATCTGTCTCGCTATATGTCTCCAAGTCTGTCTCATTGTCTGTTTCCCTGTCTATTACAAAAATTGCTTGTCTGTCTACTTCGTTAATAACTATCTATCAACCTGTCTCTCTACCGATCTGTTTCCTCGCCCGAAATTAAGTTCATCTTTTGGAAGGAAGGACGGGAAACGTGATGGAGAGAGAGAGAGAAAGTCTAAACTAGATCTCTGTATGAAACCGTCAGCATTTCTGAATTCTCTTTTACTTGCCCTCACCTTTTCTTGTCTCGACATCTTGTTCCAGTGTTTTCAGACTGCCTCGTGAAACAGTTGTAAATGTCAGCTAAGTATTTTGCTAGACGAAACCTGACATGTGTCAAATACCGACGTAACAAACACTCAAAGACTGGAGGGCAGGGGGAGAAGACTTAGGGGCCATCCACAAAATAGCTAAACGATTTATTTTGGCGATTTTTTTTGGCCCCCACTCCATCTTGTACACATTTCATAAGCTTGGCTTCACCCCTCTCCCTTTCTGCGAGCGTCCGACTTTTAAAATGTTTAATGTCCATGATAAATCTTGATATTTGGAAGCTTTAAATAGCATTATGTACCAACCATCTGACTATTTCCTTACTAACATGGCCTGTATTTATTTTCATATAATCCAACAAATAATTTTCTTGACAACCCCCACCCCCACCCCCACCCCCCCCCCCCCCAACCAAACCCAAAATATATAAATAAAACCAGGCTTTTTAATTCACTACCGCGCCTGTAGGTACGTATGCTTCACAGAACCCCCTCCCATCCCAAATCTTCTTTTTATAAGCGGGGGGGGGGGGAGGGGGGGGGCTTCATTTCATCTGATAGTGATAGAAAATTAATGTCTATCGTCACCTGTTGATTAAATCTTAAATAAGGTCAAAGACAATGATCTAGGGGGGGGGGGGGAAATGTTTCTACACCTGCTGGGCCTTTCATATATCCTTGTGTTGTTTTTGTTGCTGGTGGTGATGGTGGTTCTGGTGGTGGTCGTAGTGGTGGTGGAGGTGGTAGTGGTGCTGGCGGTGGAGGTAGTGGTGGTAGTGGTGGTGTTAATATTGTCCTTACCTGTCCATGTCGCCTGGTTTGGTGGTGGTGGTGGTTTTGATGAATGGTGGTGCTGGTGGTGGTAGTGGTGGTTTTGGTGGTGGTGGTGATGATGGTCATGGCAGTGGTGGTGAAGTATTAACTGTTGCAGTAAGTTGTTTTTTGTCATGTCGTTGTGTGTCCATGTCGCCTGTTTTGGTTATGCTGATAATCTTGTAGTTTTGTTGCGGCCGTAGTTGTTATTGTGGTTGTTGTTGTTGTTGGTGGTGGTGGTGGTGTGTGTGTGGGGGGGGGGGTGATGATGGTGGTTGTTGGGTTATCGTAGATACCGTTCGTTATCTTCCTTCACAAGTGACATTGATGTTTTCGTTGTCGTCACTGTCTGTGACTCCAATTGTGAAACCTATTTTGGTCTTGTTATTTTGTAATAGCCTTAGATCAGATACATGTATTCACAAATTCTCCACCTTTGAACGCAAAAGGCTTTTTTATTAGGCCACCTACAGTAACCAATTTTTGCATGTAGCTTTCAAAGACCGTGGAGGGTACACCGAAGCTTGGAGGGTTTTTTGTATTGGTTATATTTTCTTTTTTTTTTTTTTTACTTCGCTTTGTGTCGCTGACTGCCCACCCCCGATCCCCTATTTTTTTTACGAGCGCAATCATGATTCATGATGTGAACACTGTAGGTTACTGCTGTCGGCTGATTTAGGCCTAATTGTTCGAAGGGCCAGCTGCTAAAATCAGAACGCAGGAATATCGTGTAGAGATGGTAGAAAGTAACTGGCGGGGCGTGTTGATTTTTTTTTTTTTTTTTCGTTCTCACTTTACCAAATTCAGGAGTGGGGCAGCAACACACCACCAAACACAGGTCACCGGCCAAGAGATTTCTCGTCCTACCGAACACTGCCATGGGTGCTGCAATCTCTGGACTGTGCACTCTAACCCTAGCCCTAAAATGACTCTGAAGGTCACCAAAAATCCCTGTGATATGTTGGGGCTGTTGCTGCCACGCTCCTGAATTTGGTAAAGTGAGTACGAAAAAAAATTAATCATCACGCTGGCGGGGCAGCCTATGCGGAGGGAGCACGGCTTTTCAGCTTGTTTTATATATTACACAACAACAACAACAACAACAAAAATGGTTTGCGGTAAAGTACACCCTTGGAAAATAAAATAGTTGCGTCTTATGTGAACACTAATTATTTATTATTATTTATACAGGGTGAAAAACAACAGAAAAAAACCAGAAACAGATGTCCTTTTAGAACTTAGTGTTTATAGATGTATGATTAAAGGCTGCTGGTAATATGCACGGAAAGGAACGAAAAGGAAGCAGACGGCGAATGGAATTCTCATGGTCTTTGAGTTTCCGTCTTGATTTAATTACACAGCAAATTTTGCACTTTCGTATTTATTTTGCCTCAGTTCAGCGGGGCTTCAAGTGTTTTTGTGGGCGTAAAAAGGGATATTTTCGTGCATGAAAAATTTCTAGACTTTGGAATGAGCGAGAAATGAGTTCCACTTTGAAACACGGCTCAAACAGGGTTTTTTTTTGTCTTTTTTGACCAATCAAGTATGACTTTAATTCTGCAGTGCCCAGCATTCCATCATCTGAAACACTACACCAGAACCAAATTTTAATGTTCTATAATTGGAACATATTCTGAATCTATGAACAAAATAAACGATTTTCTGTGATGAATAGAAATTTCTATATCTGAATTCATTTGACCATTTTAAATTGATTTCCTAAGATTCAGAATTCTCTCTCTCTCTGTGTGTCGCTCTCTCTCTCTCTCTCTCTCTCTCTCTCTCTCTCTGTGTCGCTCTCTCTCTCTCTCTCTCTCTCTCTCTCTCTCGCTCTCTCTCTCTCTCTCTTTCTCGCTCTCTCTCTCTCTCTCTCTCGCTCTCTCTCTCTCTCTCTCTCTCTCTCTCTCTCTCTCTCTCTCTCTCTGTCGCGCTCTCTCTCTCTCTCTCTCTCTCTCTCTCTCTCTCTCTCTGTTGTGTTGGCTAAGTAAATAATGTAAATAAATGTCTTGGCATTAGAGGGTCAAGGTAAGAATGACTTTGCGTTCATTAGCATTCCTGAATTAGAGTTCTTTACGTACCGTCTGAAATCCTCTGCCATGCAAGTATTTTATAAAACTAGTTGAGGTCCCGGCCCTGCCGGGGATAAATCGGTTTGAATATTGGTTTCAGTTCTGAGTGGTTATTATGGACCTGCTTCATCTGGCCTGTTCCTATTTGTTTATTTTATTTTTGTTTGTTTGTTTTTAAATAAGTCTTACTGCTCTGCCTTTGTGGGTTGACACCCTGCGCATCCCGTACAACTGCATGATTTGCGCACGGGTTAGTGTGTTTGATAGTGAACACATCGCAGGTAATGATATATATATATCAATAAATGATAACGAAACCTTAAAATGGCGAACCATGACTCGAAATAGATCTAGAATCTAGATCTAGATCTGAATGATGGCGAAACAATAAATTACCAATAAAAAAAACTACAGCGATTTGAGACTTGTATGCCTACCGATAGTACGTTTTTTAGGGGGCATGCTGCATCAGTGCATGCTAGATCTAGCTCTCACAGACACTACGGTGATTATGAATCGAATTCCGGGGCCGGAAGTGGAAAAGCGATTAACAAAGAAAGAGGTCATAGGTTAACGAACGTACAATTCGGATCAAACGCTCTCGCAAATTTACTGTTCCATTCTTATCGCATTATTGGAATAACTCACGAATCCCATAAGCTTTTTTATGCCTATGTACATAGGAACACTGGTCAGTATCGTACAATTGTGTGTGCCAAATTTCAGTTCAATACGTCCAGTAGTTTTTGAGTCCATAGGGAACAAAGGGGTTTTCTTACATTTTTTTTGTATAGATATTCTCTGAAGCTTCTGGATGCCGTTTTGGGGGTAAAGCAAAAGGGTACCCGTGAAAGAGAACATTCTAGATCTAAACACGGTGAAACCAGTGATTTGTTGTTGAGATTTCCTTGCTGGCATGATACTGGGTACAGCCAGAACGTATCTGTTGCCTATCACTGAGTTTGTGATGCTACTAGATCAGGTTCAAAAGCCCCGCCGAGGCTGCGCAGTGATAGGTATCTGACCTATCGTCCCAACAACACAAACAGATCAGGGGAGAGAAAAAGCGATCTCGAGCCAGGAAGTTGTCTAAAGGGCACAGTGGGTAGCGTAAATGTTATGCAAGACGTTTTTACATCTCTCTCTCTCTCTCTCTCTCTCTCTCTCTCTCTCTCTCTCTCTCTCTCTCTCTCTCTCTCTCTCTCTCCCTTACTATCTCTCTCCTTCTCTCTCCCGACCTCCCCATTCTCTTACTCTCTCTCTCCCGACCACCCTCTCTCTCTCTTTCTCTCTTTCTCTCTCTCTCTCTCTCTCTCTCTCTCTCCCGACCGCCCTCTGTCTCTCTTTCTCTCTCTCTCTCTCTCTCTCTTTTTCCACCGACCCCCCATCCCGAGCTCCCCCAGACCCCCCTCTCTCTCTCTCTCCCTTCCCCCTCTAGGCGCTCTCTCCCTCACTTTCTCTCTTTTTCTCTTTGCCTCTCCATCCCGAGTCTCTCTCTCTCCCTCTCCCTTTCTCACTCCTCTCTATCTCGTTCTATGTGTGTGTGTGTGTGTGTATCTATCTATATCTATACTATATATATTTGTGGACTTGAGATTTTTCGTTGCAAAAGGCTTCTGAACCACTTAACATTTAGATTTCAAATTTTATATGGTGCATCAGAATGGATGTAAGGGTGCACAGTTTTTAATAGAAGTCTCAAATCGGTATAGTTTTCTTAATTGGAAATTTATTGTTTCCCATATTTTAGATCTATTTCGAGTCATGGTTCGCCATTTTAAGGTTTCGTTATCACTTCCTGCGATATGTTCACTATCAAACACACTAACCCGTGCACAAATCATGCCGTTGTACGGGATGCGCAGGGTGTCAACTCACAAAGGCAGAGCAGCAAAACTTATTTAAAAACAAACAAACAAAACTAAAACAAACAAATAGGAACAGGCAAGATAAGATAAGATAAGATAAGATAAGATAAGATAAGATAAATTTTATTCGTCCTTGTACAAGGAAATTTGTTTTGATCATTGAATACATAACAATACAGTTACAGAAGCAGAAAGTATGATACATAGCGCGCACACACACATATATACACACACACTGATAAATTAACTAAATTAACAAAATTAACAGTGCACACAATATGCATCCCTAACCAAAACACATTGACCTGACACGCAGGACATAATTCAACTGTGCACAGATTACGATCAAGATGACGACATTATTGTAACATCCTAGTTGATGATGGAATAAACGATTTAAAGTAGCGCTCAGTTTTAGTTTTCTTTGACAACAGCCTTAAACTTCTTACAGATCTTATATATTCCTTGTTCAGGGGATGTTGGGGGTCATTTATAATAATATTAGCTTTTTTAATACAAGCACCAGTGTACAGCTCATCAAAATATGGCAGATCACAGATACAAATGTTGGATGCTTTTTTAATTAAATTATTGATCTTATTTTTATCTTTTTGTAAGATGTTTCCTCCCCAACAGACAACTCCATACATCAAAACGCTCTGAATAGCCATGGTGTAAAATATTTTCAGAATGCTTTTGCTAACTTTTAAAAAGCGGAGCTTTCTGAGGAAATACATGCGCTGGTTGGCTTTCTTGTATACATATGTTACATGCGCATGCCAGTTAAGCAATGAATCAATAGTAATGCCAAGATATTTGGCCTCTGTGACAATTTCAACCTCTTCATTGTTGATAGTAAGAGGGCAAACAGGATCGTTGTTATTTTTCCTAAAGCCAAAGACGAAGCAGGTCCATAATAACCACCCAGAACTGAAACTAATATTCAAACCGATTTATCCCGGGCAGGGCCGGGGACCTCAGCTAGTTTATGTATTGGAATTGTGTATCATATTTCATCCTTTTTCCCTAATACCTTTTTCTTTTGAATTTCTTTCATTTCGCTCATTAATGAATAAATTACGGGTAGTTATCAGTTATTTATCTAATTGAATTTCTTAATTAGTCAACGGGCAATTCGGTAGGTCAGTCAGTTTGACATTGGATTTATTGGAACCTGTACAGATTTTGTCTATCTATCTATCTATCTATCTATCTATCTATCTATCTATCTATCTATCTATCTATCTATCTATCTATCTATCTATCTATCTATCTATCTATTTATCTATCTGTCTGTCTGTCTGTCTGTCTGTCTGTCTGTCTGTCTGTCTGTCTGTCTGTCTGTCTGTCTGTCTGTCTGTCTGTCTATCTATCTATTCCTTCTAATGTTCCGTATCCATCCACCCTGATGTGCAGTATGAATTGTATCTTTACCTAAGCGTAAAGAATCCGTAACGAAGCCAGGCAAGAGCAGCCGGTATGTTTGGTGAAATAACCTGCCGACGTGGATCACTGTAGTCTACAATTATATACCATGCGTGAAAGAAATGCTGGTGAGCCGGACAGGTGAAGCGTGGCTCTCTATTTTCCCCCAGTGAGTTGAACCCAAGCACCTTAAACGATAAATAATTCCATTTCTCATTTTTGTAATGCTACAAAGTGACGCCAGTCCATCCATTCCTTCTTTCAAGAGAGGTTCATCAACTCCCACACACGTGTACGGAATGAGAGAATGGTAATGTTTGCTCATTCTACTGTCTGTGACGAAATACTCTAATGATACTTCCTCTCACTAAACGGTTCTCTGATCGTAAATTCGTCTTATCTGTTCAACAACAGCTGATCGTATCATCGACAGACACCGTCATTTTCATACACTTTCAGAACAGATCAGTGTCAGGCCCGTTTTCTACGAAGCGTATTTTTTACGTACGAACGTGCATTTTGATTTCATACATGTGTCTTGCTGAAGTCGTGCTTACTTTTCATTTCCATAGTGAGTTCTTTTACATGACATATGGAAATGCCCACAATGAAATAGTAGAACATTCATTTAAAGGCTCCCCACGTCTACTACGGCACCTACAGTTTCGGACCGTAAAAATGGAACAAAATGCAGACCGTGGAACGGCGCTTTTATACTGTACCAGTTCGACCAGACAACAGTACAAAATTGTAATTTTTCTAGTACTATTGAGCCTTTCCGTTTTCCACTTACAAAGCCATTGGAGAAGGGAATGTGGGGGAGGGGATGAGGAGGAGATAATTTACAGCTCCCAGACAAATTATTAAAGTGGGCAGAACTTTAATGATGTGCCGGTACGCGTGATTTTTTTCCGGGCGAGCTTTAGCAAAATTCAGGAGCGGGGCAGCAAACACACCCCCAAACACAGGTCATCGGCTAAAGGATTTCTCGTCCTGTCGAACACTGCCATGTGTGCTGCAATCTCTGGACTGTGCCTGATATGACTCTGAACGTCATAAAAAAATCCCCGGGATGTGTTGGAGCTGTTCTGTGTTTGGGTATGTATTGCTGCCCCGCTCCTGAATTTGCTAAAGCTAGTATGGAAAAAAAAAATCACGCTGCCGGTACTGGGTTGTGGATGAATGCTTGGGAGTGAACGCCGAATTGTTAGAGAGAACAGAATGAGGATGCGGAGATTGGGTAATGAAGAAGACTGGAAAGGGTTAGATAATACAAAAAGAACCAGGCTTAATGGGAACTCAAATTCAATTAGTTGATTCAAGATCTCAAAGCTATATATGCCATCAAAAAGTTCTATTTTTTCACAGGCAGAAAAAATATTGATGATTAATCATGTCTGTGTTACGGAAATCTCTAATCACATGTGGCTTCTATAATGTTTCAATTAACTATACGAGCATGATAATGATGAAGAGGAAGAACGGACAAAGACAGACGGAATGAGGGAGAGATAACGGAAATGAACAGAGAAAGCAGAAAAAAACTTCATTTCGCAAGCTCATTCAATGCACACGTAAGGGTACTTTAGCTTAGCGTGGATGAAAGGAGCATCTTCGTTACGTCGTTCTGCAATATGATATTCTCAAATTCTGAGACAACAAATCGTCCCCTTTGGATGACAAGGTCCTATCTCCACTTTTGGGTTGAACTGAGTTACACATTACATACTACTTCAACGGTTCTTCTCCAATGCGTGTCAAAGTATCGAGCGGATTCGGTGTGTAATTTGTAAGTATTACCAAAAAGAGAAAGAAGGCCTATCTCTAAAAGCTGTGAGCACACGAAACTTCGACCATCAATTTCTCAAAAATTGATGGAAGAGAGTTGGAACCTTGTCGTTCTAAAGGGACGAATTGATACCCGCCTCCTCTTCATTCTTTCCCTCATTCACAATTGAGAGATATTTTGTTCCTTGATACACAAGTTTTTCAAACAAAATTTGTTAACGGTTAAAAGATTATTTCTATCTCCAAGGATAATCGCTGTTGTTGTTTTTTTCTAACAGAGATCCCTGGATTGTACAGAAAAAATAGCTCCTGTCAGAAGACCTGTTCATGTAATCACTGAGGGAAGTTAGGCCTGAGTGCAAAGATAATATTCGACAGGAACAGGAGAATGCGCTGAAAGGTGCTCACGCTAGCTGTGCCCAGTGATTAGGCTGGATGCAAAGAGCTACAATGAGGAACGTGATATCCTGTGGGTTTTTGTTGTTTTTTTTATTCTCTCTCACTTTCTCTTTTTCTTATCCTTCTCTCGATATTCCTTTCTTCCACTGCTGTATTTTTATCCATCCTTCCTTCATTTCTTGTTCTCTTACTTCCGGAAAGCTGATTTTTGGAATGAATTGAATAACAAAAAAATAATTAAAAAACGTATGAGAGAGACGGTTTTATGAACGGAAGAGGGAAGGGTTTTGAAGACGGGAATCCATGTTTTATATTATAAGGAAGACATGAAGTTGAGATAACGCCCGGCTCCTTCTATTACCGTATCATGTTTTCCTTTCGTTTTGCATTTCGGACGTGGTGACCTCCCCTATCCTCCAGCCCCAAAGCGAAAATTATCTGCTCTTGTCATGTTCTGGGTGGGCCAACTCGTGTCCCGATAGCTTTAGTTTTTACCACTTCGTTTTCTTGTTTTCCGTGCCTCCAACGAAATAAATCTCGCCTTCCCGATAGGCCGTAAAGGGCGGGCCAGCACAGGTGGGCTTAAGACCAAAGTTTACAGGTAAACAACGAAACAATGGAGATAGTGCCAATCAATGCATCGACATGACCATACACTAGTAACATTCTTACCAGAGCAGTGTGCATCGCCAGCTTAGATGATGTCTAGCATAATGATCTACTGAATAGGTAAAATAACGTGTTGAAAGTTGAAAGGGGGAAAAAATACAACAATAATAAACAACGGCTATCTACATTCAGGATTTGTATAGCCTAATTACATCCGGTGTTGTATATTTGGTATCAATGAAATGTGACTGCTTGCATGAAAGATCAATACTTGACAGGCTGGCATTCACAGACCTGTCTTGAAACATGTTACAGAATCTACTCTAAAGCTCTCTATTGACAAACCCGGTCTATTTTTACTCGCTGTATCAATAGCATCTCACCATGCTCACAAGGATGTGCTCACACAAGCGACTTCAAAACTGCACTCATTTACATCTCCCTCAATAGACAAATCTAGGTCAAAGTCCAAGTTTTTGTTTCATTTCCTGATTTTGGCTCTCATTGCTGGCGGTTACATCCTGTCGTTCCTTTTCTATTCCTTTTTTATAATACCTTATTCCTCGCGTGTCTTCATCTGAGTAGAAATCCATAAGTATTATTCCGGGTATCGCCGGATCAAAAATATCGGTTACGATGAAGTGGTAAGAGCAGCTTGTCAATAATGGGGACCGAAGTCCGGTCCAAGTCGATCCTTCCCGAAGGATTTGGAAAGACAATCACACCTCTCTACGAATACACGAGTCTCGGGAGATCTTTCTCAGATAATGCGACCCACGACAAGTGTTTGTTGAAAATTGCTTTGTTTCTGTACCGTAAAGATTCGGATTTGGTCAAATCTCAAAGCATTCCCAGTACTTTGAAGAATTGGAGTATTTAACAAATATTGACATAAATCAACAAAAGTTCAAAGCTCGGGGTTGACAACGCTGTAGAATTCTAAAATCTAAAGTATTCTATGCCTACTTCAGAGGCTGCCAAGATTATAACGTACCTAGCTCTTTTTAAGTTCACGAGTTTAATTACACCTGTCATACTAACGTGAATAGCACTTGCTGTATAAAGCGATCAATTGTGCCATGCCTGCATTGTAAAATGTCTAGTGTTAAACATCTTGATAGTTTAGTTCTTGTTTTTTCTATCTCCATTATCTGAAAACCTGGAGATATTTTAGTATGTAGAAGAGGTATAGCAAACGCACATCTCGACACCTGTTTAAAGTGCACGGTAACACTTATCAAGCTGTTTTACAGTTCCGATTTGTTCTAACTCCTTATCCTAATACTAAAGCCGCAAACGTGTGATGTCGAATTTCTCAGTTGTGCAAATGCAGAGCTGGAACAAAGAAGGAAAAGGTCGGCATCTATGTGTCAACAGTAAGAACATTTTCCATTACACTCTTCTGAGATTGTGCTTGATAGATAAATAATTGCTGCACTCACAGGAAGTTTGCATTTCTTTGTCGATCGCGTAAGTTGTCTAAGTGTTTCTATTCATTATATTTCAGCATTTCTGTGACCTGTGTGAGTATGAAGACTCTTGAAATCAAGCACTTCTATGCTTATTCCTTGTGTCACCGGGCACTAAGTGTTACTAGAAAGCGATTTTACTTCATTTTTTTTTTTCTGCTTTTGTAGGTAAGGAGGTCCTGCATTACTTCATTTTTTCTGCTTTTGTAGGTAAGGAAGTCCTGCATTACTTCATTTTTTCTGCTTTTGTAGGTAAGGAGGTCCTGCATTACTTCATTTTTTCTGCTTTTGTAGGTAAGGAGGTCCTGCATAACTTCATTTTTTCTGCTTTTGTAGGTAAGGAGGTCCTGCATTACTTCATTTTTTTTTTCTGTTTTGTAGGGAGGGGGGCGGGGGGGGGGGGGGGTCCTGCATTACTTCAATATTTTTTTCTGCTTTCGTATCGTAGGGAGGGGGGGGGGGAGGGTCCTGCATTACTTCATTTGTTTTGTTCTGCTTTTGTAGGTAAGGAGGTCACGCTGGAGAGGGAGGGGAGTTGACCCCAGAGTATGACAAGCATACAAGGAGGGGGGGGGGGGCTGGGGCTGTGAAGAGTAGGTGGGCTTTTCCGTTATGCTATGAATTTAAAACGTTTTGTTTGATTTTATTTCTTTTTTCAACAGAAACAGGTTGTATGATAACAATTATAAAAATCAAATGCAGGCTATGTTTCTAATGAAGCAGTCAAATAGTCAGTGCAAAATGCCGTTCTAAGGTTCGTGGACATTCAACATTGTAATTGCGGTAGGCTTGTACAAAGGGGGGGGGGTGAATCTAAGCGTATGAAAAGAGTACGAAAGTGTTGTTTTTTTTGGGGGGGGGGGGGGGGAATTGCCAATATCGAGCATGCTTGCTTCATAGAAAGCCCTTTAGACATGTCATTTGTAGCCTCATGGACATCATGATAATATAATAATTATTTCTTTATATCAGTGTAAGTTTGTCAAGCCACTGCTTTGACGTGTTTAATTTAACACTTTTGGTTAAAAAAAAAAAAAAGACTTCAAGTTGAATTCGATGGAAGACAAAGAATCTTTTGTATTGTCTTGGTGTCCTGTGCATTTACTTTCCACAGTCTGGCGAAATAAGCCTTGGATTACTTTTTGTACACACAATTCCATATTGAACACTATAGATCATTGCCATTATTTTTATTATCGCTACTGCTACTGCTACTCCTACTAGTAATGTTGCTACTACTGCAGCTGCTACTACAATTATTACTATTCTTTTTTTTAAATTATTTTCTTTAGATACTGTTGGTGTTTTTTGTTGAAGAAGAAATCACTTTGAGACCGAAAGCTTGAGTTTTGTTGTTGTAGTTGCTGCTGGTGGTGGTGATGGTGGTGGTGGTGGTGGCGGTGTTTTTGCTTTTTCATTCTCTTGTGACCTGCTGTAACGTTTTTGTGTTGTCTGTTCTAACCCGGGGCTTTACAACTCTTTTTTCGCTATTTGAACTTTACTGCTCCTATTACTACTACTGCTATGTGGCCAGCAAATGTTTACAGATCATGAAATACGGAATGGCTGCTTGTTCCTTTTGAAAACCTGATATCCGAGTGTGAAGGATTCACAATGAAAGAATGGTGCCAAATGCGTGAGGCGCTTCCTGGCCTAAAAAAACTGACTTTCGTGATGCCAATTCCCAGTGATCATGATTGGAATATTACTGAAATAACATAATTTGAGATAGGGATAACCAGGGGATTGCTAGCAGTTTATGATTTGGACTGAGCCACCAAATCTATGGATAGTATGAGATAAAATTCGGCTAGTTTTATCCTCACTTGTCTGTGTAATGTTTCAGATGGTACAAACTGCAGCAAATTGGTATAGATCTATGTTTTTTAAGTAAAAAAAAAAAAAACTGACAGTAAGTGACAATTTATTGACAATGGCCTAAAAAATAGCAATGGGTGGCAAAATATTGTTCTTGTCACAAGGTTGAAGTCTCTCAGGAAAAAAGCCATTGGAAGTGGAGGGCACAGTTCCTAGATATTTTACTGTGACACTGAACACTACAGTTGTTATCCCAAAGCAGTTATTTCCATGCCCGTATAATAATATTGTTATTCAGTTATGCCAAAAATGCAGGAAATAAATAATATTGGTGAATTTACTCTTGAAAAAAAAGTACGTAGTTGGTGGTTCGCTAATCATGTAACTGACACTTAAATCCCCGCTTTCCCTAGTCATATCAAAGACAATAGTGAACTAAAGAGGGACCGCTGATGTGGGGCCTGGCCCATGGCGCACTGCGCGAAATTAATTAATACGATTTTGTTTCCGGGCTACCCAACCAAATTAATGGTCAGAATTTTCATACAACGAATGAAGTTATCATTACAAAGTAAGCTACGCCTAGTCTGACAACTGAACATGACAGTGAGCATAATTGTAAAATGCGCCATTGTTTATGTCTCCTACGCAATCACCGCTGAGTGGCAGTGCGAAACCCGTGAACGCTAAACGGCCCAGCTGTTCATATCTACTACTTGCTTGAAATTATCCGTCTATTCGAGAAGTTTGATAATGCACTATGGCAGGGAAGCAAAAAACTGCCGTCAGTGCAATATGACCTGCACGAACCACGCATATGACGAAATGCTGCACATTTCATGGATCCAATATCTGAGAAACGAAAAAGAAACTGGCTCTGCAGTTCTGCTCTCTAATTTACGCTGACAAAAAAATTACAGCTATAAAATTATTATGTTGTAATGATGGACCTTGTCATTTTATGCGTGGGGATAAATATACAACAGATGTGCCGTCCGCGCATATTTTGTACGAAGCGGACAAAAGTCCTCTTAAGAAAACCAATCTATTGCCATGTTGCAGAAAGATACGTCTGTGTATTTCGATTTTCTACAACTTACAAGTTTAAAATTAAAGGTTTTGTGCGAAAAAATTGCTGACAACTGCTGTAATGTTTAATACAGATGTTTAGTCGCCCACGAGTACGTCTAGCTGTATCGACCCGATATCTTTCCAGATATCGCGGTCTTTTATTATTAAAGTAAACTTAGTAACGCATATGGGCACGTGTGCATTCATTTACTGACATGACGTATCGAAACCAAGTTGTAGCCTCAAGGGAAATAACCTTCTCATTTTACAGACAACTCTATCTGATCGTGAAAGCTCATTCTTCATCATTTTGTCATTTACATCTGAGGCAGTAATCGACGTCCAGATAGTTTCCTATGTCGTTTCAGCTCGAGATCTTTCGCAAATTGTGATCCATCCAGGGGCGTATCTACCGAAAATTGCGTCGGTGGCAAGCACTGAAATTGCACCCCTGTCTAAATATCTGACATCCATCTTTGAGATAAGCTTACCATAACATCAGCTCAACAACACATGGCAAATTCGTTAATCTTTTAATTAACAAATTAGGGCACAACAGGAAAATTATAACAGCACCTTCTTCACAATTGTCTGGACAATTTTTTTTTTCACCATCCGAGGATGTATTGACAGATTTTAACAGAAAATGTTCAGTGGTGCCCCCTCCTCCATTTTCGAGTGGTGCCCGGGGCACATACCATTATCAGCCATCCTTTAGATACGCCTCTGGATTTATCTTGCAGGTGGTATTTTACAGTCTACATTGCCAGAATCCAGTGATACCGATATTACTTTCAGCGATACCCTGTAAAGAGAGCGTGGTTTATTTCATAGGAGACGGAGGAAAATAAAGATATTTTGATACACAGCAATACATAAGATAGATAACCTAAATGTTCTTGTCTAACTGATGTAGTCCGCTAGGAGAGAGAGAGAGAAACACACACATACACACAAAGAGGGGGAAGGAAAGGAGAGAGATAATAATATACACACAAATAGAGAGATAAACGGTCGGAGAGGCGGGGGGGAGAGAGAGGAGAGACAGAAAGAAAAGGAGCGAGGGAAGTAAGAGAGAAAGAGAGAGAGAGGGGCCTACACACAGAGATAACACAAAGAAAGTGTCTCGAGGTAGGTTATGCGCTGTGGGGATGATCATAGCACTCGACTCGAGAGGTCCTAACTGTCACCCCGGACAGACACCACCGAAACACACAAGTAAATAATGAACAAACGAAAGTAAGAGAGAGATAGGGAGGAAGGTAAGAGGGACCAAAAAGACAAGCATACAGACAGAGATAACACACACAAAAAAGAGAAGGAGAGAGGGAGAGAGAAGGCGAGGGGGAAAGACAGTGGGAGACAGAAATAACACAAAGACAAAGAAGACACAGGGAGAGAGAGAGAGAGAGAGAGAGAGCACTGTAAAAGAAGACGATGTTTTCTGCGATTCGAAACCATTTTTTTTTTTAAAACCCGATGTTTGAGTTACCCTTTTAACACCAGACATCAAAGATCAACAGAGACCGTCTGGGTATATATTTCACACTAGATCTAATACAGCGCCATAATAAATAAGACATCAGTATGTCATCTGACATAAAAACTGATGAAATAACACACATTTTAAAAATCTAAGATTTCACTTTTTGCGGTTGTTGTTTTTTACAAAACCTTCTCGAGTTTTGTGTCCAACGAAACCTGCAACCGATAGGCTGCAAAAGATTTTTTAAAAGAAAAAAAACACACAACAACACACAAGCACTGGGTCTGTTGGGTCATGAGAAGTGGCTGGTTACTGATCCATTCTTAGTTGTCTCCTTTTGTTTCTGTTGGTTCATTTTTACAAATCTGTGAACTTTTTTGCCCCACTGTAAACTTTTGCATTTAGAAACAGTGGCTTTAGACCAGTGGGCGATATCGAGGGGGCGAAAACGCAAAAAAAAAAAAAAAGGTTGGGTTGGGGGTTTGGGGGGGGGGGCGACAAGGGGACCAAAACGATGAAAGAGAACAACAAACACATAAGAAATCCGTCTTTCAAGTGGGTTAGGTTGGAGGGAGACACGGTGGCCTTGAGGCAAGGTGCTCGCCTCTCATGCCAAATCATGAATGGAGAACGATTTGGGTGGAAAATACAGGGCAGTCACTGACATATTCAACAGCACGTGTAGATGGGTCTTATCAACAGAAAATGGCATATTACTCTCAGTGCGTTACTTTGATAAAGAATGCTTTCTGTTTGATAATGAATAGTCTACACGCCTGTTGAAATTAATACATGTAAGGCTTTGTAAAACTTTACATCATCATTTTGTGCGTAGTCTGACACTTCTTATGAAGTGTTTCTGTTGGCTTTGAGTAGGGATTATAGGCCCATTGCGAATGACGTCACAGAGTGTTTTTGTTTTGTACTTCCGACACCTAAAATGGCGGGTGGAACAGCTGACGAGTATAACTTCGAGATATATCTAAGCGGTTAAAATGCCTGCTGGTTGCATTGCAGTTGACTGTTATGTCAGGGATGGAAAGGATGGATCCAAGCTGGTCAGGTTCCCTACCATCCGTGTAAACAAAGGAAAGAAAGTGAAAGAATTGACCGAACGCCTCCCATGTGCGTGAACACACGTGTCATTGTTTACTGTAATGAACTTTTTTTTCGCTCGCCGCTGATTGGTTCGCGACGCCTTAAGTGCTCACAGTGCAAATCAGCTAACGAATCAAAATCAATGCTACCATCACCATGGTTAAGCGTCGGTCCTGACAACTAAAATGGCCGATATCCGTAATGGGCCTATAGGGGGTGGGGGAGGGCGGAGAAGGGGGCGGCGAAATAAATTGTTGAGCCGGGGGAAGGGGGGGGGGAGGGTGCGATTGCGTGAAATAGGTTGAGAACCGTTGCTTTAGACTATGATGATAAACACAGAGAGACACCATAGGAATACCAGAGACAGCGCCTTATTTTCGATGACCACGGCCAATGGTCACTACCCGCAACGCCATTTTGTTTTTTTGGCAATAAGTGGGCGGGCTGCTGTTTAAAAAAATGCACCTAGGCCACGACATGAAACAAGATTTGAACTTAAACAACCTTCAAAACAGCATCACGGGGGCAATTTATGGTGTACACTGAACTCCACGCCAAAAGAAAAAAATTTGTGGCTTTTGCCCATAACAAAATGGCAGACTATTTATTCAGCTGTGACCGTCTCGTATGATTTCGTGGTAGAACAGCGATGATAAGTTAATACATCTCTTTCATAATATTAAAATAATTGTGGTGAGACAGCGAGAGAGAGAGAGAGAGAGAGAGAGAGAGAGAGAGAGAGAGAGAGAGAGAGAGAGAGAGAGAGAGAGAGTGAGAGCGAGAGAGAGAGAGAGAGAGAGAGAGAGAGAATAATTATGTTCTATGTTACAAAGCCACGCGCAGGGAACAGTTATTAAACGTTATAATTAATCAGAAATGAAAAGAAGACCAACAACACAAGCTTTCTGTCCAGGAAAAAAGAAAACAAAATGTGACCGTACAAGTTTTTTTCTTTTAGTATCGCTTTTACTAAACTGTACTCCGGAACATACAGGCTAGGACTGCATTACTGACGTGTTTACTGTGAATAATTAAGTCTCATGGGTACTCGGAAACCAATTACTGCAATAATCGCAAAGCACAAAAAAAAAAACGGATGTAGAAATCCAACTTGAAGGATTCGAGATGCAAATGCTAAGGGCAGCAATCCTTCAGAGACACGGATCTTCAAGTTAACCAAGTGTTTAGGTCTATTTTATGAGGTTTTCTGTCTTTGGCATTTATACCTCACTATTCTTGGTTTTATTTTTCTTGTTGTGGTTGGCAATTGTTTTTTAGAAATTTGCTCTAGCAGCGGCCTGTTCGGCCGGCTCTTTTTCGATTTTCAACTGCCAAGGTACTTTTAACGTGCGCAACGTGCACACGGGCCCTCCGAGTTTTTCGTTCTTATCCGAGAAGACTACGTGCTCGATCCTACCTACCATAGGGTCAGGGGACGGGAAAATTTGAGGAAAATCCCAAAATTCCAAAATGCCTGCACCGACCGGGATTCGAACCCGGTACCTTTGGCATGAGAGGCGAGTACCTTGCCTCTAGACCACCGTGTCTCCCTCCAACCTAACCAACTTGAAAGACGGATTTCTCATGTGTTTGTTCCTATCTTTATTGCTTTAAATTGCATGATGATTTCATTCTCGTTTTGAAATATTTAATAACAATAATTGTGAATCGTATATATAATAAACAGAACAAGCGGGGTTTTTAACAAGTCGTAGCGCCGCTCACTAGCGAGGATGAAACAAGACTAGAGTCTGACTAGGTCGTGCGCATCAATGCTGTCTTGAGTGAGCTGGCGAAAGGAGATCTTGCTCACCGAGTCAAAACAGAGGTCAGACTTGATTCAGCGCACCAGCAAATTAAGAACGCAGGCTCACTCACGTTCACATACATTAGCCACACAGATGTAATAGGTGCATGTGAATAATTATTCTGATTTTTCTGTCTTATATTCATCTGATCGTTTGAAGAATTCCCGATACATTTTCATTTCATTGAAAGGGGGGAAAATCTGGTTGCTCGTGTTACTGCTGCTGAATCTGGTAAAGAGTTCTATTTTTATCATATATATTTTATAAACCATGCTATTTAGTCGTCAGTGACATTAACACATATTCAAGAATATGCTGGAATGTTCTGATACATTCCACATTTCTAAGGTCATATAGAAACTACAATAGTTTATACTGAGACCGCGAGACAACTCAAATTGATGACATTTTTATCCATATAGTCTTGTATTTTTTTTTTACAAATTGTTATCAAATGCCTAGTATAATTGGCTGTTACCCCGTCACGATATCATATGAACTGCAGGCATTTAAGTAGCAGAAATGTCACATCAGTGTGCTCGGTAAAATACCATGTTTTACCTCTCTACCACCTACCTGTGAAACCGTTACCACAGAATCTGCCAGGTGGTTATTAAGGGCTAAAGTTCAAATCTTCAAGTGTTTTTAATAACAGCCTCGTTATCGAGTTCGCCCGGTATTTGTTGTGTCAAATATCAAGCCGGCGTTGAAAACACAAGATACAGAAAAAAAATTGATACCAGATAAATGGATGTGACGATGATTATGATTACTAGCTGACGTCACTGCTAAGTTGTGCACGTATTAGTATTGGCATGAGCCAAAATAATATTCATTATACACCAGTTAAATTACGTGTTGGGAGCTTTTACCATTTCCGCAAGCTGCTAACGCGAGCCTGGAGTCTTTATTTTAATATGTAGGGAATTTGGATCAGAAATTATGGTAAACATGAAAATGACAATTGTTCTTTCTTTCTGCGAGTTTGAGATGGCACCTTACGTTCATGGGATTTATCTGCCATATGTCATTTAATTTTATCTTGTGGGTTTGCATTTCATCGTTGACAAATAAACAACTGTACAGAAATATTGTAAGTCTGAGGATGGATGGATGGATGGATGGATGGATGGATGGATGGATGGATGGATGGATGGATGGATGGATGGATGGATGGATGGATGAATGCATGGATGGATGGATGGATGAAGGGATGGATGGATGGATGGATGGATGGATGAATGCATGGATGGATGAATGCATGGATGGATGGATGGATGGACGGATGGATGAATGAATGGATGGATGGAATGATGGATGGATAGATGGATGGAGGGAGGGATGGATGGATGGATGAATGGGCAAGAAAAAAATCGACAGCTGGGCAGATAAACAGATGGATAGATAGACAGATAGAAATACAGACAAACAAATATATGGATGGATGGATAGGTAGATAGGTAGATAGGTAGACAGACAGACAGACAGACAGACAGACAGACAGATAGACAGATAGATTGATAGATAGATAGATAGATAGATAGATAGATAGATAGATAGATAGATAGATAGATAGATAGATAGATAGATAGATAGATAGATAGATAGATAGATAGATAGATAGATAGATAGATAGATAGATAGATAGATAGATAGATAGATAGATAGATGAAACGGAAAACAAACGAACAGATAGCGGACGAGATAATTCGCATCTTGGCAAGATGTTCCACGGGAATCCCCATACCGTACCAATTCCAGGGAGAAAAATTCAGTGACCTACATGAAAATGTCTTATTGCATGTCATTAAATTTGAGGCAATGAAACCAAAAAGGACCGTCTCCATGAGTAAAATCTATTCCATGTGCAGCCATTGTTTCTTTGTTTTTATGCCGCTGTCTATTCCAGACGGGACTGTCCTTATCCAAGCAGCCGAATAATGTAACTTTATTATGCTTCATTATACGGTAGATAATTCTATTTAAAAATTGGGACGTCGCGTCTTTTGTTTTCTATACAGGAATATTGATTAGCATCTTATTCGATCGGTGACGTAATTATTTTGGTTCTTGGTAAACATTCTCTGCTGGGGAATAGGTGGGGAGGGGGAGATAAGGGGGTTTAGCCTTCGCAAGTTTTTCTTCCGGATTTATTTATACCAGCAATGTGTAAACAGGGGCGCAGGGTGAAATTTCCGAGCACACTTTTCAATTTTACTCGCTACAAATGCAGTTCTTTTTTGTGACTCAAACAATTTTGTGAGTCAAGGATATGAAAGGTTGAATTTTGTACAAAATGGATGTGCTCACGTAATTGGTGATATAATTATGCGATGTGAGTTGTGAACTGTTATGAGTTGTGAACTGTGTCTAACTGGCTGCGTTACAATTTGCTTTGAGATAGAGAGAGGCAGAGAGAGAGAGATTGAGCGAAACTGGGAGAGAGAAAGAAGCTGTGTAGTGTGTTGAGCGCTTCGCACGCGCTCCATTCTGCTCTGTGGTTGACATGTTGCTTCTGTAAAGCGCATAGAGCATTTTAAATGGATATGCGCTATATTAATGCCGTCCATTATTATCATTATTATTAATTAATGGTCAAAAATTGAGGCAGCACACAAAGTTTCATCATTTATGGTCACATGGTCACAATGTTGTCGGTGCTGACATTTTGACCCTCTGGTTTCATATCAAAGATACTAGAACTGACAAGCAAGATAAGACAGCTAGTGCTTTTAGCGTGCACAGATTTCGCACCACCACCTAGCGGCAAACGCGCGGAAGTCATGAAAAATGCGTATTTTACAAAGCCAAATAGGGAAAATATTGAATTTTGTTCACTGTTCAGTTATCGCTTACAGGCCTTGATGGACGTCACTTATTGTGGAATTGTAACCTCAGTCGCTGTGGGAAAATTCGGGTTGTTTTTTCCTTTTTTTTAGTCGCAGTAGCACTGTCACAATTTTGCAACATAAATTTACCATTATAATTTATATTAAACATTCTTTTCGTACTATGCGTCATGGGCCCCGCCTCCGATCAGCGCGCAAATTGTGTGCACGGTTTTTCTAGTGGTGTGAAGAAGGCAGTGCGTCATCTTATCGTTTATAGTATCTTTGAGAATTTCGTTTCGTACGTCTTTCGTTATTTCGTTATTGATTTCATCATTGCTTCCATCTATCTCAGGGTTCCCCAAACTGGGGCTAAATTCGTCTATCCGGGAAGGCGGGGGGGGGGGGGTAAATTGCTGATTCTGGATTTGTTTTGGCATACCGGTATCTATTCATCATTAGTTGTTCATAAATAATTGCGATAACTTTTGTTATGTGCAATGTTATTGTTATTTGAACTAAAAATAATAAGGTTAAAAACAGTAATTTTTTTTTAATTCCCACATTGTCTGTTGCTTTGGTATGATGGAAGGACAAACTCAAATTATTGACCAAAATAAGGTGGGGCTAAATTTACTTTGCGGACAGTTACCAGGTGACAAGGGGACAAAACAGGTTGGGAACGCCTGAGCTACAAACATAAGGTAAATATTTAAATGAACCGTTCTGCAAGAAACTGAAAAAAAAAGGGGGGGGGGAAAGGAGGGGGGAGGGAATGGGTTGGGAAGTGGGGTGGAAAAAATGGGTTGGGGAGGTGGGGGGGGGGGGAATGCTTGGTGGAAATGGGGTGAGCGTGTTGGGATACTCTGATATGAGGAGCAAAAAATGAATAATAATTTATTAATGTCCCCCCCCCCCCCCCACCCCCCAAAAAATAAGAACAAACTTTCATTAGTTTTGTCCTGTTTTGTACTAAGGAAAAACAACTTCGGATTTACCAACAAAAGACGAGTTTGGCGTTCAGCTTTTTCAATCAGTCCCAGCGAAGGACGAAATGTTAAAGTTTAAAGCTCGAGCCTTAATGTAAACATCTCTTTTTTAGTTAATCTCATATAATCAAAAAAACAAAAAAACTCACGTGATTTTGAACAAGCCTTACCGCCGAAAACACAGCCCGGATTTGGGTGAAATTTTTCAGGGTGCTTTCTTTTCGACCCCGCAGAAGGTTCACTTTTAGATTTGGTGGGTAAGTATTTTTTTTTAGTTTGCTTTGTGTCGCTAATTGACTACCTCTGATCCTTCATATTCACGAACACATGAGCCCACGACATCATCACTTCCTGAAAAAGTATCGGTGCGCACCAGTGCACACTGTGTACTGACCTATTTATCTATTAATCGCTGAGTTTTGTGGACGACCCTACGCATCTCGGCATCAATGTTTCTGTGCTGATTCATTTTGGTCTGAAGTGGTGTAATTTGTTTTGTTTGTTTGTTACCATCGGAAGAATGGGGCAATTACTAGTAGTAAATAATTCTCTACATTCTTGACCTGGAACTGAAGCCTCTAAATCGTCTTTCTTTGTGTGGGGGGCGACTAGCAGTGTACGTTCAAGTAATATTTCAGGAGTTTCCCAGGCGTGGCACCAGTTACTGACTAAATCGCAATAAATATTTCAAAATGTTTTATACAGACTAGATGAGGAGCCCGGCACTATCCGGGATAAACCTGTGATCCCACCATTCTCTCTCTCTCTCTCTCTCTCTCTCTCTCTCTCTCTCTCTCTTTCTCTCTCTCTCTCTCTCTCTCTCTCTCTCTCTCTCTCTCTCTCTCTCTCTCTCTCTGGTCTAGGAAGCTTCCCATATTCTACAGTTTTACAACAGATTTCATGCTCACCAGTAGTACACCACGCACTCATTTACGGTAGAGAAATTGAGCGCACGGAATTGAACGCGTATTAGTATTAATACATCGTTTCCGATGTGATGGGCTTACTACAGGGAGCCAACATAAAGATCATTGTATTTTACATTTTTACAACTTTTTGTTTAAAAATACAAGGAGAACGTTGGAGGGGAGAAACACGAATATCCAAGGTAATGAGAGCCTCAGATAGTCACTACAGAAGACCTGGAAAACTATCCTGATAATTGCCCTCCAGTCTCCTACCACCGTATAGAGATAATAGATAAAATACGCCTCGGTGTATTTACCACTTAATGTGTAACTTCACTACTAAGGGAAAATACACACACAAGAAGAAGGCGAATGTTGAAAATCGTCTTGGCATTTAGGAAACTGGGGGGAGAAAAAAAGCTCGATTGAGTAAATGCTCAGAACGATGAATGAATGTACGTGAATACCCTACGCTGTGTGTCCGCTTGAAAACCCAACATTCATGGGTAGCTGCAGGAGGAAACGTCTGTGGTCTCGGTGTAGGTAGCATTTCGTCTTAAAAGATTTTTACATAACAAACTTTTCCTGGCATATCTTTAATATTCTCCGATTGAAGTTACTTTGATGTCTGATTGTCTAATTGAAGTTACTTTGATGCCATGAAACTTTGCCAGCTAAGGTACCCGGCCTTGACCGGGATAAAACCTACTTCCGCTCACCTCTTTCTCTCTCTCTCCCTCTTCGTCTCCGAATTTCTGTCTCACTCTCAGACAGAGACTGTTACAGCCAGATCTGTCCATATTCTCATTACATTTAGAATTTCCCTTCTTACGGGGAAATGGCACCAAATTGAAAATGTTTCAAACACAGTCTCCCACAGACGACTGGATATTATTATTATTTTGTTGTTTTTTTTTAAACACGGTCCACTGGGAAACGAATTGTCGGGAAAATTTGTTTTTCTACAAATTCGTAGAAAAAACGTGGTCCTCTCAAATTTCACACAATTGTCTTCAGTTTGAAGTAAACTTTATTGAACATTTCAAGTGAATCGGTGCAGAAATGAGACCGCCATGCGTGACAATAGTTTGTAGATCTTTCTACAAGGTTAGAATAATGCAGGTCTTAGAATTTCCATAGATCTGTTTGGAGTAAATGGGCAGTTCTGCATAAATTTTCTACCAGGACAGGAAACAAATCTTGAATCAGCAGATTACTCCCTGTGTAATCAAAATTTACCCCAGGTAGATTTACCCCTCTGTTGTAAATATTCATTTCCTACCAACATTTTTCGGTAACCTTTCGCCATCACCATCACCCCGTTTGATATACTGTGATATCCCACCCGTCCACTGTGCATTAACTTAGAGCCTTGAACAGACATTAATTAAGTTTTTTAATGAAAGGGGGGGAAACTACAGCACAAATTCACCCCCCCCCCCTATTCTTTTTATATTATTTGTGCTGTTGAACTTTATTATCAAATTTTATTCGACCTGACGTAAATAAAAGGCCGAAGAATCTGGCCACTTTATACAGAATTTACCATATTATCCTTCCCCCAATGCATTTTCTCTTATTTTACGAGGAAATAAAAACACTTCGGGGCGGGCCACATAACCGGGACACTGGTTTATCGTGCCAAATGCCCTGCGCAATCTTGCCCTGCATTTCCTCTTTCGTGATTTTAAGGGCTCTTTTTTTGTATTTTTTTTGTTCTGGGGTGCGAAGGGCGGGGAACGCTGTTCCATTAACATAAATCCTCGGGCTGTAAATGATTCTGTAATGCACATGTTGCTAAGCAAGAAAATTTATATGCGTGATCATGTAACAGAGCCAACGATGTGCAAACTTGTTAGCCGTTTGTTGTTTTCTTCCATTTCCCAGCATCGCATGATGTAAAATATTAATTGAAAAATACCCTGGAATGGTCTAGAAAGATTTATTATCACTAGTTCCAGTTAAGATAGTCAGATAGATAGACAGACAGACAAACATACAGGCAAGCGGGCAGACAGACAGACAGAGCTGAATAGACAGACAGACAGACAGAGATAGATAGATAGATAGATAGACAGACAGACAGACAGATAGATAGATAGATAGATAGATAGATAGATAGATAGATAGATAGATAGATAGATAGATAGATAGATAGATAGATAGATAGATAGATAGATAGATAGATAGATAGATAGATAGATAGATAGATAGATAGATAGATAGATAGATAGATAGATAGATAGATAGATAGATAGATAGATAGATCGATTGATAGATTGATAGAGAGAGAGAGAGAGAGATAATCAGTTTTATAATAAAATCTTAGATGAATAGGATTTCCTGCGACATTTGTGAAGAATGACAATTTGTAATGATACGTTGAATGGATAGTGAAGAAAAAAATACAAATGTCCTTGAATTATTAAATCTAATTTGATTTCAGTTAATGGGCATGAAGTCATTGACATTATTTATGATGTTTTTGTGGGCCTGTTGCTAATGGAATAGCTGGAACAGGTTATATAATTAAGTGTACACTAAGCCTTAAGATAATTTGTCCATGAATAGCAACATACTTCTATGGGTTCTTTGGAGATATACACACACACAGCAGAGACACACACTCCCTCGCTCTCTCTCTCTCTCTCTCTCTTTTTTTTTTCTTCGTCTATCTCGTATTTCCTTCCTCTTTCTCCTTCTCTCTTCCCGTCCGAACTTCCCTCCCCCCCCCCCCCCAGGCTTCTTCCCCTTCCTGCTTCTTTTCTCTCTTACTCCTCTTCACTCTCTCGTTGCTCACTATTCCTCTGTC
>OZ007567.1:9750746-9775746 GCA_963931925.1 Onchidella celtica
GCAATAATTTTGTTAGCAAATCAATATTCTTAACAAGAGATTACGATGTTTTCCGAACTTTTTGCGGTAGAAACAGGATTACTGCGTTGAGCTTCGAGAAAAAAAAAATGAACAAAACCTTTTGTTCCTGCTCAGTGTGATAAATGATTTTGTCTGATAATACAGAGTTCAGTAATTCCTGTTCGCGCACACAAACATACACACTCATACAAATCCACATAGAGTGTGACAGAGAATTAGTGCATGCTCTGGCGAGACCCAAATTCAATATTAATGCAGGTAAATTTAATATACTCAAATTGTGAGCGCTCAGGAATTTATTTATTGGCAAATGCTCATGTTAGCGAAATATTAAGACCAAGTTTAAACGGCGTGATATCTGTATTATTGATTCATTAATAAACTGGTTCCAAAAACAAGATTTTTTTTGGTTACATTTTTGGTTTTTCCCGAGACACAGAATACCGAGTGGAACCATTCTTTCTCCTATTCTCTCTCTATCCCGTAGCCTTGTGGACAGTAAGGGACGCCACAGGTGATCTGGTAACGAGCGTCCTCCAATGCTCTCGGTTTTCTGACCTCCTGATTGTATCGCTCAACCTCAAGCTCTTTCTCCTACTATATGTCCACAGATGGCGCGCGTATAAATATGGTGAGTTCTACTCTTTTTCGTTCAATTATGAAGGGATGTGGTGCGAATTGTTGTACAGTTGACATGGGTGATACGGAGCTCAAGTCGACGGACGGAATATGGCAAATTGATTCGTCTCGCTATCCTGTGTCTAGGATGTTCCCATGCACTACTTTAGGACTTCCGGATATAAGAAAACAATATATTTATTACTTTACAAAGAATTCAATCAAATCAAATCTATCACAGAGAAACAAGTTCGTAGACACAATACAAGTGTCACTGATTACATTTCGAGAAAATCAACGTTTAGTGTCGCCGTCATCTGTACATGAATGAGAATCCCCATCTACCTACGATGTGTCTGTCTCAAAAAAGCTGAAACAAAAATTCATTCAACCTTAATGAGATAAAAATCATCATCCACTGGGACATGTTTTCGAGAAAGAAAAGAGATGAATAGTGTTTTTTCCCCTAGTCTGTAATAGTTCCACCAGACAAGCCGGAGTTCACACGCAAGTTTAAAAAAGGAATACTGTGTAGAGTGGCAAGAGTTCATGCCGACTCCTTGTCTGATGTCCCATTACTGTCAATCATTGTTCCTAAACCGGGGCGTGAATTCCCGCGGCATCAATTCCCGCTGCATGAAGTCCCGCTCGATTGATAAGACTCTAATAGTATAATCAGCGATTCTGATATTGCTGGCAAATAATCGGGTTGTTATTCGTTGTTCCATGTTGCGATTGTTTCAGGACACGTCCATAAATTATATTAAAGCGAGTTGTTGTTCCTTTTTTGTTTAGTTTGTTTCTCTTTGCTTTTTTTTTTTCCAAACGAAATTGAATTCTTTTGTCATTTGAAAGACAAGATAATTACTAGATGCCAGTTCATTCAATTCATCATGGCCTCTGGAAATATAGGTTATTAACCACAAAGTCCCACCTTAACCCGGAACTGTCCACAATTTTATCTTAACACTAATTGCATTCATTATCTCTTGTCTTCTGATAAAGTGTCTTGTGCCCAGCTTGTCTTGGCGTCTTTTATCATTTCGTACGTAACTATAGACCCCAATCCAATGAAATAACGGGTTTTTGACGATGAATATAAATCCTACGGACGGAAATTTGCATTCTGAATGTAATGCCTTAAAATTGGACAATTTGTCAGTGAGTCTTATCATGTTACTAAATTAGGGTTAAAATAATAATAATAATAATATATCAATTAATGTCCCCTCCTATCAATCCCTTCTTTGTACCAAGGTGACCATTTGGAATTCTTTGTATGTCCCTGAACTTTGGGTTGCAATGTGCGCCAGAGGAAATCTATGCCAATCTGTGTGTCACTGTATGATTGTGTGAATATACTTTCATTGTTTTATTCCGGAATTGTCCAGAGAAAGATTGCATATTTTTCCATTACCCAATGGGGTTTTCACCTCAGAATGTTGAGGACCTCTGTGTAATTTTTGTTTGCGGTTCCAATCGTCTTTTGCAAAATGCGAGCCAAAGCGTATCACATTCATTATTTGGCCAGAAGATGTGTCTTCTTTTGTTTGGTAACCAGATAGGCCTGTGACAGAATAGTCTGGAAAAATCTGTCCTGAAGACATTGTCTCTCGAAGAATTTACAGCCGTTAATAACCTCCCCCCCCCCCCCCCCCTATTCTTACCCTCTTTTCTAAAAAGACAAAAAAAATTGAGTGTTTTTTCTTTTGTATGTTGTTTTCTTCCTTTGCGAGACGGTCAACGAACACGTTGCGATTCTGATATTGCTGGCAAATAATCGGGTTGTTATTCGTTGTTCCATGTTGCGATTGTTTCAGGAATCGATCCGCAATTACTGTCAATGATCACTTGGTCAAATTGGATTCTGGGCTGGTCGGGATGATTAGACCTTCATTAACGCCTGTCCTTCTCCCCACTTAAGCCCTGTCATATCAACAGGAAAAAAAAAATAACAAGGAAAAAGAAGAAAAGATATAAATTGCCTGCTATTGTCCCGAGTCAATAGAACTGCTGCAACTGCTACAAGTTTGTGTCCTTGTTTGTGAAATGATGTATGTTGTATTCCAGGAAATCTAAATGTCGCATGATCTCAGTAAAAGCTATGGAATCCAGAATTTTCGTTGTACATTTTACTTTCCTTTTGAGAATAAAGACAAGAAAATGCAAACGTTCTGAGCATTAAGCATTGCGTACCAGGCAACTGTAGTTTGTTGTTGTTGTTGTCATTTTTGTTGTTGTTGCTGTTGTTGTTGTTGTTATATGTTGTGTTTTTTGGAGAGACAAACAAAAAAAGCCGTGAACCATCTTTAAAACGACGATGGGGATAATTAAGATGCGTATAATATACATTAAAACATAAATTTTTAATATCAGTGAAGTATTAATCTGAACAATTCTTTACCACAGAACGCAGACTGACTATACAATTTCTCCGAAAAAAAAAATTCTGTCATTTTGCAGTCACAAACCACTTTGAAAATCTCATGAAAAACGGTGGATTTTGTCACAGTCAGAGTGCGTGGAGGTAACTTGCATTCACACACGGCATAAAGACACAATTCAGTGTCCCTGACTTCGTCCTTATTCCCATGGGCTTTATGGGCCGTTACGTCAGATCTGTGAATGTGTGAGTGATGACATACACACAAGATCTAGTGGCTGGTCAGCTGCCATGTTAGCTCAGCCTCGCACTAGCCAAGTTTGATCGGCCCGTCTAGTTGGATGATGACGTCATGACATTGAATTTTGACGAGGTCCAACTAGTTGGCTGGTGCGCGATGTCGCATTGAAACTTACCCTTGTGACATCATTATCCAACTCCTTGACCGATCAAAATCCGTTTGTGCGCGCCTAGGCTGTATTTCAAAAAGAGCCAATTCGTCCACTCAGTGTTGTGACGTAATTATCCAATTAATTTAATCGGCTTATCAAAATCGGTTAGAACGCGGATGGGTGGCCCTGTTTCTTTATCTCCTTCTTCTCCTTTGTTTTGATCCTTCTGTCGTGATTCCGTGTTCTCCTCTTCCGCTTCCATCTCTTCTTTCTTTAGTTAGTGCTATTCTCATCCATTTTTAACTCGCTCTAAGTGTTTCTCTACTAAAGCCCATGAGCCCTAGGCTTGGCGCGCTGTGAAATGTCCGGGGTTACTAATGTATTCTGCTGGAACGTATGGGTTCTCCAACACTGACAATGGACAGCCTGGGGTTTGAAGCAGTGCTACACACAATGGTTCCATTACTTAACAGAACGGGAAGTCAGACATCGCTCGGTGGGTGTATTAAGTCAGAAAGCCCCTCTTTTGGCAGCTCTTATTGTCGTCCTAGTGTCGGGTCCTCTATGGTATCACAGTTTAATTTGATAAGCATTTCGAATGCACTTCATTATTTCTATACCAATCCCGAACCTACAGTTTGGTTGTTTAGAGTCCAATATTGACAGAACGTAAAGAAGTCTGGAGTCGCAAGAGTTGTTTGACTGTAGTTTTCTTTCTCTAAAAATCTGTTGACATCTCGCTCTCCCGGGGGAAACCTCTCGATCTACTTAACAACTAAATAAAACCAACCATTCAGTAAACTAAGGCCCCAAACGTAGTGAAATTCAACTCCTCCACGTTTTCAACTATCAACTTTTGAAGAAAGAATGCTGCACACGGAATGAGAACAACTTCTTTTCAACTTCGGGATTTCTTTGCAAGGTTTCAGTTTCCTATGTTCTTAGGTGCCATAGATGGGAAGCACATAAGAATAAAAAAAAAAAAAAACCAAACAGATCAGGCTCAAAGTATTTTAATTACAAAGGATTTTGCTCAATCGTCCTGCTTGCTGTTACAGATGCAGATGGAAAATTTACTCTAGTTGACATTGGTTCTTGTGGAGGCAACAGCGATGCTGAAGTGTTTAACCGTTCCCCAATTGGCAGGCTAGCAGCAATAAACTGAACATTCCTCAATCAGACAATATTCCAGGCACACAAAGTGAAATTCCCTACGTTTTCATAGCCGACGATGCTTTTCCACTGACCAAGCACACCATGAAACCTTTCTCTCATAAGCAGTTGACACATGATAAAGAACTACTTAACTACCGATTGTCACGTGCTCGAAACTCGGTTGAATGTGCCTTCGGCAAACTCGCAGGAATGTGGCGAATACTCCAGCGCCCAATAGAAGCACAACCCAAAACTGCTACTGACATGGTCACGGCAATTACTGTTCTACACAATTTTGTGATTCCTGAAGAGCCTGAGAGAGGAACTGTAGACGCAAGGCGAGAGGACACAGTGAATCAACAGGAAACCCCGGGTATACAGTTGGTTAACATCCAGAGAGAAAGAATCCGTTCAACAGTTCAAGACCTTGGCAACAGGGAAATATTGATGAATTATTTCCACTCTGATAGTGGACGCCTCCCATGGCAAGATGCTATGTGCTTTAACTAATCAAATCTACTTCTGGTTCATTGCAGACATAATGAGAGAGAGAGAGAGAGAGAGAGAGGCAGAGAGAGAGAGAGAGAGAGAGAAAGAGAGAGAGAGAGAAAGAGAAAATTCATTAATGATTACAGGCCTAATAATAAAATATGAGTAATAAACCTGTATCTTACCATCAAGATCAAATTGTTTGCCAATATCGTCCCATGCTTTGTTGATGTATATTCTGTTGCTATTGTTTATGTTTGTTTTGTCATATAAAGCTGGACAGGCTTGAACAGCCTTGGTAAAAGCCTGCTCCATCTTGTGTGGTCTCAAAACAAAATCGCGGAAGCCGGCCCTAGGTCTAGCGAAGAACACATGCGTGTCGAACGAAAGTTGTGTGAAAAAATGTAGCAAGAGACTTGGGCACGCTCGTCAAAAAATTCAGCCGAAGTCGTGTTGTCTGTGAATGGAAGTTGTGTTGTATGCACTGCGTTCGCATAGTGCCAGTTTACAAGACTTTAATAACGCTCGGATTGCATCATCAGAACGAAAGAAGACTACCCACAAAAAACGTGGAGGAGTTGTATCCCACTGCGTTTGGCCCCTAAGCACGAATAAGTCCAATTTACAGCATTTAGCAACCCCAGTCTCCGCGTTTAACTTAGGTCAAAATCAGTGGTTTTTTCCATGACCTTGGATCGAATAACTTCCTAGAAGTTAGACGGGTAATTATCACCAGGTAAATATTCAGTGGCACAGCATGAAGGTTGTAGCAATACAGTGCTTTTGTGCTTCAGTTACCGACTGATGTCCATAGAATACACGACTTGTAGCGGTATCAGGTGCCTGGGGTTGCCGCTATTGATTTCATATCACCGCCCATTTTCAGCCGTGATTTTTGTTGTCTAATTCTCAAGTTTCCTGGAGCCCACAGACAGAGAGTTAGCATGCAGACACACGTCTCTAACATTATTCAAACCTGGCTCAGAATTAAGCCCAAATAATCTGAACCAAATTCTCTCACAAACACGCGCTGCGCACCGACGACAAAGTAATACCAGATGTCGGGAATACCCTCTGATGCAGACAAAACCCAAAAGGGAATGAGATGTAATGACACAGTTACTGTATTTAAATTTACCGATGACGTTATGGGACATTCGAACTGTTCAAAGCGGTGGTTAAACACAGTTGTTATGCATAATATGGACTTCGAGGCACAAAGTTCAACTGCACATGAAAAGTGTGTACAAAGTCCGTAACTGTGCTTAACCGCCGCGTTGAACAGTTCGAACGTCCCATGACGTAAATCTAAATATAGTAACTGTGTCATTCAGTTTCCGTTCCCTGTTGCTGAAAGGCTGTTGTGATCAGTGCGTACACACCCCAATGGTTTTTTGTGCTAGGGGCGCGTGCATGTACGTACCTATCCCTAACCCCGCCCTTATCCTCAAACCTAAATCTCATCGAATCCCTAACCCGAAAGCAAAAAGAAAATCTGAAAGAATAAATAATCAAGGCTGTTGTAAGGAGTATTCCGGGAAGAGCTCTCTAGCTCTGGAGTCACAAAAGGCTTTAAAATACGTACTCCTAGTGCAAAAAACTTGGGGGACGTACGTAAAAATCTTTGCCTTACCGTCAGGGCTGCAGCTGTGATGGCCGCTGACTTGGAAAAGTAAAAGTGGGTAGACGACAAAGTGAAATCATGACCTCAGTTTGCATGCACCTGTCTACTAATAAAAGTTCGATTGTTTCTATAAAATTACGCACATTCGTTAAGATACTAATTATAGTAGGACAGAATCACACGTTCCTGATAAACGTTTATCATCTTTTTAAAGCTTTCAAAGGGAGTTGTTGATCGAGCTGGCAAGTCTTAGGCAATAATTACTTAGTTATTGTATGTCATTATTTGTGCTGATTGTGGTACTCTATAGGAACAATTAATTTTGTTCGCTATTAATTCGCCAGCTCGTGACTTGGTACATCAACCATGTCGTTGTCCGTATGCCAGCCAGCGTATCATGACATAGATAGCATTTCCTCTTTTTCATAGATCTGGATCTACATGCCATTAACGTATTTTCCTGAAAATAGATGAAACTTATGAAAATCTTTTTACTGGCTCAGTTTCTGATGATAAATTACATGGAAATATTCATTTTGGACAAAATTCAGTGTTTTTTTGTTTTTTTTTTATTTATGTACCATTTTTCTGAGCCGCACAACTGAGGCCCAGCCACTTTCGTCAAGTAAAATCGAACAATATGGTCGGACATTACGTTCCTCGTGTCTATTTACCCACTGCTGGTCGAAAATCATCATATCTGTGTATTCTGCGAGGACTTGTTTTAGGTGCTTCCATGGTCACTCGCTAGCTACAGTAAGATATCTGGGTCTACATGCCATTTAACTTATTATTCTGAAAACAGTCCAGCAAAAATTCGAAATATTTCTTTGTAAAAACGCATTGTCCAACTGGCATATCTTTACCATATCTCTTCTTGGATGTTTGAAGAACGGGCTTACCAGAATAAGACATTTATATAACATGCCTAACCAGCGTATAGCTGGGCCGAGTGTTGCACCTCTTGGCTCGTAGAGTTCCTGGCACGACGAAATGACATGGGGAGGGGGGGGGAACAATATCTGAAAACCAGGGTTTTGGCGATACCCCAGTCCTTTCGTCATACAGAGGACATTGTAATCTAATGCAATAATCACCCAGAAAAAATATAACAAGTGTTTTGTTCCCTGCCCATGAATCCGACTAGACACGAGAACACCAGTGAAAAATCCTGTCTCATCTCTTTATTTAAAACGACATCTACCATAATCACTTCTACCCCAGAATCCTTGTAAAACATGAGCTGAATCACCAGCTGATTTTATTAAAACAAAAGTGAAATAAATATTATTCTAAGAAGTAAGAAAATAAAACCCTCGGAGAGGTGGACTAAGAGAGAAAATGGGAACATGAATTTTCTTCTTTTATGATTTTTGTCTTCCTTTAGTCGCCTTGTCATGTGTAATAGGTGGGGATAAGTATGCAAGCTAATTACACCTCGGACGCCTTTAATTATTGTTCACTGGCTCTGGGTCCCTCTCTATACAAAAATACAATACAGAATTTAACCTCGTTGTGTAAGTTTTTGAGTCCTCCATTGTCATCTATGGAAATTGAAAATCTCACGCAGCATATTCATGTTCCTTGTAATTGGTCTTCCTTAAAAATCCTCTTGATGTTTTCCTAGCATGTGCATGTATTTTTCATGTATACTTATCCTTCCTTCAAAGAACTAATCTAACCTTTCTGTGTACATGTATAATTTGTCAGTTCCAACTGCATACAATACTTGGACTTCGATAATAATTATGTAAATTTGGTGATTTGGCGTGGATTTTAATTTCTATGTATGAGGGGGCCACTGAATATGAAGTGCTCACGACTCCCGCGTGATGAATGAAGAAAAATGTTACGGATTTCCGACACACGAAACCAGTCTTCGTGGGAATCTACAAAATGGTTACAGCTGGTCAGACCAACACGTTCAACAGAACCGCGTTAACTGTTTGTTTACAGTACATGCCAGTTGTGTGGCAGTTTGAACACGGTTACGGTACCATGCAGAAGGGTCTTAATGATCATGAACGTCAATGGCATTTTTGGGCCATTCCTCTGGTTTAAAAATTATGGGTCCATTGTTTTGAGAAAGACTTGGGCTGGACAAAATGAACGAGGAGGGTGGGAGAGGGAAAAAAAGGGTGTGGGGAGGGGGACACGAAGTCAGAAAGACAGACAGTAAATTCTGCTCGTATCGGATGAGGCAGTAAAAGCCCTGTAGCTAAATTACCTTGACTTTCAAAGTTCCTGAAATAGAGTGTAAATATTTGTGCTCTCTCTCTCTCTCTCTCTCTCTCTCTCTCTCTCTCTCTCTCTCTCTCTCTCTCTATCTATCTATCTATCTATCTATCTATCTATCTATCTATCTATCTATCTCTCTTCTCTCTCTCTCTCTCTCTCTCTCCATCTTCTTCTTCTTCTCCAGTATTAGTGAAAGTATAAAATTTCTAGCTTTACACAGGAACAGACAGATCTAAGACAGCGCATAATTATGCTTGCCCTCCTTACTCTCGCCCCCCGCCTCTCCTCGCCCCCACCTCAGGGTATAAAGTATCGCAAAGACCACATGGGGAAAACAAGCCTCACTAGAAAACAACAACGAAAATCTAGTTTTAACATTAATTTTTGAAAGTCCATCATTTCCCTCTGGCAACAACACTGGTGATTTGTAATACCGCATTTTACGATTTCAGCTGGGTTTTTTTTCAGGCGACGCTGATGAACCAAACTTGTACCGGAAGGGGGGGGGGGGCGGGGGGGGGCTTTTTGTGGTTATGATTGCTTTCTCTCCTGTGGTCTTCAAATATTATGTTCCTTCTTTTTTGTGTTTTGCTACGCAGACCATGCAAGAAAATTGAACATTATTTAATGACGACATCTATAATAAAATTTTGCACCAGTAACTTCTTAGCAGCATATTATAAAGGTTAAATAACCCACAATAGCGCAGATAGATAGGTTTTCAACAGTTGCAGATATCACTTTGCAGCAAGACCCCCATTGTGGACAAGTTTGTCAAACAAAAATACCTCGACTATCAGTATGAGAGAACTTAATTGTAACCCCAGGCAAAGAAAAGTCGAATGTAGAATTTACTCAGCCACAGTTACATCACCTCTACGCGGCACAACCACCCTGTGAGTAGAATTCTAATGCTGCTATTCAGTATAGAGACTTGACAACAATGCTTCGGCCATGATATTTGCCCGCGGCGTCAGGAAAACAACCAATCACGAATGTCAATAGCAGCTTCCGGCTGTTTCAAACCAACATGTCATTAGCCCAATGGCTGGAGATGTAAGTGCCAGCCTCAGGACGCCTATGCCAGTCAACTCATTGGTCAACTCCAGGAACCATTCAGAACAAGTTGTGAAATTAATACTCACGTACATGGTGCACAAATGCTCACAGGGTCAAGTATTCCTCTCTCTCTCTCTCTCTCTCTCTCTCTCTCTCTCTCTCTCTCTCTCTCTCTCTCTCTCTCTCTCTCTCTCTCTCTGTCTTTCTGTTCGCCATGTCTATCGATCTCCTTCGGTCCCTTTTTTATGATTATTATGTTTATTTTCTCTCTCTCTCTCTCTCTCTCTCTCTCTCTCTCTCTCTCTCTCTCTCTCTCTCTCTCTCTCTCTCTCTCTCTTTCCCGTTTTCATGGACAGTTAAATGTCTGGTTATTATCCCCGCTCTCTCTCTCTGTCTGTCTGTCTCTCTCTGTGTCTCTCTCTCTTTCTCTGTCACTCTTTCTCTCTCTCTCTCTCTCTCTCTCTCTCTCTCTCTCTCTGCCTTCCACTGTCCATCGTTCACTCTCCTATTATCTTTCTCGCTCTCTCTCTCTCTGTCTCTCTCTGTGTTTCTCTGCCTTTCACTGTCCGTCGTTCATTCTCCATTATCTTTCCCTCTCTCTCTCGCTCTTTCTCTCTCTCTCTCTCTCTCTCTCTCTCTCTCTCTCTCACCCTGTGCAAGTCACCGCCTATCACTCAATATTCTATTCTCTCTCTTTCTGTCTCTGTCTCTCTCTCTCTCCTTCTCTCTCTCTCTCCTTCTCTCCCTCTCTCTCTCTCTCTCTCTCTTGTTCGTCATTCTGTGGTTTTTATGATACGCAAGCCCTCTCAACACAGAACATTATAATAAGAATGCATTGCTAATCAGACATGGTATCTCTCATTTTGTTCATCAGACTCGATGGCGCAATGAGAGTAAAAAAAAATCCAGCCCTCCAATTACGAGTAATGGCAAAACCACATTGACAACTCCATAACATCTAACTGATAAGCAACAAACGTAAATATTATACCTGCAATGTAGTTTCTATAGTTTACTAGTGGAATCTGGTGGGGGAATAACGTTCTATTATAACAAGAAGGCTGTTGTAAGGGAAGCATATAAGTTATTGATGGGCAGTGAAAACATCTCAGTATTTCCTTATGCAGCTAAGTAATGACAGAGAATAGTAAGAACAATTCATTAAGGCCCGAGATAATTATACAGAATACCGAGACGGACCATTCCTTCTTTCACTGTATGTCCACAACCTGGGCGCGTATGTACATGGTGAGTACTACTCACACAGCTCTGTGGCACTAGTCTTTTTCTTTCAATTACGAAGGGGTGTGGTGCAAAGTGTTGCATTGTTGACATGGATCAAACGAGCACAAGTCGACGGGAATTTGGCGAATTGAACCGTCGCAGTGAACTGTGTCCCGGGTAACTCACACACACAGAAGACGACTTTACTGTCAATGAGAATGAAAGAAACTGCTAAGGAATCGAGAGTGGAAACTGTGCGACAGATTTGAGAGCCAATCGACCTGACTCGACATCAAAACAATGATAATGGCCTTGGAGGAGGGGGTTCTTGAGAATGAAGGCTCAGCCCGCAATATTACGGCTTTAAATCCCTCTGTCTGAATTCTCAATCTCGCCTCCTCCGGAATCTCTACCTCCGCCATTTCCCAAAGGTCTTTACCACACACATCTAATTACATTCCTCGTCCGTATTTCTCAGAATGTTCAAACAATGGTTACTCAATAACAGTGTGATCAAGAAGGAATGAAGCACAGCTCAAATGTAAATCTACATCCAGCTATGAGCTTGTGCTCCGTTCATATCCCTGTATGGCTCGTCTCCTTTCTCAAAGTCTTATTTTGTTGGTGATCCAGCTAAAAGCACTGTCACATAAGTCTGATCCTGGCCATCCGTCAATGTTGTTTAGTGTTAACATTGCTTTTTTTTTTTCCCCCGAATAATTAGGATCAACATTAAACAAACATTACGTCAACTCTATTTCAGTCTCCCCAAGTTCAGATTCCTATTCGCGCTTCATGGGGACCCAGATTTCTCAAATAGAGGAAAACTGAATACCATAGATTCGGTCTGCCATACCGTGTTACTAATGAAAAATTTCTATGTCGGGGTCCGGGTCTGAGAGTCCCTATGAACGCGGTATAGGAAAAAAATAAAATAATGGACAGTGGTCACTCACTGGCTGATTCTTATGCCTACCCCCCCCCCCCCCACTTAGGAATATACACCAGAACATATTGCATCATCGCCAAAAATAATTCGTTAAAACATTAGATTATTTTTTTAATTACGGGATTAAGAAATATAATTATTTAGATAACATGAATATTATTATAGAAAACTAGACTCAAGAGGGTTAACTTCTGATTTATTTTTTTTTAGGAGAGGAGGGGTGGAAACACTGTCAGCGGCCCAACAATTTGCAAGTGCCTACCCCCCCCCCCCCACCTCCACGACTATTCATAGCAAGGACGTTTGAAGGGGCGTAGCATAGTACAAGTATTACTGCACTGCACTGTGCTGCACTGGGGCGACGACGTGTCTGCCCCAGTTGTAACTGGGCTGCAATGGCACAAAGGCAAATTTCCCACATGGGATTAAAGAAATTTACAGAATACAAAATACAAAAGCGACCAAAATTTGTTTGTTCCTTTTTTGTTGTTGTTTTTTATAGTCCTACAGCCTACTCAAATAGAACCAATTTTTTTTTCTATTCATTACCCTAACTGAACAGCGTACGTGCCCTTCTACCCTTTTCATACAGTATGTAACCAACCCTCTCCCAGCTGTCCCCTCAGAGCATACTTACTTAATGAATGTCCCTGCGGCGTCTTTAGTTCTTGCTTGTTCCAAATCCACTTTTTGTACAACTGAGAAATTCGACGTTACACGTTTGGCGGCTTTAGTATTATGATAAGGAGTTAGAATAAATCGGAACTGTGAAAGACTTTGATAACTGCAACAACGCATTTCAAACAAGTATCAAAGTGTGCCTGTTTCTATGTCCCTCTTCTACATACCAGAAGATCTCTAGTTTTTCAGAAAATGGAGACAGAATAAATAAGTCCTAAAGTCGCGCTATGATATACTAAAGCCTGGCTTTGGTTACCCGTAAAGAATAATTGCTCAGACATGCCAATAATTATGTTCTGTCTCGGCCGGCAATATTTAACCCATGACATTCTATCCGAGACAATTTTGTACCAGGTATATATATGTCTTTCATCTTCGTCATGTTAGTAACCAACGGTGGTCGTGTGGTCAAGTAAATTAAGCAGAGACAGAACAGCATTGATTTCAGGAAATTACAAGCTCGGCAAACGCTGGAAATAAGGACCTTTAATGAAGTTTTCACACCACGAGGATGTGATTTGACACTTTAGTGTGAGGACGGAGAGGAATTATTTCCTTTGGTGTTCTGAGCGGTGCCTGTGATAACACGGGCGTAAATACATGAAAGAAAATATAATCAAAATGATCTGATTTTTCTTTTGACCTTTCTAAGACCAATCTGGCAAGAATGGGTAGTTTGTTATTGTTGTTGCTTCACTATTATAAGCTGTCGTGATCACTTGAGGGGTGTTAGCAAAGCCTGAAAAATATCTCGGATGACACTAGCTAATTGAGGCAGTCACGCAGGATTTTGATATGTCTATAACGGGACGACCGTCAAATGACAAAGCCAAGCAGAGATAGCCCCGAGTTGTGTTCACTGCTCATTGACACCTGACTGTGTAAAATTCTACGTTCCCCTAACAAGAACATTTTGACATAGTGAGTGACAAATTGCACATGGCCAGATTGGGTTGTGTCCGCCACAGTGAATGACCAGGAACGTTTTAGAATTAAGGTTTGGTTAGCTGACTGCCAGAAAAAATGTTTTTCTTGGCGACTGAACCACAATATCGTATCCAGAAACCGGTCACAAGTATGTTCTATCTATCTATCTATCTATCTATCTATCTATCTATCTATCTATCTATCTATCTATCTGTCTGTCTATCTGTCTGTCTGTCTGTCTGTCTGTCTGTCTGTCTGTCTGTCTGTCTGTCTGTCTGCCTACCTGCCTGCCTGTCTGCGTCTGTCTGTCTGCCAACCTGCCTGCCTATCTGTCTGCCTGTCTGTCTGTCTGCCTGTCTGTCTGCCTGTCTGTCTGCCTGTCTGTCTGTCTGTCTATCTGTCTATCTGCCTGTCTGCCTGCCTGCCTGTCTGTCTGCCTGCCTGTCTGCCTGCCTGTCTGCCTGCCTGCCTGCCTGCCTGTCTACCTGTCTGTCTGTCTGTCTGTCTGTCTTTGTATCTGACGTTGCTGTCTGTTAAGGTGTTTGTCTATCCGTCAGTCTCTTTCTGTCTATAACAATACTTACAAATCTCACTAAGTACTTCTATGTACCAGCGCCTGTTTGTTTTACGACCAGCTGGCACCTAAAGAAGAGAGCTCATACATGTACATGAATGTACGACAAACAACGGCCGTGGTAAAGCGGCAGCTATATATTGCTGTCTGTATGCGCATCACCTCTCTCTGAACTTCATCGCTCTTGTGCTCATTCTTTCATATGCATGTGGATTTGTATGCTAGTTTGTTTTGTTTTATTTTCCCCTATTGTTTTCTCTTTCGTCTCTCACTCTCTCTCTCTCTGCATTCTCCCGTCCCCTTTGTATTCAGGATGAAATGAGGCCAGACCTTTTCTTGTATTAAACAAACACACAAAAAGCCAAGGAAACCTGGTCATTGCCTTTCTTTCCCGCTCGTCTCCATGTCCCCAGGGTTGGGAAGGAAAATCCGGGGTTAGACTGAGTTTTGACAAGAATTCCGAAGCTGATTTCCTGACTAAAACAAATCAATCCAAAAATAAAACCAGACGTGGATCGTGAAAGTATCCTTGCCACAGGAGAGGTTAAAGATATTTGGGTTTGTTTCTTTCTTCTTTTTTTTTTTTTCTTTTAATGAAAAAAAATATGCGACCAAAATAAATATTTAAAAAAAGAAGAAAACTCATCCTCATCCTATTAGGCAACTGGGGAAAACAACTAACATGGCCCTCTCAGTGATCACTACACGGATGCTTTGCCAGACAAGCAGCTGCGATTATCATTAGGTGGGTATCAAGACCAAATCCCATTCTCTGCGACCAAAACTAGGCTTTCTCCCACCGCAGGCAGGTCAATATTTGCCTTACTAGCCACAATCTAAGCCGGATATTTGACGTTCTCGCCATCATGCCCCATCCACACAGATCTGTGCTCAGTCTGGAGAGACAGAAAGACTTACTCTTTTTCCTTTTCTCTGTCTCCATCGTTTTTCCCATTTCTCTGTAAACTTATCGTTCCTCTTTTGTAGCTCTCTCCGCGCACGATATTTCAATTTAAGTATGCCAGAGTCTATCTTGTGAAAACCACAGATATCAAAGTAGGATTTGAGTAACACAAATAAGCTTATCATCCATCTAGTTCACTCGCTGCGTGTCTTAAATTATCTGACTGCAACATAATTAGCGTTTCTTTCTCAACACGCGCAGCAGCCTGTTCACCCTTTAGCCTCAAAAAGAGAGTCTGTAACTTAACAAATAACAAAACGCCGTGCCAGCCCAAAACAGAAATAAAACTGAATGAAGAGAGATCTTCTACAGCCACAACAACAATGGCCGAATTAGTAATTGGGGATCAAAGCTATAAAAAGAAGGATTTGGCTTTGTGGGGGACTGAACGAGCGGTCCATTTTGGTAACGAGTTCGACCTTTCGCCCTACATTCCTGCGACGCCTTGAGCACTTAATAATAATATGTATGTACCCATTTCGTGTGCTCAGAATTTACTCTCCTCTAGCAGATAATGCCATTGACCATAACGATGTTTCCAAACCACATTTTGTTTTTATTTTGGCCAAAAGTAATGTTTATAATATGTATTTGAACTTGGTGTAAAATAATCACAAATGTGTCGACGATCTGGACCAACCTTTTCGCTTTTCATGGCTTTTTAAAAAATTATTTTATAGAAAACCCGAACTTGCAGTAGAATCTGGACCAAATTAGTCAGCCTGGCAAAGCGGTAGACCTATCCACGACCGAGATTTGCTCTTTGTCATGGTAATCCCACTACGTTTTCTGCTCTCTCCCTCCCCAAAGACGTGCCATGATAAAGCCTGGCTTCCAGCACTTATTTGTCGTAAAATCCCCAACACTGCAATATGAAATCAGATTTGATGTCCCATATCTGGTTATTAATGGAACACATTTTAAGCATAAAAAGAACTTTTCAATTTTTCTGCTTGGTTGTCTTGATAATGCAATGAAGATTCGCTAGACAGGACTGTAGATGATGCCGGGTCGGGGGAATGCTTTATTGGACATCATGAAATGTGTTTTGGTTCCTCTGGAGACGATCCTTATCTCCTGGGAACAACGTATTGGCCATTTACAATCGGATAAGGACCGTTACAGTGAGACTGATTGTAGAAGACCGAACGAGGCCAATATTATAAATTGTGGGGAACTCATTTGTCAGCAACGAAAGACAGATTTTTATTTTTTTTTTGCTTTAATAAGATGTTCCTATTGCTTAGCAGAGAAGCCGATCTAAAATCAGCCTCTAGTGTGAATATGAATTCAAGAGAGAGTTTTAAATGCGTATGTACTATATAATTCAAAAAGTGACGAAGAGAACAGAAAATCATAGGTAATTTAGTATGGTGAATAATTTATGTATTTATTTATCTTTATTTCCAGGATATTAAATTGGTTCTCTATGTAAGAAGAACATCTTTGGGTAGTAAATAAATTATTTCATTTCAGTTGATTACAATCTCATCCTTTTTCAGTTCAACGTTGGTCTTTATTCACGGCAAAATCTTGGTGTAGAGTTGTTGCTCTTTGAATTTAATTAAGCTCAAACTTGGCAATTTTTGTTTTCATTTCTTTACTCATGGCCTTCATTTCCTGCTTTCCATTAATTGCTCTTGATTACGATAAACTTAAAATAATCAAAAATAAAAGAATAAGCAGAGAATAGAAAGAGTAATCCAGATCCTCTGCTGGCTCAAATGCATGACTGACAAAGTTATATACATGTTCTATAGATTGGATGGAATTTTTTTTTTAAAAGGGGGGGGGGGAATGTTTCTTATTTGGGGCCAGCCGCCTTAGACTGGGGCCACCAAGAAACAAAGAACTCCTTCAAATGCTACCTATGTAAGTTACCATCTCACCGCCCTGGACAAGATCAAAGCTGTTCTCACTGCAGCCAGAGCTGCATTCAGTCATCTTTACAAACAGCATTACAAGACAGAGACCGGCTCTGTTGCAAACCAAAATTGCATTGTGTGCTTCACAAACACACATCAAAAAAAAAAAGAAAATAATAATAATAATCTAATTTCTTGCCGGATTAAAAACGGCGTGCACGTTTTAAAAAAATTAGAGGAACATTTTCCAGACTCATGTGGTTCATTAGGAATCAACAAAAGGAAGACTTGGAGCTTAGAGGCAAAGACAGTGGGCGGAGGAGAAAGAGGAGGAGGAGGGAGGCGCAGACGGGAGGGGAGAGAATTCCTTTCCGAGAATGTGAGAAACCAGACCGATGATATGCCCTGAATCAATACAAAGTTATCCCACCCTGAAAGCAGATGATGCTGAAGCTACGCAAGATCGTCTTCCTGTGTGTTATATGAGGTTTTGTTTTGGTTCACCAGAAGTTCTCTGCAAACAATGCATTCGTCTAACCGAAATATTTACCCAATAACTTGGCGCCGAATCTAGTACAATTCTTCCTTTTGTGGTGTAAAGAATATAGCTGGGGTTTTGTTTTATTAAAGTTCTTTGTTTATTAACCAAGCATTTTTTTATTATCATTATTTTCCCTCCCTGCACATACGTTTATTTCTGGACATTCACATTGTGCTGGAAAAATCAAACAAACCAACGAATCGACAAATCTTGACCTCTTCGTCTCAATGCCTCCAATGCCTTACGACATTGGACAACCCTCTTTCCCCAATTTCTACGGTCCTGTACTAGTCTCTCTGCTTCCTGCCAATTGATGCCTTGTGGTTGTAAATCTTTTTCTGTTGCAATTTTCCAGTTGTTGTTTCTTTTTATTATTTTTTGTTCGCCTTTTTTCTCCTGCCTGCTGATGTCCATTTCATGACCTTGTATGGAAATCTGGTGTTTCCCACCCTCAGAATATTTCCAACCCATCTATAATGTACAATCTCTGTCACCTCTTTTTGACTGTTTCTACAAACGCTAATCTCTAATTTTGCAGTGAACTCCGGGCACTGAGAGAAAATAATAGTTTCAAAATTGTTCTACAGTCCGAGTGCGTGATTTCCAGGCAACCTCGTTTTTGCCCTCCTCAATTCGCATCAACAAGCCATTTTAACTAGATGTGTGCCACATTTCTCTAAGATTTTTTACCTTGTCACTTCATGTATGCCTGTTATTGAGTTATTGCGTTTGTTTATATAATGATACTTAAAATATCTGTAAACCCTACCATGTGTAGGCTGTTATACGCTCTGGTGAAAGAGAATTTCCCTCATTGGATAATAAAGTCATTCTTATCTTATGTTATCGTATCTTATCTTCCTCGGGGAAAAAAAAAAAGGTTATTCCGGTATTTCAATTCACATTCATAGAGAGTGTGGAATAATGTGGAATAATCGGGGACGCGGTGGCCTAGAGGCCAGGACGGTGCTCGCTTCGCATGCTGAAGGTACCAGGTTCGAATCCCTGTCGGTGCATGCATGTTGGAATTTTGGGATTTTTCTCATGTATTCCTGTCCCTGATCCTATGGTAGGTAGGATCGAGCACCTAGTCTTCTCGGATAAGGACGAAAAATTCGGAAGGCCCGTGTGCACGTTGCGCACTTTACAGATACCTTGGCAGTTGGAAATCGAGATGAACAGGCCGATCAAGGCCGCTGCCAGGGCAAAATTCTAAAAAACTCATTCCTAGCACAACAAGACAAATGAACACAAGAAAAGTAAGGGGTAAATGCCGAGGGCAACGAACCTCCTAAAATAAAGACCGAAGCACAGAGTGTGGAATAATCGATCTCCTGGTCTTCTCTGATAAGGGCGATAAAATTTCGAAATACAAATCGCCGTCCATCTCACACAGTGGCGTATCGACGATTTCTGTGGTTTTGACTTACAGCAATTTTATCATTGCTCGTGGAGAAATCTATGTTGCCTGAAAGTGATGTATCGATATCCCTGATAGTTTTATAAGTGGAAACGCTTTCGCCATCTGCTTGTCGTTGTAAAAGAAATCTCGCCAAAACGCTTTCCTGTAAACTGAGAAAATAGTTGATACGCTAGTGCCTGAGATGGACGATAAAATTCTGCAGGTGGAAAGAATTGTGGAGATTTCGTATTCTGTATAGGGGGGTAGGGGGGAGGGGGGTTCTCTGTACAGAAATTTGGCGGAGCACAATCCTGGCTTAATTTCCATTGTAGGGTAAATTTTACAAGATAAAACAGTGCTTTGGAAACCCGAAGACAGCTCTCTGTAGGAGGACACAGCTTTTCTATGGGAGAACCCTTCAATATTCACACACACACACACACACACACACACCCACACACATATACATTTGTTATGTGATGCACACACAAAAAATGACAGTAGACCGCAGGTGAGATCAAATACATAAACATACCAGAAGAAATCACTAAGATCCGGAAAAAATAATAAAAATAGTGTGTGAATTTATCATTTTTTCGAGTTCTTACATGTAAAGTCTCATGAATTTTCGTTAGGGAGACATTTCTCCAACCATAGAAACGAATTCGGATGGTTGGCAAAAGCAACTGCGTCCGGCAATCTGGACAAGAAACATTGTGCGTCTATGTGTGTATGGGAGGGGGGGGGGGAGGGCGAGGGGGGATTGATTACCGTTGTTACCGCCTCTATTACTCTAACCGGGAATCACCAGGTCAAAGTTTAGGGGGAGGGGTGGGGGGGGGCGTGGGGGGTTGGACGGGACGAGTAGACAACTGGCTACACAGATAGGCATCGGAAACGACCTTCCTAATGTAACATTTTCTTCCTCTCTTCACGTTAATTTTTTTCCATCTTCTTTTACATCTCTCTATTTGTCCATTTTGGTTGTTGTTGTTTTTTGTGCATCTCTCATTCTTTTCTCTGTCTCTCATGTTCAGACTCCTTATTATTCTTGTTATGCGTAATCGATAGAGAACAAAATGACTTTGCTCGTTTTTGTAAAGATTTTTTTCCATATCACATAATACATTCTTTTGTCAGAGTATCAGAAGTATTGATTTTTTTCCTTCAATATCTGTTTTCCTATGGGCTTAGTGTTTGATTTTGTTTTTGTTTTCAAAATAATTTTTATGTCTGACGCCTTTGAAATAGTCTCAAACCGGCCGCTGTCGGCGATGTTGCGCTTTATAGCCGTGATTTGAATAAACGATTTTCATTTATATGAATTGTAAGTGAAACAACTCCTCTTATACAATTCTCTACTTCTTTTTCCTTTCTACTTTTATAGGCACCAAAATTTTGGTTCTGAATTCACAATTTCGCTGACGTCATTGTTATCTGTAATTTGTTTGTTTTTTTTAAAGTGTGCGGTAGAATTAACGCATGCGCACATCATTATGTCGTTGTAAATCTACAATAAAATTGGAGATATGACGAAATCATGGTATTACTTAATACTTGCTAAAGTCGAAAATACAACAAAATTCCTCCCCATCTATCGAGTGAAACAGTGCTAGACACTTACCCCCATGGCCTGGAGACAATTTAATTCCGATTTCAGATCATATAACTTGAATGTCATGGGGCATTTTTCATGTCCTCGTTAAAATCGAACATACAGGAGATCATATAATATTATTCTTAGAAACGGATGAAATAAGGAATCAGATCTTCTACTGGCAGCGAAAAGATCTCGGATTACACTCGAGACAGGCAAACGTTTTTTCCCTGCGGGCCACACGAGCGTTGGCCTTGTGTAAAGTGGGCCGTGTTTGAGACTTAACTCACAAAGCTCAACATTTCTTCAGTGAAAAAAATTTCTAAACCTGACAGTAACATAATCGCACATTATACTGTATTTTACATGTTTACTAACGATCTAATATATAGAATTACTCTGAACACGTTCATGTATGTAATATATATTTTATAATATTTCTTTGTTTCACTGTCGGCGGATTACACACAGCGGTTTGCCAGTTTGTCATTTTGAGCAAACAATCTTTTCACTTCGTTTCGTCAATGCTTCCTATCAAAGGCCTAAAAGAAGGAGGGTCATAACTGGGGGGGGGGGGGGGGGGGGTTGGAGGGGACAGACTTACACTCAGTTCTTAATAAATCTCTGAGTTTACTAATTATCTGGTTTCGCAAACGGCTGCTCTTATTTTGATATCTGAATTTGTTTTGTTTTTTAAAATCTGTGTTGACCTGGCTGAGAAATCTGGCTTTGCATGAGGATCAGCCCAATGTTGGAATCTCATGAGGGAAATTGAGAGAGAAAAACTGGGCATTGTGAGGATGTTTTCTCGACATTGATTGGTTCTAAATCAAGACCAAGAGACAACGGGTGTAATTCAGTGTTGCGGGAGGATATTAAGTCATGACGCGGCCATTTTGTTTTGTCAGTGGCGGGGGAAAATGAGGAAACGCCTTTGTGTGGGTCAGAATTAATCTCGCTAAATTAAAGTCAGAATTGTTGTGATAATGACGTCACTGAACTTTTTCATTTACCCTTCCCGATATTAGTATAGTGGTGTTTTCGTTAGAATTTTAAGCTTTCATTAGAATTTTAAACAGAAGTAGGACAAATGCTGTAACGCCATAAACAGACGACAAAACAGGAGAAAATTCTAGGAAATGATTTGTGCAAATCGCTTTGTTTGTTGTTGTTGTTGTTGTTGTTGTTGTTGTTGTTGTTGTTCAAAGCAGAATTACATAGTTATTAGAAATGTCATGTAAAAATTATGTGTACTATAGCTCTCGGGATATTAAATAACTAGCTGAGGTCCCCGGCCCTGCCCAGGATAAATGGGTTTGAATATTAGTTTCAGTTCTGGGTGGTTATTATGGACCTGCTTCATCTGGCCTATTCCTATTTGTTTATTTTATTTTTGTTTGTTTGTTTTTAATCAAGTCTTACTGCTCTGCCTTTGTGAGTTGACACCCTGCGCATCCCGTACAACAGCATGATTTACGCACGGGTTAGTGTGTTTGATAGTGAACACATCGCAGGAAGTGATAACGAAGCCTTAAAATGGCGAACTATGACTCGAAATAGCTCTAAATGGTGGCGAAACAATAAATTTCCAATAAAAAAAACTACACCGATTTGAGACTTCTATAAAAAAAACTGTGCACCCTTACATCCATTCTGATGCACCATATAAAATTTGAAGTCTGAGTGTTGAGTGGTTCAGAAGCCTTTGCAACGAAAAATCTCAAGTCCACAAATATATATATAGTATGGATAAATACACAGGCAAGATAAATTTTAGTGTACTATTTGTTTGCTTTATGATTAAAATACCCCAGTGCGTATCACAGTGCATTTTCAATGTGAAAACGACTAATGACTTCTGTTTCTGTTGTTTTCTCACAGTAAACCAATCAGTGTCTTCCGTCAATGTTCGACCACGAGGGTGTTTGCGAGGGTAACCGGGAATATACGATGCAAAATGAACAGGCCTGCAAATAAATATAATAATTATTAAATTACTGATTTCACATCTGCAACCAAAACCATTTATTGAATTTCACGAATAAATTTCAGTGTTGACGGTTAATGGCAAAAATATTTCAGAAAGACGGCGATGATTATATATGAATGCCGGGCGTCTATGACATTTTGTTACAATAATTCAATTTTGATTTCCCTTGCCTCAAAAAAAAAAAAACATTTCACGCATTTCTTGCTCGCCAGGAACTCAAATGTTTGAGTTCTAATTTCTTATGTAAAAAAATAATCTATAAATCCCCCGTCCAGACAGCGCTGTGACAAAGGCTGTTCACCCTTTAGCCTATGCAAAAACCTCAGGACAAGACAGTAAAGATAAAAATCTCAGCGGGGATAAACGGCCAGATGTTTTATATTGCAGACACAGCCATAAAATTTCGAGGAATTATTTTCGCTAAAGCCGGTAGCCCACCCGGATGGCGTACCGACAACAGCAGCCGTAATTTCATTAAAAGCGGAGAAACACGTTCATCTATTTGTCTTCTTATCTTTAAATCATGAAAGCTTTCAGGACACAAAGTGTTGCCTGTTTGTCAACAAATATAAAATGTGTTAAATGTTAAAGCCCATTTGGATGTTTACAGAGAGAGGAAAGTGGTGTCCCAGCCCAGAGAAATGTATTGACTTGCGCCCAGCCTTGCGTGACACCTCCAATTTGCCAGGGAACATAATTAAGATCTATTGCCAGATTTTCTCTTCCAACTAAATGTTTTTAACAACGAAATGTAGCTGAACTAATGGTGAAGACAATGTTAGGGTTTTATACGTGATCAAACCGCTGTAAAATGTCGCTTATAGTTGAAGACTAACAGATATCAAAGCATGCATTTCATTGCAAATGCATGAGGAAATAATAATGATCACTGTGATATGATCTTATAGAATAGTAGCAAATTTCAACACTCGAACTAGAAGGGGTGTTCTAAGGATTCTTTGTTGTTATTGTTGATGTTAAATCAAGGAATAAAATATCAACTAATGGAAAGTCCTGTGTAATGCGATTTGTTTTTTCAGTTCGGATAATTTTTTTAAATTATATTTCGATAGTAAAAGTATACAGATATTTACAAATATTCACTTTTTCAATGCTATCACTAGTATACTCTGAATTTAAGATTTATGCTGTTGCTTTGGTAAAAATGACTTGTTGTTTATACTGATTTGTGTGTGTGTGTGTGTGTGTGTTTCGGCTCACCATATTTCTTTATTGTGTGTGCTTGTGGGGTCTATTTCTTTTGACAATATAAGACTGAATGCCGATCAGCAAAATTCACGGAAATCCAAAACATACAAAGCACACGGGCATTCATACTCTCAGAGGTCCAAAAATTAGACCAACCCTGTAAAAACTGAAACTCTCCAACGATCATGCTCAACTGGTATGAGTATCCCTCCTCCAACGTGTCAACATCTCATTAACTCTGTAATTGCTAGGTAAACAGGTGTCAGCGTCTTAATGATTTAATTATAAAGTATAGGACTGATGTACGCTTTTGACTCTGTTCCTAGACTTGGGAGAGAAATTAAAATAAACGACAGGATCCCAACTGTAGCCTTTCGGATCTTATGTTGACTGTCTTCAATTTTAAAGGATGGAGCATTTGTCTACCTGATTTTCCGGCAATATGACTTTCTACGACCTGTGTTGAGTCCAAAATTCTTTGGGTACATGAGAGAGAAACAACAGGACACCATTTATACTAGAGCCTAAACCGGCACTTGAAAAAGAATACAGAGAAATGTGCTAGTAAAAAGCGATCCAGGTTAAGTAAATGACTTACCTCAAGTTGTATAGGCCGCGTGTCAATTGTAGCATCCAGAGAGAAAAACACAATTCAAAGATCGGCGCCAGACGAGCACCGCGATGCCGATGTTCAGCCTGTTGCTACCGTGTGTGTGTCCCGACCGGTATGTGAGCAGCATGAACGATGCGCGGGGGCCGGGCGAGAGCCAGTGGTTGATGTGTGCGCTCGTTCATGCACTGTCTCCGTCCTAAACAACAGCGGGACCGCTCCTCAGCTTCTGTCGGCCGCCTGCCTGCAGTGAGCGTTCTAGCGCCCCCCCCCCCCCCCCGTGTCACCTCAGCACTGAGTCGCTGGTAACCATTACAATTTATCTTGATTATTCCAGCACTGACTTGTGTTGTTCTTTCCACACGTTCTATCTCAGATTAACTAGCGCCAAGTCAAGTACATGGAAATTAGATGCTATTTCCGTCTCGGCAACCTGACTCCATTCCCCACCCCACCCCTTTCATTGACTTAATAACATTGTCGTGTTT
>OZ007567.1:9778246-9893246 GCA_963931925.1 Onchidella celtica
GGCTGATCAATGCAGTGTCGTCAGCGCATGGTAATGGGATAAGAATGTTCTAATGATGGCTTGGCAAAATATGATATAACAGTGAAATATCTCAAATGATGATACACCCAATCCCCTCTCCTTTCAGTCCTCTCCTGATCTTGCTTTCTGAAGGGACGAAATGCTTCCTGGTAATCATGATTATATTATTCCATAAAATGGATAGCATCGTGGCAACTACCTCAGAACCACAGAAAAACAACGTGTAATTATTGTTGCTGTTCTTGTCGCTGTTAATGAAAGGTAACCCTTCCTAATGAATTCTCAAAATTAATCCACGCCTGGAGTATTTCAGAGAGATAAACATTATTTTTTTATTAAGAGCACCGTTTGATCACATGGCCAAAAATTGTGAAATAATAGTTTGAACATTGACGTAATGCAACCGTTTCGTCATCGAGGTTGATCCACGCACGTTGCGAAACCGTATTCCAGTGGTGAACAGGCCCTGTGAGTTTGAGTTCGGAGAAAGCACGCTGACACCGTAACCGTCGAATTATGGTAAGAAAAAGCAACACGATAGACAGAATATAAAAGAAGGATAAGACAGGAGACGCTACCACACGCGCCCATCAACCACCCGTAGGCCCAGTGCTACACACATAAATATAGAGTCAATGTTTCTGCAGTATTTCCTTGCGTTTTCAAAGGAATTCGCAGTACCCTATCATAACATCGCACAAGTGTATTTTATTTAAACACAGCTACAAATGAAACCGTTGTTATTGTTTTTTCCGAATATTCTGTGATTACCGTGAGGGAATTTTATATTTTCTGTTGATTAAGAGAAAGTAAAAGATTTCAAGTGTTTATCATATAACTAAGGCTGGGTTCTCATGTATACGGCCGGAAACGGACACGGCAACCGAAACGTCAAAAACCCTTCAAGTAGTGAAATAGAAAGAATGTTTCCGCACGCCGTTTCCGTACACATGGAAACACTCTTTCATTTTATTATAATATGATGGATTTTTTTGCCGTTTTCGTTTCCATACACATGAGAACCCGGCTGTAAAATACTCATCCTCGATGTGATTGTGAATAAATTTTTGCCTGAGACTCGCACTAGCCGATTTTGACCCCTCGATTAGTTGGACGATGTCGGCAAGATAATTAGTTTCAATGAGTCGTCGAGCACTAGCCAACTCTCTGGATCTCACTGAAAAAAAAATCAATTCATGACGTCAACATCAAACTTGTTGGCCAATCAGAATCGGCTAGTGGGCGCAGGGCCAAAGTTTCCTAGTCACCACCAGTATCCGATGATAATGGAAAGAGAGAAAGAAAGAATTTGCTTTTCTAATGTACTCACCATTAACTCAACTCGTGAAAAGACATCCCGCTAGAGAGCGCCTTCTGTTTTCAGAGCTAAATTACTTTAAGATGTCTAATGTCACGTGGAATTTCCCCCCTTACTGCGGTCAGCCAAGCTCTGTTAAGCACTGGTTTAATGGTACCATTTCGTCCAGGGAGCTAATGGCTTTGTTGTCCGAAAACATTTCTTCACAGCAAGCTCTGACCAGCCAATGTGACCAGAACTACCTCTCTGTGGCCAGCTAATCTGAACATGCTTTGTTTTGGCTTTATATTTTACGCACTGAGTTACACACATGCGTCCATTTGTCTTCCAGACCTCATTGGGGCACTTAGTCTTATTTTGTGCTCTTTGTGTCGTCTTTGACGCAGGACAGTGTCAATGTTCATTTGACAGAGGATTATATAACATGACTCTAGCTACCAGCTCGTAGTCCACGGAAGATCTTTCACTCACTCTCTCTCTCTCTTTCTTTCTTCTTCGCCTTGTCTTTTTCTCTCTCTCTCTCTCTGTCTGTCTGTCACTCTCTCTGTCTGTCTCTCTGTCTCTCTCTCTCCCTGTCTCTGTCTCTCTCTCTCTCTCTCTCTCTCTCTCTCTCTCTCTCTCTCTCTCTCTCTCTCTCTCTCTCTCTCTCTCATCTATGTGTGGAAATAATTGCGTGGTACATCGAAGCTGTGCTCAAATTTAAGATACCGTAAACTTTCAATGTTTTTATTCGATGTTGTTGATGTTCCTGCTGCAGTTGGTAATGATGATAACAGTGATGATGCGATGTCATGATGATGATGACGATGATGGTGATTATTTTTATTTCTAAACTCTCTTGCCTGTCATCCCCTCTCTATGTCTCTTTCCTGTTCTCTTTTCCCTTCTCCACTTCACACAGTCACCGTCTTCCATCTCGCCCTCTCGTGTGCTCCAAGCTCTCTGCCTGATTATATTATGGTTATCTTTCCTGCAAAATACTAAAAACATTCTTTCAATAATAATATATCACAATTTTCTGTTTATAATGTTTGTTGTTTCATCTGAGTATAAAATGGGCCATTACGAGATGACGACGACCGTATTTAGAGAAAAAGAAATAGTATAAAAATGATGTATTAGTATTGATTTTATATTGTATAAAATCTGGTTGATGGTGATAACCGTGTAAAAAAAATATCTGCCATGTGATTTTGTGTAGTACATGACAGGGTCTCTGATCAAGCACGCCTGTGAATCAATATTTCTCTACGGATTCTTTTCATTCTGAAACATTTTTTGGCTGTGAGATTGGATTCACTAAAGGGCAGGGCGTGCTAGAAAGTTCACTAAGGTACAGACCTTACAAACAGAGCTGATTGGCTCATCTCAATTAATAAGTCGCAGACCAGTTTCTTTATTTATTTTTCATATCGATTGGCAAATTTTTATAATTAACTATTTTGACACAAGAAATGATATTCTCAGGCTAGGTTTACACAAGCCGATTTACGATCAGCAACTAGTTGAATGGTGATGTGATAATGTACAATTTCAGTAAGATCTCGTGCACTAGCCAGATGTTGCTTTTTTTTTCCTCATTGAAACGCAATGTTATGACGTCACGATCCAAGCCGATTAAACTCAACTAGTGCCCAACGGCCCTAAATCTTTTCCACCGTACGTTATCTACTGCCAGTCACGTACTATCGGATTGGGATCGGCCAATTGGTTGGGTGGTGACGACAGACACTTTGTTTCAATGAGATCCAATTAGTTGGCTGGCACTCGAGATCTCCTTGAAACTCGATATTGTGACGTCACCATCTAACTTCTTGGCCGCTAAAACCGGGCTAGGCCGCACCGGGCTTGAAGTTTGATATGTGACGTCTCCACCCAACTACTCTGTCGATATTATTAAACCGGGCTAGGCCGCACCGGGCTTGAAACTTGATGTTATGACGTCACCATCCATCTACTCCGCTGATCAAACCGGGCTAGGCTGCACCGAGCTTGAAACTTGATGTTATGACGTCACCATCCATCTACTCCGCTGATCAAACCGGGCTAGGCTGCACCGGGCTTGAAACTTGATGTTGTGACGTCACCATCCATCTACTCCGCTGATCAAACCGGGCTAGGCCGCACCGGGCTTGAAACTTGATGTGTGATGTCATCATACAACTACTCCACCGATCAAACCGGGCTAGGCCGCACCGGGCTTGAAACTCGATGTTGTGACCTCTCCACCTAACTAGTCGGCAGATCAAAACTGATTAGTGTGCGCTGACATTTAGAAAAAGTGGATCTGTTTCATACATTCTTGGGTGGAAAACATCCAGATAACATACGAATCCAAGTACGATTCCTCAGATTATCGAATCCACACAATCTGTATGGACGGAATCCGCCCAAGAATGACAGAAACGGTTAACATGAGTATCGAATTATTTTTCTAACAAGATGACTCATTGCTGGCTAAATGTTGTATAATTATTTCCATTCCAACTGTCAGGATCACTTTGTTAAAACAGTTTCGCGATCTGCCAAAGCAATGTCCTCGAGCGTCTGACTATTGCCATGGCATTCTTGAGCAAAGATGACCGTGTGCACTTGTGTTGTTGAAGCCAAAACTTCAAGACTATATAATATCCAGATATTGTTTCGTTTCATCTACGTCGTCCAAAACTGTCATGGAGTGACTGCCCCCCCCCCCCGCCCACTTCTCCCAGTGCGCTCGGTTTGAGCATGCGCACTTGCAAAAGATTCCTTCTTTGGCTTGTGGCTGATCATGCGCACACGAGAAGATTGGCTGTAATCCAGAGAGAAGAATCGAAACTTTATGGCTTTGGAACTCCTGACGAAAGACGAGATGAACTTCCAAATTTTGTAAGAGCACAAGTTTTTGTGTCGTCAAGCGAAACGAACCAATAGCAATGGATGAAGGGATTTCAAATGTATATTAATACTGTAATATAATCATTGTCAACACGCTATTGAATTGATTTAACTATGTGATTGCAAAAATCAGTCGTTCATTACTATATCACTGACCTTTCAGAGGATTAATAAAAAAAAATCAATCAATTAATCAATCATGGCATGATTACCATATTTTATTATTCTTTTCCATGTAAGAACATTAAGTTCTATTCTTGACATCTAGAGACTCGGGCCTAGCCTTCCTCTTTGTCCGTTATGAATTCCTGTTTCGTGCATTCATTTTTAAACCAATCCAGCCTGAGTAATCACATGAAACAACACTGAGCGATTCAACCAAAGTTCATTGCAATCATTTTTGTATTCTACTCTATGGTCTTTTGTATAGTTTGGTTTGTTTTTATTCGGGGAATTCAGGATACTCTGAAATCTGCAGTAAGCCATTAATATCATAATGCAAGTTTAAATGGACAAATCTACAGCTTACTGACATAAATGAGGTAGTTAAATGTCACAGTTTAAATACTTTAATGATATCATTCAGATTTGCTTTCCTCATCTACTTATTTTTTTTTTTTCAGTTTTGAATAAGGCCATGTGAGGGGCAAAGAATTTTAAGCCTGGAGCACGGAGAGCCCTTTTGAATGTGAAAGCTTTAAGCCTCGTTTATTCTCGTCATACAAAGTGGCTCAAGGATTAACGATAAAATGATAACTGAGCGTTCATCCATTTTCATTTTTCCTTCATTTGATGGAAAGAATAGAAAGAATAAGGAAGGATTGCATGGATCCTACAGAAGGCATTGTAGCGCAGTCCATTGTTAAAAGTCGATTAACTGTAATCGGTTGTCGATTTGGACAGCCAGATTTCTTTTCCTTTTTTTTGAAAGGAATATCCGTTTTCTGAGTATCGATTGCTTAGAATTTGCTTTCTTAGCTGAGTATTGTACAGGAAGCGAATACCATTAGCACTGACGTAAAAAGGAGTTTTTGTTCTGTGTCTGCGTTTAACTGCAGGCACCAGATTTTTTTTTCCCTCCGGCATAGACGAAGTAGTAAAGAAGACTATGACTTGAACACAAAGGACACGGTGAGAGACACAAACTACCTTGAAATTAAACACTTATAGAAACCTAGATGACATTCGTTAAATTGGCACTATGTTAATCTTCACACTCTCTGCCACCTTTGTCGTTTTTACAATTTCATGGCCCTGGCACGCTTTTCCGTGGTTGTAGATCTCATTTCTGGTGCCTGTTTATCCAATTACTGGATGGAAATAGTCGCTTTGTGAGGGGGAAAACCTGCCCAAGTTTATGCATAAGAAATCAAGGAATAAATTCTCTAAATTGGCATTGTGTGCGTTGTTAGCGACGCCCCTCACGCTGCGTTATTGTTGAGTAGCTGGAAGTTCCTGGCATGGATGTTAATGAAGTCGACATTCTCGCTGAGCTTATTGCCAGGTTGAGCTGGCGATTACTGTTCTCTGTGCTATATGAATGGTGAGCAATGTCTCTCTCTCACGTTCTTCTCTTTCTCTCTTACTCTTCAACTCGCACCTAGCCATGGAGAAAATCACTCCCTGGGAAGCATGTCTTTTTAAAGGAAAGAAAAAAATATCACGCCATGCGGTAATTTCCCTCAATGCAACGAAGCGTCGGGCTGGTGTACCATGATTTTTTTTTTATTTATATATTTCATCTTCTAATATTTCCTGGGCAGAGTGCAATCCATGTACAGAAATTGTTAAAATAATTCTAGTGTTGATGTCATAGGGTTCTTGTTGAACCAGAAACAGAAGAAATAAGAGACATAATAATTATTTGCTGAGTTCTCGTGAGCATGAGACCAAGACGAGGGGCGGCGCCGATACGGAGACTTGATGACGTGGAAGCAAAAGCCTGGCCTGGGGGGAACGCTGGAACTGTGGGGGCAATTCTGAAAGTTCGCCCCATGCGCCGTCCACACCCACCCTCACACACTCACCCTGTCTCCTCTCCCTCCCTCATACACACACCCACACACATGTATGAGCACTCATACTTATTCAGGGTGCCAAATCAATGCTATCAATCACCGTGTCATCTATTTTTTCTTTACATGCCAGTTTTTTACATTCTTTACATTCTTTACATTCTAGCACTCGCCCCTTATGGTCGCTGGTAACTATTACAATTTATCTTGATTATTCCAGCACTGACAATGTGTTGTTCTTTCCACACGTTCTATCTCAGATTAACTAGCGCCAAGTCAAGTACCTGGAAATTAGGTGCTAGTTGTTGTTGTTGTTGTTATGGATGTGTTACATTTGTTTATATGTGTGTGTGCGTGCTGGATTTGTCTTTTTATTGACATATGAAAGATCAGTGAAGCTAATGAGAATGTACCCAAAAAAAAAAAAAAAATGAGAAACAAGAATGAATGAGAGAATGAAATAATCATTTGTATTCAGAGAATGTTTCAACCTGGGAGATCAAACGAGGCGATGTTGGAGACTACAAGAGAGGGGTCAATTAAGACAAAGCCGGAAAGAGACCGTTTAGTGTTAAGCTGTAAGTGAAGCAGGTAGCGGGAAAGATATAAAGATGAGAATCAAGGATAGAAAGACAGTAATTGTGGATGTCCTCATTAAGTTCACCTCCTCAACTCAGTCTTACTCACCCAATCCACCTCGTTAATTCACAGTGGTAACTCAAAGGCTGACCCGAAACTTGTGCCTCTTTCACACTGAGGCTGGTGCACGGCCGCTTTGGGCCCTAGTTGCGCCTGTTATTATTATATATTGATTAAGAAACATACGTTCATTCGTGCCTTGAACCCGTGAACAATAGTGCCAGACCGTCCCTTGAGTGACCCGGGGTTTTCTGCCATCGATCTCAGCCATATTCTGAACAGGCGAGCTGCTCCATGCCCCTACGTCATCAATAAATTACCGCACGAGGGCTTTGATGTCCTTGCATGCAAGGGGTCTTTATTGGTTTCTCAAACTCACTGTTATGTAAAATCGTCCACATAGCCCGGGTCAGGGCGGAAGTAAAGAGAAAAAAAAACAACATTCACAAAAACTACACTCGTGGAAATGTTTACAAGAGATACGAGGAGTTTAGCGCACTAATGGAATGTGTTTAAAAGGTTGCATTGACAGTCAACGTTGCTTTCAATACGCAATTCGACAGCGATCTTTTATGCTTAATGCGCTGTGGTTGTTAATTGTTTGTTCCTCATCCATTTCCTACTTCTCTCTGTCATTCCATGTTTTCTTCCTGCTTCTGACAGAATCTACTGTTCCTTCTTTCTCTTTCTTTGTCATTTCTTTTTTCTTGTTCTTCATTTTTTTTTTCAGTCCTTACAACTTTCAATCACTTTTCATTTATGTTTACTTTTCTATTTTATTACATATTTTCTGATTTGTCTTTCGGTCTTTCGGCATCAATTTCTTTCTCCTGTTCCTATCAGTTTTCCTTTTTTTTTTTCTTTTAATTTCATCATTTTTAGTTTTCTCTTGTTTTGTGTATCTGGTTCCTAATTCTACCCCCGGTAGACAAATATTGTCCTCACTGTTTAACCCTCATTCTTCCTTCTTTTACAAAAAGCGGTACGTACCTGTTACATGACGTAGTGCATGCTCCTATGGAATAAAAACATTTCGTAGCTTTAAAAAATTCTCTTGACTCCTTTAAAGTTTCTCTCTTAGACCCCCAAATCCCTATTGAAGGGAGCAACCAACAGTAAGACAGCAACAAGTCGAGTACGAGAAAGGAGAACACCTGTGTCAGCCACAAGGGTGTATCTACAGAAAATAGCGCCTATGGCAAGCACTGAAATTGCACCTCTATCCCAACATCGGACACATCTTTTATATCATGTTACCATAATACCGGCTCTGAAGAACAAGTCAGTCTCGTTAATCTTTTAATTAAAAGACAGATTATACATCTGAAGAAATTTTTTTCTGTACTGTCAGAGGATTGCTCGTCTGATTTTAGAAGAATTTGCTCAGTGGCGTTTCCCTAACCCCCTTCTCTTATCAAGTGGGTCACAAGGCCAAATGCAATACTTGCCATACCTTAAAAACGCCCCTGGGACATGCAAAATAGAAAGATACAGATGCTCATTTATGACAGAACTCTAAAAGCAAAAAGCCGCCCTGTTTCTCCTTTTATCCAAAAAAAATTATTTTTGTCTGTGCACTTCTAAGTATGTCTTCAGAAGAACCTACTCAGCATTGGCGTTGGTAGTGAGCTATCGTCAAATTCCATCACTGTTTAACTTAGAGCCATTATTACTTCTAAGGATATTTCATTAATATCTCTCTGCCTCTACCAACAAAACTGTGTGGCATTCAGAAGCTAAAGAAAATCTTGAGCTAAAAAGACTGACATTTAAATTTAATCAAATTAGAACCTGACATCTTGCGCTGTGTTGTGACATTAACTTTACAAAAAAGCAAGATTAAGGCGGAATGCAATGACACTCCCTGAATGAGACGTTTAGCTCACTGCTCTTGTCCACAGCGTCTGCTCCTTACCGCTACAAAGGCAAAGAGGGTTTTTCATACGCCATTGTCCGTAAATATCGCGGAACGGATGCTGTGGACAAGAGCAGTAGGTTAGACGCCCTCACACGATTTCGTTGCGTTGCAGTCCTGTTGCAATCGCGTGGAATTTTTTTTTTTTAATCTAGGCCAGTGAATGTAGGTATGAGCACACGTGCGAGACATGGGAACATTGCAGGGTTAGCGGGAACATGGAACAAAGACACGACACGTGAGGCCCTACTCTCTTTAGCCGATTTTGATTGGCCAATTCGTTGGATGTGACATCACGACAGTGACTTTGAATGAGACCTCACCTCGGGTACCTGCCAACCAGTTGAAGCTTACTGAAATCAAAGATGCTAGAATTGACAAGATAAGACAGCTAGTGCTTTTAGCGTGCACAAATTTCACACCGCCACCTAGCGGCAAACGCGCGGAAGTCATGAAAAGTGCCGTATTTTACAAAGCCAAATAGGGCAAATATTGAATTTCGTACATTGTTCGGCAATCGCTATAGAAGTCGCATGTGTGTGCCTAGCCCAAAGTTGATTGGCATTCTGTTTGTTTCGCGTCTGTTTTGACTTAGTGGGCGAGGTCTCTCCTCACACTGGCTGTCTCAAGATAATTTTGACCCGCCCTAACTAAAGAGATGGAATTTTCTCAGTGTTGCCAGTTAGGGGCGCGGTGGCCTAGAGGCAAGGTCTTCACCTCTCATGCCGAAGGTACCGGGTTCGAATCCCGGTCGGTGCAGGCATGTTGAAATTTTGGGATTTTTCTCATATTTTCCTGTCCCTGATCCTATGGTAGGTAGGATCGAGCACCTAGTCTTCTCGGATAAGGACGAACAATTCGGATCACCTGTGTGAACCTTGCGCGCGTTAAAGATACCTTAGCAGTTGGAAATCGAAAAGAGCAGGCCGAACAGGCCGCTGCCCGGGCAAAATTCAAAAAAAAAATTTCTAAATCAAAACAAGAAAAGTGAGGTGTAAATGCCAAGGTCAGCGAACATCCTTAAAAAAAAACCTAAACACGGTGTCGCCAGTGGGCGAGGTCTTGTTAAACTCCATAGTTCCAATCTCACACTGAAACGGAGACAAAACAGTCTTGACTCAGTGGGCTACGAGTAAATTTCAACACGGTCAAACAATGTGAGCAAGGCATTATGTTCCTCTACAATGTTCCACGCGTTAGTAGTATCATCATCAGATTTAGTTTGGATAGAGTTATTCATAAAAATCACATGCAAACCCATGAACATCGTATTTTCTGCTCCTGCAACACTTTCCCGTCTCATATTATTTTACCTAGCTACAAAAAACTCCTTCTTTTCTTCCCTTATTTCTTAAGAACAGTTGTCCCTAGCTGCAGATATTGTATAGTAAGGACACGTTGCAGTCTACTTTCCGATATTACAGCTATAGGTGGTCTTCCATAGTGTTCTCCTGCGGGGCGAGTAAAATTTATAGTTAAGACATAAACTTGGAGCCAAAAGCATTAACCATTGTCAGCCGCAATACTTTTTGTGTTGCGTGGCCGTAGCAGACAGACGTGCAGGATTTTTGTAATGCGTGAATCTGACGCAGTAACTGCTTTTGGAAGCCTAAATATAGATCTTAGGCCTGTTACATACTATCTTGTTGTATAGAAGCGGCACCTTGGTAAAGTATTATGAAATAAAAATTCGCCCTTTGATAGTCCAGAAGAGTAACAAGACTGCAGTAATAATATGAATCGACCGAGTGGGAAGCAAGAATCGTTACAAATCTATAGCTTTGCAGTTTCGTATTCACCACGAAGTGTTGACGACATGTGTACTTACAGCTGATTTGAAGGTCTGCACATGACATTATAGTCAGTTAAGCATTGTAGTATCTTCAGCATCACAAATGTCGTGAATTAATTTGCGTGGTTGTTTGTGTGCAAGTTGTGTGTAAATGAGAGAGACGGACAGACAGAGACTGGTAGACAGAGAAAAAGAAAGATTCAGAGACAGAGACAAAGATAGACTGAGAAAGAAAGGGAGAAACAGACAGACAGTCAGGCAGATAGATAGATAGATAGATAGATAGATAGATAGATAGATAGATAGATAGATAGATAGATAGATAGATAGATAGATAGATAGATAGATAGATAGATAGATAGATAGATAGATAGATAGATACATAGATAGATAGATAGACAGACAGACAGACAGACAGACAGACAGACAGACAGACAGACAGACAGACAGACAGACAGACAGACAAAGACAGATTCAGTGAAAGATGGAGAGAGACAGAGACAGTGAGGGAACCACAGATTTAGAGAGAGACGGACATGCAGAGACAGACAGGCAAATTCAGAGAGACAGAGAGAGAGAATGTTTGTGTGGGAATAAGTGAGTGTCTGGGAGTTTATACCTGCGGTGTTTAGCGTGTATCTATAATGCGTATGACGCTGACCACAGATAATGTTCTGTTCGAACCCATCGCTGAGTAGATATATCACAGAAATAACGAGCCAGAGAAATAAGAAATGAAATGTGACCAAAAACCATTCATTTTTTTTTCTTATTCAGTGATATTACAGAAATACACACAATTTGGAAAAACCGTTACAGTGTATTCTCAACGACGAAATGCAGTTCATCTCTGAAAATTTAAGCCAATAAAATTAGGATTGACAAGGCCAATTAGGTTTTTTGACGCACCAGAAATTAAAGCATTCATCTTTTTCTTCCTTAACTCCAGATAGCCAGTTTCACCACCAATGGACCTGACCGGCTGTATTACCGTGATAACCAACCTCGATGGTTCCAAATTTACTTGGATCAGTCAGATCTGACATCCCTGTAATCATTGCTGTTGATTGATGGGATGCCGGCAGCGATAACATCAATGAGGAGAAGATCTATACTCCAACTCAAAGTACATCTATACCATAAAATGAATAAACTCGGAAACTATTGTGTGGATGTTCCTAAAATTTGACATGAAGAAGTGAAGAATAGATGTTTATGTCCGTGGCTATATAAAAACATACAATTAGGCCCAGCCGTGGAATAATCCCCAAAATGGGCAGGTAATTATACAGTTCACTTTCGAGAGGGATTAGACGATTTGTTACGAAAGCTAAATAGGCGTCCAGTTCTGGGTACAACATCCACTGTCGATGGGCTGTTTGTACAGAAGTAAGTACATGTGCGAGTCAGACTTGCTGATCTTTTACTTAAAAGACAGACCTTGTATTTTCTGAAGTAAATTCTTTCGCCACCGTCCGAGGTCCGAGGATGGCTTGTCTGACTTGAGACAGAAATTGCCCACCCAGTGGCGCCCCTTTACCCCCTCCCTGTGTGTTTTAAAGTGGCTCAGAGGCCACAATAATGTCATATTTGCCATACCTTAGATAGGCCCCTGAACAGTATGAGTGGAAAAAGGCTATAGAAGCTTATTTGTGACAGAATCTCTAAAAAGAACGGTTCGTCCAGTTGTACAGTCGTTGTTTTTAAAATTACCTTTGCCTGTGTACTTTTAAATATGTCGTCAAAAGATCCCACTCGGCATTAAGGTTAATAGTGAGCTATCGTTTAGCCTCTCCTCCCTGTTGATCTGTTAGTACTTTTAAGACACTACGGTATTCGTGCTGGCAGTTTGGGGTCGAATATTGTATTATTCGAAAGAATGTTGAATATTTGGTAATTATTATTGGAATATTCGACACCGTTGTGAAAACCTGACCACTTCGATACAAAATACAACTCCATGGGCTACTTTGTTCGAGATAAGCAGAAATATTGTATTTCGTGCTTCTTCCTTTAAATAATTCACCCCACTCGATGATTTTCTTTGTAAAAAGGCTTTTTATTTTTTACAGAAGAATGCGTCAAATTTCGAAATTGTTTTCCCATTAACTGATATAAAAACCGCAAATTCGCAGACCTGGATGTCGAATAATAATTCGAAAAAGATCCAGAGCAAATCGAATTATTCGACACAGAACGCTATTCGAATAATCAAATAGATGTGTCGGCTAGCCAAACACGTCTTGCAAATACAAACATTTTCCGTCGGTCCCAACAGTTAAAGTAACCCACAGTAGCAAGTTACTAAGAGATCTGGTTGGAAACCGCCGAGTAAGCGTGACCTCAAGGGCTCTTTCTAGCCTGGCACGTGTGAGATATGTGTAATATTTATGGTTATGAAAAAGTTGAATTTGATAATTACAAGTATAAGAATATAATACTGAGAATAATATGGAGGGAAATGAAATTGAGGTAATGAAGAGGAACAAAAAAAGTCATCACAGCTAGTGAAGAAAGAAAAAAGGTGTAGTTTTCAAAAAGACACAGAAAGAATAGCCAAAACAATGACGTTGACACGTCGTTGACAACAAGCGTGAGAATTGCTAAAGCTGTCAAAAACAAACAACCAACAAAATGTAATAACGAAAGAGACTTCAAAATGAAACTGCTTGAAGAAACGGAAATGAATGACATGTTTCCCATCCATAGCCGTGCTTGAGATCTAGACTAGTTTCCGCACGGAAGCGTCCGTCCACCGGTTGTTCTTCAATATTTTATTCACACTTTGTGGTACGTACAGAGAGACCGGATGAATTCCATGCATGAGAGATTCCGAGAGGTAAGAGATCCGCCCAGGTTTTTCTCTGCGACACTTTGTTGGTTTGTACGGGTTGATAGGTGAGTCAGGTTGTGTTGCTGGGGGAGACAAGGGGGGGGGGGGGAGAAAGAGAGAGAACGAAAGAGAGGGTGAGAGAGAGAAAGAGAGATAGAGCCGTATGCTAGCAAATTAGAAAAAAAGGAGAAGAGAAATACGAAGAAATGAACCAAAGTGTAAAAAAAATGCATTATTTCTCAACTTTGCCCTGTCTCGACTCCACGGCTTTTCTACCAGTTTGTCATCAAGTTATAATTATAAATTATCTTCGTCATTGTTATCATTATCTCTAATGTTATTGTGCCTATGATAGTATGACCTCATGGGGCACACACATGTGCCAACAGAGCGATAGAAGTTGCATGGACTCAGACAAAGTGTGGTTCGCCGAAGAGTTAAGCTGGCCTTTTCACGTATACTGAAACGGAAACGGCAACTGAAACTTCAAAATCCCTTCAACCAGTGAAACAAAAAGAATGTGTTCATGTGTACAAAAACGCAGGGAAACACTCTTTCTTTTCACTACTTGCCATATATGAGTGCAGCCAGCCTCCTCAAAACACAGAGCATATATTGCAAGCTGCACACTCTTCTCAGCACTGCAAGAAACATATTGGCCCCAACCGACCGACCTGAATGTCAAACTCTATGGTGCTCTGCCAGAACTGCAGAAAACAGTATACTTTCTTAAAAGAACAAATCTGCAGATTCAGATTGGTGAACGACAGAAGAAGAAGAAGACTACTTAGAGTGTTGACGTTACCGTTCCTGTTTCCGTCTCTGCGCGCATGAACAGCTTGAGGTACAAATGTCTAGTGAGATGACGCTAAGAATAAAAGATATATTTGTATTTGTATACTACTTTAATCCCATTTGGGAAATTTGCTTTTGTGTCATTGCACCCAGTTACAACTGCAGCAGACGCGTCGTCGCCTCAGTGCAGCGCCGGTCGGCGGGGTTTTTTTTTTGGGGGGGGGGGGGGTGGTAGGGATGAATTTTATTTGGTTTTTCCCCGGGCAGCGGCCTGTTCGGCCTGCTCTTTTCGATTTCCAACTTGCGCAACGTGCACACGGGCCTCCGAATTTTTTCGTCCTTATCCGAGAAGACTAGGTACTCGTTCCTACCCTCCAATAGGATCAGGAACACGAAAATATGAGAAAAATCCCAAATTTCCAACATGCCTGCACCGGCCGGGTTTTGAACCCGGGACCCTTGGCATGAGAGGCGAGCACCTTGCCTCTAGACCACCTTGTCCCCCATATGTTGCTTAACCCTCCGAGAGTGGAAGATTAAAGGAAGGCATGGCATCTCTTAAAGGAGGACCCGAGACACAGAACACTGTGACAAACACCCACTCGCCAGCACAGATTAACACCGTTTTGCCACAGAAAATCCTGATGAATCCATAAAATTGGCATTTTCCTTGTTCAGCAAAAACTCACAGGCTTATGGATTTTTTTTTTTTTTTGTTCTTTTCATGATGAGCTGCCACGCTAATTACGCTGGAAGCCTTCTAAAATGTATGTCAAGGTTATTCCCAATTAAAATTTCAAAAGTATTTAATTTGTTTAGGGATCGAACATTGCGAGTTTATGTCGGGGGAGGGGAGGGGTGCAAACGTTTTGTATTTCTCTCAGACCAAAAATATCACATTCACTGCTACTTAATGTAGTTAAAGTCTACTGGAAAGGTGTTTGAATGAGCGTAAAATGTTACGCTGAGAACTGAGAACAGAACTGAAAGATTTGTCAAGTTCAGACAAATGCCACCGACATTTAAACTGTGATGTTGTTTATGTTTCACTCGACTGCTCGAATTTCCTCCACCCTATCCCCCTTCCCCCCTCAAAGCTCCAGTGCCAATACCCTACCCTGCATTCTTTTTCCAGGTGCTTGCCGCTAGCCAAAAGCACTCTAAAAATCGCCAGTTAAGTTTAAAACGAAGAGGAGGACCGAGGATTAATCTTAATTTTCTTTCCATATGAACATACAACCAAGGACGGAACCCCAAACCCCAGCAACTTGGATGTATGTCCCATCAATGGAACTGTTGAATGCGTAGTTTGTGTAAAGTCCCATACATAACAGTGCTATTGTCTAGTCATCTTACTACTCGTGACTACCATAAACACTTAATAATGCCAGAATGTTCTACAGAGAAAACCACCAATAAATAATAAGCCTAACTGTCCTAAAATGTTCCTGAAGAGAATTATCGCCAAGGGATTCGTTACGATTACATTTTTTACAAAGTATGTTACACCGCTTACACTTTCCACACATTAACTAGTGTATACCCAGTGTTAAGTGTTCAGCACGTTCCCTCGCTGTTTTGTAAAAAGAACAGAATAATCTTCTTTTTTTTTTTTAAACGCGCAGTTCTAACAGCTGGTTAAAAGGCGAAAACAAAATTACACTTTTATTTCGTGACTCGGAAAATAATCGTGACTTTACTTAAAAGTTCTAATCGATGAAAAGCCACCAAAAGGTAAATTTCAGAATTGGCCTAGCTCGAAAGTAAAATGATGTAGTAGATTTGCAGTTTCAAGCAGTAGGAAATTACACTCCGTTGTCAAAGGAGAGTAGGTTATTATTGTACGTATTATTATATAGAGAGAAGTAGAGAGGAGAAGCCTTGAAGAGTTTGAACATTTGTCTGTCAATGATAACTGCGTCCACTAACGTCCAAAACTGAATATGACCATTTTTGGCTAAATTTCTAATTATAGCCAAACTTGTCTTTTCCAGCGGCCCTCCTTAATGTTTATAAATACCTCTGCTGTATTCTTTCAAATAATCTCGGAAACCCAGTTCCAGATAATGTTCATGTCTTTAGGCTTGTAAAACTGGCCAGATTTGCCCGAGTTTCTTAAAATGCCAGTTCTGGTGGTCAGTTGACGCTGAAGCTTGTAGGATTCTTGTTTCAGGGGCCTGATGGTTGTCCACTCGTAGTTTTCTGGACGATACTGGTTGAAACACAATTAACGGAAGACAGTCAGACATTAATTTATCTTCGCGCCAAGAAAGAGCGGGCTCTGAGATGGATAGAGCAGTATGGGTGCTAATAGATAGACAGACAGACAGATGGACGCACAGACAGACAGACAGACAGACAGACAGACAGACAGACAGACAGATAGATAGATAGATAGATAGATAGATAGATAGATAGATAGATAGATAGATAGATAGATAGATAGATAGATGGACGGACGGACGGACGGACGGACGGGCGGACGGACGGGCGGACGGATGGATGGATGGATGGATGGATGGATGGATGGATGGATGGATGGATGGATGGCTGGGTGGGTGGGTGGGTGGGTGGATGGATGGATGGATGGATGGATGGATGGATGGATGGATAGATAGATAGATAGAGAGAGAGATAGAGAGATAGATTGAATGATAGATAGACGGATGCGTGGATGAATAAAAGAGAGAGACAGATACACACATGCAAACGGAGAATGAGATAACTCAATATCGTTAGTTAAGGAAAGATTTTCTGATATTCTAGAATCCTGACAACCTAGAGCCTCGGGCGTTCACTTTAAATGGCACATTACCTCCACTCATTTTCTTTCTAATGCCATCATTAACGATATAGGCAGAGTTACACATCCAGAGTGATAATCACTTTCAATTTATTTAGAAGCAACATAGGGGAATAAAAAGGAGATCGAAGGAAAAGCTTATTTTTTAAGCACAATTTTATCATCTTATCCATGTTGAAGAAGGTCAGAAACCCATGTGATCTATCTATCTATCTATCTATCTATCTATCTATCTATCTATCTATCTATCTATCTATCTATCTATCTATCTATCTATCTATCTATCTATCTATCTATCTATCCATGTATCCATCTATCCATCTATCTTTCCATCTTTCCATCTTTCCATCTATCTATCTATCTATCTATTTATCTATTTATCTATCTATCTATCTATCTATCTATCTATCTATTTATCTATTTATCTATCTATCTATCTATCTATCTATCTATCTATCTATCTATCTATCTATCTATCCATCTATCCATGTACCCATCTATCCATCTATCGATCCATCTATCCATCTATCCATCTATCTATTTATCTATTTATCTATCTATCTATCTATCTATCTATCTATCTATCTATCTATCTATCTATCTATCTATCTTTCTATCTGTCTGTCTGTCTGTCTGTCTGCTTGTCTGTTTGTCTGTCCATCCATCTACCTATCTGTCTACTTTCCTGCCTTTTTGCTTTTTGTCCATCAATCATTAGACCTACACTGTCAGGGTGCCTATATGTGTGTGTGTTCATTCGCATGAAAGTAAGCACGTTCACGTTTGTATTTCCGTTTGTTAATCCATCTAAATTTGCCTACACCTTTTTCTTTACATGTTTGAAAAACCGCTAAGGCTTATTAAAAATAGTATATCTTCTAATGCACATAAAATTCTGGAGAGAACAGTTGCAAATATAAGCTCAAGCAGTCTTCAATATATCAGTGTTCTCTTCACTCAACACTGAGCCTTCTCACAGACTTCAATTTTTGTTTCCTTTCATCTGAGCAAGCAAGAGGATAGGGAAACATGGTGGTCTAGAGGCAAAGTGCTCGCCTGTCATGCCGAAAGTACCGGGTTCAAATCCCGGTCGGTGCAGGCATGTTGGAATTTTGGGATTTTTCTCATTATTATTGTCCTGTCCCTGATCCCATGGTAGGTAGGATCGAGCACTTAGTCTTCTCGGATAAGGACGAACAATTCGTAGGGTCCATGTGCCCGTGTGCACACGCTAAAGATGCCCTGGCAGTTGGAAATCGTGAAGAGCAGACCGTACAAGGCCGCTGCCCAGGGCAAAACTCTAAAGAAAACGATCATCCCTAGCACTAACAAAGAAAAATAAAAAGAAGAAAAGTGAAGTGTAAATGCCAAAGGGCAGCGAACCCTCCTAAAATCAGATAAAGACTTAAACACATGCAAGAGGATAATCCAGTAATTATTCTGAGTTATTATGTTTACTCACTTAGCTCTCTCTATTGTTCACTCATTCCTTTCACCTCTTTTTTTTTTTCTTAAAATTTCCCGTTCGGCTTGTTTCTGTTGACGTCACAGAACTTGTGCTCCGATGAAATTTTGAATCTTATTTCGTTTTTCGTCGGATTTCGTTCTCCTGCGAGTTTGGTTTTTGTTTTTTTTTCAACGGCTAATCTTTGCGAGTGTATGCTCAGATACCGTGCACTGGGATGACTTAAGTGAAGCCGTTCAATAATAATTAATGTCAGAGTGTATATTATGACGACATCAGTAATTGAAAACTGGTAAATTGTGATGCATTTTATGGAATTTCCAAGGTAAATCAAAATACGAACTGTAGATTAAGATATAATGTCAGTCGTACCGAAGTAGGAAGTTCACGCTTAGGATTTGTTTCTGGTAGGGAATTACTGACAGCGGTCTTTTTTCCAATCCTTGGAGTTGAATATTGGGAATGAGTTTCAGGTTGAATGTTGTTACAAGTATGTACGGCCCCGAAGCTTTTTTGCGCTAGGGGTGTGTATTTTAAAGTCTTTTGTGACTCCAGAGCTAGACAGCTCCTCCCGAAATGTTCCTAACAACACCTTTAATTAATTATTCTTTCAGATTTTCTTTTCGTTTTCCTCCTTTTTTTCATTGAAAGGATAGTGGGCATAGTTAGGAATTCGATAACATTTAGGGTTGAGGATAAGAACGGGGGGTGCGTAGGTACTCGTAACAACAGACTTTCAGATTTTAACTTGAGAACAAGACCTAAAAAGTTAATCGATCGGGGCCGATGATAGTGATTTGCTTTCAGGCTTCAAAAAAATTATGAGACTGAACTCGTAGAAGAGCAAGATTACAGCAATGTGTCAGTGTTCAAGGAGTCTTGGTAGATGTAAACTGTTGGAAAAAAAAAAAAGTAAAAACATGTGAATAATACCCTCACTGGGTAAATTCTCATAGTGCGTCTTGTTTTAGAATGAGCGGCATCAGCATCGATTTTCACGAAAACTGTCTATTGGATTTCCATAAGCTCATGTTTCACACTAAACCCTATACAACTGATCTTTTTTATTAATATTATTACTTCTTAGACTGTAGTCCGATTTTGAGTTGGTTCATTAGGTTCTGTTTAAAATATGTACAAAGACCGAATTATCTTTTTCTTTTTTTAAAGCATTTCCACAGTACTAAATTATGCGATATTAAAAAACAGGCGCACTATGTATAATTATGATGTCGGGGTAGGAAGTGGCTGGATAGGAGAGTTTCCACACAAAATCATGGTTCTTTTGGGAAGTCATAAAATAGATTGTAAATATATCCAGGACGGGCCACTTTCCAATCTTCTTCTTCTTTCGTTCAATAATCTAAATCTGCAGATTTGTTCTTTCAAGAAAATCTACGGTTTTCTGCAGTTCTGGCAGAGCACCATAGAGTTTGATATTCAGGTCGGTGGGTTTGGCCCAATATGTTTCTCGCAGTGCTGAGAAGAGTGTGCAGTCCTGCAATATTTGAGTGTGCATGATAAAACCCACAATAGGTCGGCAGAGCTGATTTTGAGAAAAATGGCTTTGAAGTAAAAATATGGGTCCGACACAAACTTCCAACTTGGCTGTTGTTTAGGGGACCGTGGCATGTTACAGGGTAAACTGTAGATGAGCAGTGAACACTACTCACTATGATCTCTATAACGGCTTTGTAATTAGACTGCGGTCTCCTAACAAGATCTAAAAACTTCCGACTTGGATGTTTCTAGGGGACCGTGGCATGTTACAGGGTAAACTGTAGATGAGCAGTGAATACTACTCACTATGATCTCTATAACGACTTATTATGAGACTACGGTCTCCTAACAACAATCACTCCAATATTACTTGTTCAATTAGCTATTGCCACTTTTAGGACTAAATGCCGTTTTCTCAAAATCTTGTTCTAGGGGGTCACTGACTTCAATTTATCAGAAATGTCTTGTCTTTTATTATATGTACAGAACTCAAAATGTCATGTTTGCGACTTATTGTGGGTTTTCTCATGCACACTCACATATATGCAATGTGTTTTGAGGAGACCGGCTGCACTCACTTTATGGCAGATGTTCCTTAAACTACTTGTTTTCTTCATTTTATGACATGTACGGCATTAACACCATACAACCGCCCTTCATCCGTCCTTTCTTGATCTGATTTGTTAAATGGATGAGATAGCGATTCAGGGGAAATCATAAGATTTCATGTTTCCTCGCTGCGCAAACTCATGCTGAAAGGATGCATAGATTTCTGCCTTGATGATCAAAGACCTTAAAAAAAAAAAAGGAAATGCGCATGGGGATTGCCGAGAAACATTACCGCCCACCTGATGTGCAGCTTCTTCAAGTGTCCATAGACAGGCCCGTGGAAACTTGTCCATGAGCCCAGGACTGATGGGAAATGTAGCGGCCTCATTTCAAATTGCTAATTAAGTATTTTTTTGTTGTAACTTTAATCAAGAGATTCAGATGCATGTAATTTGAAACATACCGGTCAGCTGGCTTCAGTTATTATATCTGCATTTATTCATCTATATTTGATCTGTAGTAACTTTTTTTTAATGAATCTATATTTTTTTTAAAAACAAAAAAACTACCGATTTTTGACGAGATCTACCGTCGCTCAAACACCTGGGATTTGAGTGAAATTTTAAAGGTGCCTTCTTTTTTATCAGCAGGAGGTTGTCTGGAACTGGAGGATTTTTGGTTGTTCTTGTTGAGTTTGCTCAGTGTCGCTAATTTCGTCCAGTGATCTTTTCCCCCGAGTCCCCTTTCTGGCCTGGCCTGTCCACAGATGCAACAAACCTGATTTACGTAAAAGACGGCGCCCCTCCATTCGGCAGTAAATCTAAAACACCAGGATTAATTAGTTACACAGAACATAATTATGAAGGAATGGCCCAGATATTCCCCACTGTATTTCACTGATTGTACTGTGCTTCGTGAACTCCCTTATCTGATGTCTAATTGTCCCACTTAGACAGGCAGTTGTTGCTGAAATTTCACTATGTTGTCGCTGTTGTTGTAGATGTAGTTGTTGTCGTTTTGTTGTTGTTGTCGCTGTCGTTGTTGTTGTTGTTATTGTCGCTATCGTTGTTGTTGGTTGTTGTTGTGTCTTACTGAATTGGCAGTCGTTGAATTTATTAAAAGTTGCGAAAAAATAAGCATTACAACATACAATCTGGTACAGCCAAACGTATCGTGTACATATTTAGAAAATAAAAAAAAAAGAATGAGGGAAATCTAGGTAACCCATCTAACATCTCAGTACAATTACAAATTAAAGAAATATCTGGAACAGCCAAATATATAAATATTACTTCCTTGAATGTGCAGCATATATCGGCGTTGTCTCCCGATGTTGGACACATCTCTCCCAGTCTCACTAGCCCACACATCCAGACACATTTTGCTCTCTGAATGATTAAATATTCAAGAATTACAAACAACACGGAATCAACAAAAATAGGCAGTTAGTCTCTAGCCCCGTGAAACTTTTCGAGATACCAACCTTAATTAAGATGGTGGGTTGTTTTTTTAGGCCACTATTGTAATACAAATTATCCTCAACGTTACACTAATCTACAAGAATAGTACAGAGTCCGCGCCGGGGCATCACGTTGGCCTAAAGTTACTTATCAAAAGCCACCCGAAGCGCATCGTAATGGACTCTTTGTCGTAGCGAAGCACACTCCGCGCACCGACGTGCTGTTCGGTGCTAATGGGAGAGAAGGGAGCTTATCCGCGTGGAACAGCAGACCAAAGGACGCTAGCCTTGCATGCATCTTCCCTACTGATTCAGTGATTGTGACCTACATGTGCATTGCAGCGGCTGTTCAACGCAGATGGCTTAACTAAGCTATATGTATATCTTTTGCATTAGGCCTAAGTAATCACAAAGTGTACCATTTTCCACCTCCCCCCCCCCCCCCCCTCTTTTTCAGAAAGTTGAACAACGAAAGCAGCGTGACCTAGATCTACGTTCGCAGTCACACACATTTTTCTCAAGCTTGTCCGTGATTACGTCCTTCCTACTGTAAAAAAAAAAGGATAAATGTTCGTATGTTGTCAGAATAAAGTCTTGTCCACAATACTATGGTACCAACAGGATTACGGGACGAAGAGTAATCTGATTTTAAAGTTCTGAATCGGGAACGCAGCTGTCACGAGTGGAGTGAGTGCAATTAAGGGGATTGCTACAGAGCGGGTGTAGAATAAGAAGAGCTCACGACAGACGGATAGGAAAAGACGTAAAAGGGGAAGAGTAAAAATAACTCATGCAGACAAGTGGGAAAAGCGTGCGTGTATGAGTGGTGTGGAAGTCTGAATGAGGCGAAAGCGCTGGATTACTATCACTGCAAGTTAGAAGGTCCTACGGATCGGACCTGTGAATAAGAGCCCATCGGGCGGACATAAAGGGAAGCAGTCGAGAAGACTAGTGAGAGTCTTTCCAGTTATGGCTGGTATGTAGAACGTTGATTGATTATTATGATTGATGTATTATATTATATTCGTCTATTACCATGATGTGAATAAGTATATGTGAGGAATGTGGAAGTCCTTGATATTGGATATAGCAATGTGCGCCACGAGCGATAGATGAAAGTGAGTTCATGGATTTGTAGCGCGAGTGAGTAGTGTGTACTCCGATGGAGGTGTGTTACCGTAAGATGTGTGGTGAGTGAAAGGTGAACTAGTGTGTGTACGCTTCGTGGATTGTAAGGAGAGGTGGAGTGAATAGAAATGGTAGGGTATTATACCAATGTAATGTTATTCTTGTAGGTGTCGGGGACGGGCCGCAGAGCCACCTCGATGAGCACAGGGGATAGGCCAGCATAGGGCCGGAGGCCACACATAGGCCAGAAGTGAGGCTGTCAGTGCAGGACAGTAGAGGCACATAAAGTCGTGGCAGTCAGGCCACGGACAGGGACGTAGATATGAGAGTGAATGAGATACTATATTGTTGCCATGTTGATAGGCTAGTGAACTGATACTATGTTGTTGCCATGTTGATGGCTATGGAAATAATAATGTGTTATTGCCCTGCTGAGGTGCTAGGGGAGTGCTAAGGTGTATGACAGTAGGAGGGTGATATTGAGAGACTGCGGTGCCAGTAAATTATTAATATGCTATTAAGACCCTGAGGGGAGAGGCTGAGGCCGAAGTGCCTTTAGGAGTGACTGCCGGATTGTGGATCCGAGGGAGAGTGTGTGTGAGAATAAGGCCGTTGTACGGCAGTCATTTCAATAATATAATGTATGTAATTGCGCTATTATATGTATAATTATGTTTAATAAATGTGTGAGTCTGATGGATTGTTCTGTTAAGTGTTAACTTGTTTGTTCGTGATTGTTGTCCTGTCATACTTATTACATCTCCCAGTCTGGGATTTGTGACACTGGGGGCTCGTCCTGTTTACCTGTGGTCATTTTGACATTGTGTATTCGTTATATCTAGTTGTTTTTCTGTTGTGCTAGGAATTCGTGCTGTTGTCTTTGTTCGTGGGATGAATGGAAATTTCATGATATGATTTATGTATATTGATGAATATGTATTGATGCATGTATTGCTACGAATAGGTATTAATGTGTATTTAAACTTTCCAGAGTGTGTGCGTGCAGCCTGAGGAGACGAGCAGCCAGAGCTCCGATTGAAGGGAGAAGTTTTACTCAAAATTTCAAAAGTTAAGTGAAAATTTTGTGCCCTGGATTAAGGGCTGTCTCTTCATCTGTCTGTTTCCCTGTTTTTGCTGTTGTTGTCGTTATAGGTTATACGGGCGGTGGCGCGGGTTTGCTGTGGTGAGCGTAGTTTGTCCTCTTCGGGAGGTGGGCTAAATTTGGAACTTCGTTCATCACAGCGAACAGTTCTATAGGGACCTGTATTTTTGTTTAGATTGTAGCGTTCTATCTTCCTCGTGTTTTAGGAAGACGTTTCTCTTGTCCTTCTCCTCCCTATCTGTAGATACGTTCTTTTTTTTTCAGACTCTGTTCTTGTTCGTACCGTGTTGTGTAATCGGCGTAGTAGGTTGCATTTTTTTTCCATTATATTTTCTTTTGTAGAAGCTTTGTCCTAGTCTGGTTCGTTGTCCTTGACGTACTTGTGGTCCTTCTACTATATTTCTTCATTCTTGTCGTTTCTTTTTTCCTTTATAATTAATAGTGCTATACATTTTGTAGATATAGAATTAGTTGTGCTGTAAAGGTAAATTTCTGAATTGTATTCTGAACTGGGTATTGTTATATCTGGTGTGATCTCAGGTCTCTGGTCGGATCGTAGTGATCATACCGACAGGTTGGTCGTCTTATAATAGATACCATAACCATAAATCTGTGAAATGGCGGAACTCCAACAACTAATGAAGTTGGGTAAGGAACTTGGCCTTGAGGGAGAAGAGCTACGCGGCTGGATTAAAGAACAGCAGGCGGATTTGCGCGATGAGCGTGCTAAGGATAGAGAGCGAGAAAAAGAGGCTAAGGCTCAGGAGCAGGAGAGAGAGGCTAAGGATAAGGAAGAGGAAAGAGAGTTTAAGTTAAAGGAGTTGCAACAGGAGAGGGAGTTTAAGTTAAAGGAGATAGAAGCTCAAGAACGGGAGCAGGAGATAAAGTTAAAGGAGATAGAGGCACAAGTAAAGATTGCGGAGTTAGAACTCAAGAAGAATACGCCAGCGGAAACGGCTGAGCGGCAGGTACCCAATAAAGGTGGCGTTAGGATTAAGCTCCCTACGTTCGACGACCGGAAGGACGACATAGACGCCTTCCTTTACAGGTTCGAACTGAACGCACAATTGCAATGGGGGGAAAATAAGGAATTATGGGCCACGTACCTGGCATCGCTATTGCAGGGGCGAGCGTTAACCTACTTTAAAGAGCTACAGCGCGAAGACGTGCAAGACTACGATAAGCTGAAGGCTTTGCTGCTTCGCCGATTTGCGCGTACCGAGGAATATTTCCGGGAGCAGTTTAGACGGGCACGTGCAGATACCAGGGAGGACTTTGCTGCCTTCGTCGCGAGACTAACGGAGTATTTCGCGAACTGGGTAGACTTGGCGCATGTGGGCACGGATTTCGCTAAACTGAAAGACCTAATGATCCGTGACCAGCTGTACGCGTCGTGCCACAAAGATCTGGTGGCTTTCCTGAAAGAGAACGAACCCGCGACGGTGCAGGAGGCGTCTAAGTTGGCGGAGGCATACCGTACGGCGCACCCGTCCAAACCAGTCGCCAGGGCGTACGTCCAAGATGCTGGGTACGTCGCCGTTGTCGAGGGGTCGCCGGCAGGACTTAGGGACAGGTCGCGTCAGCGTGGTGCCTATAGTGGGCAAGGCCAGGGGCAGCATAGGGGCTATCACCAATCACCGGCATATGGATCCGGTAAGTTTGACCGAGCAGGAGGGCTAGGTCGCGGTAATGGCCGGGGGCGAGTTGTGACCTTTGCCGATGACCGACGGCATAGGGACTCTAGTTCCGGTCGCGAGGGGTCACGGGGACCCAGGCCTAGGGCAGCACAGGGAGCGGAGTGTTGGACTTGCGGACGCGTGGGTCACTTTTCCCGCGAGTGTAGGGCCGCGAAGTGTTGGAACTGCGGAAGAGCAGATCACATCAGCGTGAACTGCCCTGCAGGTAGGATAGCGGCGAACGTGGACAGTAGCTCCAGTCCAGGCTCCCCAAATAAATGTCATCATGCGGCCGCGTGTGTTACATCGGACAACGGAGGCGGACAGTATTCTAAGTGTCCCAGTTGTGAGAAGTTATTGTCTTCCGGTGTTTTACCTTGTGGGAGAAAGATCCCCGTTATAAATTCATGTCATACAGGAGGTGGTCTTAGGGTTTATCCGGGGTTTGTTGGGGACGAACCGGTCTCGGTTTTACGAGATACAGGATCTACCGTTGTGGGAGTGCATAGGGACTGCATTCGGGATTCACAGCTTACAGGTGAGACTGTCCCGTGCATCCAATTTTCGGGGGCCATTGAGAAATTACCCATGGCAAAAATAATGTTAGATACACCTTTCCTTAGCGGGGAAGTCGAAGCAGTCGTTGGTTGTTTTCCAGGCGCCCAGCTCATCATTGGGAATGTATCACGGGTAGTTTCCCCTTCCGATGAGAACGTGCAAGCATGGTCGCAATCAAAAGGTATTGACTTTTGCGCCGCGGTCGAAACACGGCGACGGGTAGCTGCTAAAGATAAGATTAGACCTTTGGCTACGCCAGCGGTCAACCTAGATATCACGCCAGAGCGCTTGGCGAGATTACAAAGGGAGGACCCATCATTAAACCCATGTTTTGGGGAAGCGCGAACCGAGAAAACGAGGAGATATAAGAACGGGTCGTCCTCCTTTATTGTTCAGGCGGGCATTCTGTTCCGTAAGTATGTAACGGTGTCCTCCATTTTAAAGCAGGTCGTTGTGCCAGCGTTGCTGATCGCAACAGTATTGCATTTGGCACATGATGTCCCATTAGCGGGTCATATGGGGATAGCTAGAACCAAAGAAAGGGTTCTTAAAAATTTTTACTGGCCATCGATCCACAGAGATGTGCAGGTCTATTGTAAGACGTGCAGTGCGTGCCAAAAGACGACGCATAAGGGTCGTACACCCCAGGCTCCTCTTCAAAAGATCCCCACGGTTTCGGAACCGTTTAAAAAGGTTTCGATAGACCTTGTTGAGTTAAGAGAAAGACTATCTTCAGCGCGCACTATAGCAGAAGAAGCTTCTGGTATCGCTTCGAAAAGAGCAAAAGACTATAAAGATAGAGGTTCCAAACTGAGAATTTTTAAGCCAGGAGACAAGGTCCTATTGTTGTTACCTACGGACCATAATAAGTTATTGATGACATGGAAAGGTCCTTATGTTATTGAGCGAGTTGTTTCAAAGGTAGATTACGCTATCCACATTGATGGAACGAGTAAGGTTTTCCATGTTAATATGCTACAGAGATTTTATGAGAGACCACAGTATCTGTGTGCACAGACAAGACCAGAGGAGACTGTCTTCTCTACTGCTTGTACGGGGGTCGTAGACCAGTTGGACTGTGACGTAAGCGACACCGAGGCGCAGGAAGAGTTACAAATTCAATTGCCGGAGTTAACTGCGACACAAGGTTACAGGGACGTAAAAATTAACCCTGACCTTACGAGTTCAAGGAGTAGGGAACTTGAGACCCTGTTAGCGTCATTTCCGGATGTTGTTACGGATTTGCCGGGTCGCACTACGGTGATCCAGCACCAAATAAAGTTGACTTCGGATAAGCCAGTATTTCTTAGACCGTATCCGTTGCCTTTTTCTTCGAAGAGATAGAGTCATAAAGGAAGTTGAGTCAATGTTGAAGTTAGATGTGATAGAACCATCAACATCGCCGTATTCATCACCCATCGTCCTCGTGAAAAAACTTGATGGATCGGTGCGGTTCTGTATTGATTTCCGAAGATTGAACACTATTACGGTAGGCGATAGGGAGCCTATTCCGTTTCAGGAGGAATTAATAGCTTCATTGGCCGGGTCCACGTGGTTTTCCAAGATAGATTTAACGAAAGGGTATTGGGAAATCCCGCTTACTGAGGAGTCTAAACAATACACGGCGTTCCAAACGCCCATTGGATTATTCCAATTTAAGGTCATGCCATTTGGGTTGGTAAACGCGCCAGCGACGTTTGCACGATTAATGAGACTAGTGTTGAAGGACATACCTAATGTCGTGTCATTCTTTGATGATATAGCATGCCATACGTCGACATGGTCTGATCATATTCAGACACTAACAGTAATTTTTCAACGATTACGTCATTTTGGGTTAACTGCTAAACCCGCAAAGATGGATTTGGCATGTCCAGAGATAATATTCTTAGGACATATTGTGGGTGGAGGTGTTCAGAGACCTGAAGAAACAAAAATTGACAAGTTAGTAGGGTTGCAAATCCCTAAAACAAAGAAACAAGTCAGAAGCTTAGTGGGAATTTTAAATTATTACAGAAAGTTCATTCCAAATTTTTCCTCCTTGTCATCTTCTCTTACTGACCTTACTAAGAAGGGACAACCCGATAAGGTCCAGTGGACGTCTGAATGTCAGACATCATTTGATAATTTGGTGACAGCATTATCATCGTCACCCATTTTGATATTACCCGATTTTCGATCTAATTTTATCCTCAGAACGGATGCGTCGGACTCTGGTGTCGGCGCTTGTCTTCTACAGGAGAAGAACGAATGTCTCCATCCTGTATGTTATGTCAGTAGGAAGTTATTGCAGAGAGAAAGAAAGTATTCTGTGATAGAGCGTGAGTGTCTTGCCATTGTCTGGTCCGTCCAGAAACTAGGACGTTATCTCATGGGACGAGAATTTTGTATCCAGACGGACCACAAGCCACTGACATTTTTGTCGAAGAATCGTTCGTCCAGCCCACGCTTGTCTAGATGGGCATTGGCTTTACAGCCGTACACCTTCGTTATTCAACCAATTCCAGGAACCAGCAATCATATCGCCGACTACCTTAGTCGAGCCTAGGGGAAGATTTCAGGAGCTTATACATCGGAGGACAGGAACATTGACAGGATCTGTGTGAATGAGTCGACTTTAAAATATTGACATTATAAATATGATATGAAGAATGGTTGATAGGTTGAGTGGTTTTTGATTCTGTATTAGATATTGTGTTTAGTTAGCTATTCATGATGTGACACATATATGCATATTGCAGGCCATATTGATCCCCATATTTTCCCCTGATGTCGGTATTCTATATACTAGGGGAACTGCTAGGTCATTTTTTCTAGTGTAGGTAGTGCTCACGCTCACTCGTTGACAGTCATCTGGATGCGATTTGAAATTAATTGCATTAATTTTTTTGGGGTGGGGGATGATGTCACGAGTCGAGTGAGTGCAATTAAGGGGATTGCTACAGAGCGGGTGTAGAATAAGAAGAGCTCACCACAGACGGATAGGAAAAGACGTAAAAGGGGAAGAGTAAAAATAACTCATGCAGACAAGTGGGAAAAGCGTGCGTGTATGAGTGGTGTGGAAGTCTGAATGAGGCGAAAGCGCTGGATTACTATCACTGCAAGTTAGAAGGTCCTACGGATCGGACCTGTGAATAAGAGCCCATCGGGCGGACATAAAGGGAAGCAGTCGAGAAGACTAGTGAGAGTCTTTCCAGTTATGACTGGTATGTAGAACGTTGATTGATTATTATGATTGATGTATTATAATATATTCGTCTATTACCATGATGTGAATAAGTATATGTGAGGAATGTGGAAGTCCTTGATATTGGATATAGCAATGTGCGCCACGAGCGATAGATGAAAGTGAGTTCATGGATTTGTAGCGCGAGTGAGTAGTGTGTACTCCGATGGAGGTGTGTTACCGTAAGATGTGTGGTGAGTGAAAGGTGAACTAGTGTGTGTACGCTTCGTGGATTGTAAGGAGAGGTGGAGTGAATAGAAATGGTAGGGTATTATACCAATGTAATGTTATTCTTGTAGGTGTCGGGGACGGGCCGCAGAGCCACCTCGATGAGCACAGGGGATAGGCCAGCATAGGGCCGGAGGCCACACATAGGCCAGAAGTGAGGCTGTCAGTGCAGGACAGTAGAGGCACATAAAGTCGTGGCAGTCAGGCCACGGACAGGGACGTAGATATGAGAGTGAATGAGATACTATATTGTTGCCATGTTGATAGGCTAGTGAACTGATACTATGTTGTTGCCATGTTGATGGCTATGGAAATAATAATGTGTTATTGCCCTGCTGAGGTGCTAGGGGAGTGCTAAGGTGTATGACAGTAGGAGGGTGATATTGAGAGACTGCGGTGCCAGTAAATTATTAATGTGCTATTAAGACCCTGAGGGGAGAGGCTGAGGCCGAAGTGCCTTTAGGAGTGACTGCCGGATTGTGGATCCGAGGGAGAGTGTGTGTGAGAATAAGGCCGTTGTACGGCAGTCATTTCAATAATATAATGTATGTAATTGCGCTATTATATGTATAATTATGTTTAATAAATGTGTGAGTCTGATGGATTGTTCTGTTAAGTGTTAACTTGTTTGTTCGTGATTGTTGTCCTGTCATACTTATTACATCTCCCAGTCTGGGATTTGTGACAGCAGCCCCACTTCGATAAAGTAGGTCATGCCCAAAGTAGGGCGCTACGATATCACAGCGAAATCGGGTTTTCACCACATGTTGAAAAATGAAGCTTTATGAACATATCAGCAGAGAGTATAGATGTATAGAGAGATCTCACTTCCGCCAAATCGCGAAACTAGGTCGCTGCGGTAAACAAGAAATTGAAGAATTGAAAGAGACCTTCTTCGCCAAAGATAGTGTGCATATCTGTTTAGTGTGTTTTGTTCATATTTTTGGGCTGACTGAAACAATTTAGATCCGTTTGTAAGTTCTTACACCCCATGGAAATGCACAAACCGGCTTTGTTTACCGCAGCGACCTACTTTCCACTCCATGCTAACAATGGTTTCGCGGAGCCTCCCGTGCCTCGCAGTGCAAACCGACCAATAGTGAACCCTCTCTATACATCTATACTCTCTGATATCAGTCACGGGCAGAAAAAGTGGCCATCAAATTCGCACGAAAAAAGATTACTAATTCATAAAAATCCATTCATATCGTGAAAAAAGCTTGCTTTCAGGTGATAAGTCCACAAATAGAAGCTTCGTATCGACAGCAGTTGCAAAGTTACTTTCGTAACTCTCACAGCCGAATCGCAACTAAGCGCGACCCAAAATAGCGCGAAAATGGACAAAATCCTCCGCGTTGCGTAACTTTCGCCGACATCACGTCTATGCGCGGACTGTCTAATTACTCTGAGCTGAAAACTAAATAATAGAGAGTCCGCGCAGGGACATCACGTTGGCCTAAAGTTGCTTATCAAAAGCCACCCGAAGCGCACCGTGACGCACTTCTTATCGTAGCAAAGCACACTCCGCGCACCGACGTGCTGTTCGGTGCAGGGAGCTTATTCGCGTGGAACAGCAGACCAAAGGACGCTAGCCTTGCATACATCTTCCGGCCTCTTCCCCTACTGATTCAGTGATATATTGTGACCTACATGTGCATTGCAGCGGCTGTTCAACGAAGATGGCTTAACTAAGCTACATGTATATCTTTTGCATTAGGCCGAAGTAATCACAAGGTGTACCATTTTCCACCCCACCCTCACTTCTTTCTCTCTTTCTCCTTCAGAAAGTTGAACAACGAAAGCAGCGTGACCTAGATCTATGTTCGCTGTCACACATATTTTTTCAAGCTTGCTCGTGATTACGCCCTACCTACTGTAAAGAAAAAGGATAAATGTTCGTAAGTTGTCAGAATTAAGTCTTGTCCACAATGCTGTGGTACCAACAGGATTACGGGACGAAGATTAATCTGATTTTAAAGTTCTGAATTGGAAGGCAGCCCCACTTCGATAAAGTAGGTCATGCGAACAGGATAAAGTAGGACGCTACACTACCACAACGAAATCGGGTTTTCACCATATGTTGAAAACTGAAGTTTATGAGCATATCAGTCATGGACAGAAAAAGTGGCCATCAAATTCCCACGAAAAAAAGATTAATAATTCATAAAAATCCATTCATATCGTGGAAAAAATGCTTGCTTCCAGGTGGAAAATCCACAAATAGAAGCTCCGTATCGACAGCAGTTGCAAAGTTACTTTCGTAACTCTCACAGACCCAAAAATAGTGCGAAAATGGACACATTCCTCCGCGTTGGGTAACTTTCGCCGACGTCACGTTGTCACAAATCCCAGACTGGGAAATGTAATAATCATGACAGGACAACAATCACGAACGAACAAGTATAACACTTAACAGAACAACCAAACAGACTCACACATTTATTATACATAAAAATAAAGATATACGTGCATTACATTATTCACTTCAACTACCATCCAATGGTCAGCATTCCCGACATTCATTCCTCTACGGGTCCACAACCCGATAATACTTTCTAAAATATGCTCTGGCCTCAGCCTCACATCTATATATATATTACTTGCTGGCCTCTCTTATTGGCTCCTGCTCAACCTAATCTCCGTATCTCAATCTCCCCCCGAGGTCTTAATAGCACATTAATATTTCAATAGCACATTATATTCTCAATGGCACATTAACATCTTAATAGCACATTAACATCTTAATAACAACGTCCCTGTCTGTGGCCAGACTGCCACGACTCATGTGCTCCCGCTGTCCTGCGCGACAGCTTCACTCAGGCGGCCTGTGGGCAGCCTTCTGCCCAACCCCGGCACAAGTCCGCTCACCGCGGGTGGCTTCTCTGCCCGACCCCGGCACCTATAAGAATAACATTACATTTCTATAACACCATACAATTACTATCCACTTCACCACTCATTACGAACTATCAAGCATACACACAATAGTCCACCTTTCACCCACCACACCTCTTACGGTAACACACCTCTACCGTACCACACAGCACTCAGACTCGCTACGAATCCATGATCCGAACTTACATCTATCGCTCATTGCGCACATCTCTATACACAGTAATCAATGACTTTCACATTCCTCACATATAACTTATTTACATCATGGTCATAGGAGAATATAGTACATCAATCATCATCATTATCAATCATAGTTCAACCTACCAGTCATCACTGGAAAACACACAATCTCCCGACTGCTTTCCCACGTCTGTCCCCTTGGACCTCTTAACTTGCAGTGACTTTTCACTACACAAGATTTACCTCATCGCCTTCACTTTACTCACGTCTTGCACGCTTCCACGTTAACTAACAGAAGACAATATAGGTGAGCAGCCTCACTATCCCGTGAGTCAATCCTACACTTCCATGCCCCCGTAATCCTTGAATCTCGCTCACTCCACTCGTGACACACGTCTATGCGCGGACTGTCACTAAGCTACAAACGGAATGCTTACACTAAGCCACAAACTGAATAGTTACACTAAGCTTCAAGCTGAATAGTTACACTAATTTAAAAACTGAATATTTATACTAATTTAAAAACTGAATATTTACACTAATTTAAAAACTGAATATTTACACTAAATTACAAACTGAATATTTATACTAAATTACAAACTGAATATTTACACTAAATTACAAACTGAATATTTACACTAAGTTACAAACTGAATATTTACACCAAGTTACAAACTGAATACTTACACTAAGTTACAAACTTAATATTTACACTCAGTTTCAAACTGAATACCTACGCTAAAGCTACAAACATAATCGTTACACCAAGCTACAAACTAGCTAGTTACACTAAGCCAGAAACTGAATACTTACACAAAGTTACAAACTGAATAGATCTAGTATCTTTTTCATGTTTAGGCTGTAAAACTAATACAAAAGTAAGTTTAAACTCAGTAAGTTTGATTAAACATTTTTAAAATTTTGAGAGCCTTTCTGGTGTGTTGAGTACAGGGTTATTTACTGAAGTGCAGTGTGTCATGTTTGCTCATGAGCAAGACAATCACGAGCATCGCAAGGCAGATGGATACGGCTTAATCGTGTTCTTACAACATCTTGGTAATGCTCCTTCCCACCCACACACCCCTTCCGATCCCCCTGACCCCTAGATTCGGTGTAAACATCTATTTAGATGCATATTCTTCATATAAAACCCAGTTTAAAACTGCCTTCTTCTCCGACATTAATTGCTCTAATAAAATTTTTCTTTTCCACGAGATATCTTCTTTCACTCTGACCTGTGTTGATTTGTCAATCCATGAGAACCGGAATTTAATAAAGAAATAGTAGAGTTTACTGCAATCTTTTCCCTACAGATCCAATATAATCTCGTTTTTGAAACTGCGCTGAATGCGTGAGCAAAAGAATGCCCTATTATAAAGCGAATATTTTCAGCACAGGTTCTAAAGACACGATCGATGAATCGTCTAAATGTGATGGATTGTGATAAATGATCATTTTTGTGTCTGGCTGGAAGCCTGCGGGTGCTGATCATGTGCTGAGCTTATGGTCGATTTGAATAAATCGGAATTTAGTTGTCCCCGGAATTTGTATGAAGACAGAGCGGAAAATGCACTGGTTTGTGCAGATTTCATATTTTTCTGAAGCCATTTCACGATGCTTCATCGGCAGACTGTCCAATTTAATTGTAAACAATTAAGAATTGAGAAATCTGTCAGGAAAATTGAGTTCCCCAATAGCCCAGAAAATCTCTCTTAATTATTCCTCCTGAAGGATGGAAGTGCTGATAGTGATAACTGAATCTTTCCCTGTAACAGACCCTGCCCATTTGTAATCATCTCTTTACACTGTCAGCCATTTTCAACATTCATCTGTCTTTCTGTCAAACCTGGATGTTTTTTTCTTTCTGTTTAATTTTAAATTTATTGTTTAATTGATTGATGTCTGTTGTAAACATTCATACTGGATCTACTGCCTATCGTTTCAGACATCTGAGCGAACGTGTGCATTTCTTTAGCTCTGGCTTGCTTTTTTCATTCCTGGATGAAATTGCACCAAACTAGAACGCTTGTCAAAATATTCTCCAACGCCCTGGGCTAATCGGCGGGAGCCAAAAATGGATCATTGTATTTCACTGTCACACCGTCATCTTTAAAAGCTTGCCCGAGACTGGAATGAACACAAAACGTGGATACAAAAGAGACTGGGTTAGATTAGCTGACACTTTGGAAAATTAATTTTATAATTTTTGAACTATCAGGGTTGAGCAGAAAAAAAAGGAGGGGGGGATTGCACGGAAATTCTCCCGCCACTACTTTTTTTTTTTTTTTAAATGTGAATATTATTAAGTTGGGTTTTATTGTGGTTCAGACAGTTAATTTAAGGAGACGTTCATCTTTATCTCCCAACCTTTCAAAAAAAAATGGTCATTTGCATGACAGTAGAAGTATTCAATTCATCCATCGTTGGACGTGAGAAGACTAGGAAGACTACGGACAGAATTTCGATCTTCTCTTTTCTGTACACATTGCTGGTCTAAAGTCAGCTTCATTTTTTGCATCTGTGTATTCTGCACGGAATTGTGGTGCAACAATAAGTTCTATTAGTTTTTGCATCAAATCCAAATGCCGTCATTAGCGTGACCTAGATCTAGATAATATACCGTTAGGCTTGGTACAAACAGTTTGCAAGATATGTTTTGCTGGGTTCAGCTAGTTATTTGCAAGACAAAGACAAGGCAAAGCAAATAAAAACTTTGCACTTCCTTTTAGAGCCATCCTGAACCTCGACAGACCTGCTTAATTCCACCTTAATCATGCAATGATCCCCAGCTAAGACAACATTAAATATCATTATTATCTATAATTTGTAAACATATAAACAGCCGAAATTGCCCGACATTTCTCTGAGATGGAAAATAGCAGTGGGGAACAATCTGTCAAAACTGTATAATCTGTCAGTGTGCTTTAGGGCATTTGTTTTCAGAATTCAGTATTTTATCGTTTCATATTTAAAATTAGCTATTATTAATGTGTTTTTATCGTCTGAACAGCATATTGCTGGTTTCTGATGTTTTCTACAACAATATTAATGCGGTTGAAAATTGTCAGGAGACTGCAAATGCCTATATGGCAGAGTGATACCTTTAAGAATACATGTTATACACACAAAGAAAGAACACTAAGTCTCTATAACGGCAACAATAAGGTAACCACATACCTAGGTATGGCAAACCGGATCCTTCGCTCTGGTGAGGTCTCCCTTGATAGAGAGTTAAGAGCTAAACCCTTTTTAGCTTTGCTTGTGGGTAGAGACGGGGAGCGGTAGTTGAACTCACTATCTTTCATTTCCTTCTTCTTTACTTTTCTAAAAATCAAATTCGCTATTAAGGCCACGTGTGCACATGCGAAGTGCTGTTGTATTGCACTCGTGTGTTAGTTTCATTATTGCTATTGACTCTGCAATGTACCCGTGTCTTACATTGTGTTCATGTGTTCCTATCCCCATTCATTCGCTTAGATTAAAAAACAGTGCGATGCAACTGCAGACCGTGTGTAAACTTGATGCTTGAAAAATAGAAATCTCACACAGGGATATCATAATAGCAGTCCCATACATGTACTTTATCTATAGTTAGACCCAAAAAATATGAAAGATCTGCTTTTCTCGTTCTTTATAAGAAGCCACTTTGTCAGTAACAGATGTTTTGAGGTGGGCAATTTGGTTTTTCAGATGTGTCGGTCTTCGTACGGACAAAATGTGACAAAGAGATATGTTATAGATGTTTTGTATGTTGCCCCTGTAGTTGCTGCTAGTGTTACTGTTGTTGCTGTTTTTGGTCTTGTTGTTGTCTTTGCTGCTGCTGCTGCTGCTGCACCTGCTGCTGCTACTGCTGCTGCTCCCTTCGCCAGCAGTGCGTGTGATTGGTTGTCTGTTGAGATCTTCCATGCTCGGCATTTTCTTTGTTCTTTGTCTGTGCCCCTCAGGAGATGAGCTGTTGATGTACGGCTGTAGATCTTTGATTCCCGAGGGCTTCAGACCTAACTGTTGATATGTATTTTATATTTGCTCTTAAATATGCCATTTATTCGCTGAAAATGTTCATGCTCTCGTGATAATGGAGGCATTTGGCCTTAGTTGTCTTGCTCATGTCATGAAGTATGCTCGGAAACTCGAGACGGCTTACAAAAAATCAATGACAGATTACATTCACACAATGTCAAAGAATGTTATTCGTTGTTTTCAGCTTGACGGGAGCTACAGGGCACTATGGCATGCAATAAGAAAATTACTGGAAAGTTATGCCGAATCTGCTGTTTACAGTACAGTCTGAAAATTGGATATTGATCAAATCTTATTATTTCAAAGTTATGAATAAAAAAAATAACAAAAGCGTTTTAAAACGTAGAGATGTTGGCAGTTTTTGCTATATAACATAAGACTGTAAACTTTCACTGGTTTGGTTGTTGTTGTTGCTGTTGTTGTTGTGTATGTGCTGTTGTTGTTTGCTGTTGTTGTTTTAACGGCGTGGTCATTTGTTTATTCTCTATAATTGATTTTGTCGTCCATTAAAAAAACTCCGAATTAAACAATTTTGTTGTTCTTTGCTGTGAAGGTCACTTAACAATAATAATGAAGATTAAAACAAACATTAATTTACTGAATTCTTTTGTTTCAATTATTTCACCCAGATTTGTGATTTGACTGCATGGCATAGCTGACCCCCAGTGCACGGGAGCCGAGCATGTGCACTTATGTGGATTAGCTGCATTCCAAAAAGAAGAATTTAAACTCCTACTGAAACGAAATATTATAGCTTTCGAATTTCCGACGAAAGACGAAATAAAATTGAAAATTTCTTATGAGCACAAGCTCTGTGACGTCAGGAAGTGAAACAAACCAAATGACTGGATTGGATCTTAAACAAGCCCAAACAAAATAGCATTTTACTAAGCGAAACGCAATATAGGGACATGGATAATTAGTAGATCGAGCATCAAAATTAAGAAAAAAATAAAATATAAGGTTAGAAGTTAAAAAAGGCAAGTCATAATTATCTGAATAGTAGCATGAGAACCACTAGCCCTGTGAGAACCGCGATAATGTACTCATGTAACTCGTGTAGAAGCCCTGGGAGGGCAATGAGTTTGTCAATGTAATTTTCAAGTCCTATCCTGCACGAGTAAATCTGACAGTATTATGTTGCCTTAATGATGGGGACCAGACGTTCGTTATGACCCTCCCGAACTCTATCCCATTCCTATCTCTTATTTCAGCATCATTTTTCTCCATTTTGTCTCTCTTTAAACATCTTCCAGAGACCGTCCGGAGCCCTGCATTTAATTACAATAACGTCATTACCGGTCTCTGGACGAGGGAAAGCGGGCTAGGCCCCTCGTAAACTATGTCATCGCCATGGCCTCCCACCTGATGAAATTTCCATCATTTGTATCTGAGCCCTCGCTTGATGACAACTTCGTTATCATCCTCGTCTAACGGGGTATCTCTTCATTACCAACACAGCCCCTCTCTTTCATCATCACGCCGTAAGCAAAGTTACAGCACAGAGACGGCGGTGTAAACCACTGACACGGAGGCTATAATTCCATGACGTGAGTAACAACCCATCACTAAGGGACTGAGGTTTAGTGAGACCAAATCCTGGGGTTAAAGTTTGGCTAAAAATTAATGGAAATTTAAAGCCGTTATCGACAGCAAATCCGTTGACAGCGGCAGGAAAAGCCATCGTGGATAGAGGAAAATACATTAGGGAGACGCCCGTGATTCTAATGAACAGCAAAAGGTTATCGAAGTTCAACCAACATCGGGGAATTGTATGTGGAGTTCCTGCTAATTTGCCCCAGGCAAAATCATTTTGGACTATCGACTGGTTATTTTTGAAATATGTAACGAGAAATACAAACGAAACGAAAGAGAAGTTAAATAAAGAGCAGTGGATTTATAGTCTATGGCGTCAGTATAGAAAATGTTGATTTGTCTTGGTGTTTACTTCAATACCTTCACAAAAACAGTGAATGCCAGACGTTTTTTATTGTGACTCGTGCTAGTGCAAATTGCGAAAATAGACACTACAGATCCCTTCCCGAGACGATCTCAGATCTGTGCCTGTTACTGTCACCACCGAGATCAGTCACTTTCACCGTCAGTTTCTTCTAACCTTAAGCTACACTTATTGCCAGAGCGAAAAATGAAAGTTCCCCAGCCATTCTGTCTGTCAAGCTATGTCGTATTTCAACAGCGGGCTGTAAATTAGAATGTATTTTTCTTCTGTTTTGCTATTGAAACACGACTTGGCTTTTTCTTTTGTTTTGATTTGTTGCTGTTCTTTTGCCTCTCCTGTCAAGTCAAATTTTGGCATGAATTCCTGAAATCGCCGATACATCTCAGATTCTGACATTCATTGATTGAGTGAAGTCGCCATTTCAGATATCCAAGGTGCAATTCAGAGTCAGCAACAGCAAGTCGATACTCCGGCTGGAAACAGAGACATAATGGGGTCAATATCTCAAGTCAAATGGTTGTTACAGCTAGAGACCTCAGCGCATTTGCTTACAGTTCATGTTCAGACCATGAAATCTATAGACTGGAATCTTTAAAATTTTAATTACATGACTGAATAGACAATTGTTTTTCTTCATTTCTTGTTCTCTTCATCTAGCCAGTGCAATTGAGGGGATAAGGATAGAGAATCCTTTACAACACTATCGGTATTGCTTATTCTCACAGACAAGGTAGCGCATGGTTGCCTCTGAGTAAAAAAGCAGTATGTGAGTAGTGAGTTATCATTAGGGCCTAGTGACTTATCATTGGGCCGACAAGATAATAGAAAAAGCCAGATTCATGAAGTCAGTGGGACTCTCTGGCATAGGTCTCGGTTATAGAAGTATTCAGTCCACTTGTAACGCTGCAAAGGGGCGAGAGGATGAAGCTGTAAGCACCTAAAACTTCATGACTAGGAGGTAAAAAATTTTGAAATTTGAAATTTAGTGTACTGTTTCAATGTTTTACAATAAATTACCTAAACACATCCATTTTGGGCAAAAATCAGTCTTCAGTAATATAATTATTATTTAGCTACAATTTTTTAGGTCACAAAAAAGAGACCGATTTCCGTCGAGTAAAATCAAAAAGTGTGATAGGAAATTTCGTTCTCCGCGTCTCTTTAGGTACTGCTGGAGAAAATCAACAGTAAACATAATATCACATTTCTGTGCACTCCAACTCGACAGGCTAACTGATGTAAATGAAGCAGATTGAGGGTGCTTTCGTTTTTTACTGCCATGAGACCAGTTTCTGCCTGGGAAATGGATATTTTCAATGTTTTGAGCACAACGCGCCACGCAGCGGCAAGTATTTAAGATGAAATACTTGAAAAGTTAAAGCCAAAGCTTTGGGAAACGCTGGTGAGGAGAGGACGATGACTGAAAAAAGATTTCTATTTTGATGTTGTTTTGAAGTCTGACATAATCATCTTTCTGCCATGTCAACCATGAGGGCCATAGCTCGAGGCTTGAAAGATTTGTATTTCAAAAAGCTCTGTTTACAGGAATGAAACTGCTGAATAGGTGTGTCTCTGTCGCCAGCAAGCTTTTCTAGCCATAGAGTTGGAGCTGATATGATGAAGATACTAGTTACCTTATACCAGTATTGAAATATTTCATTTTCTTTATGATGTTATGCTAGACAAAAACTAGTTTGTTGGACAAGACAGTGAAAACTAGGTTTGGTCGGTTCCTACAGCTCACTGACATGTTCATGACTCGGTAACTCGAAGAATAGTGTTAGGGGAGAGTAGTCTAATCACAAAGCCAAATAGAGAGAAAACTGAGTTGACTTCATTGTTCGGCAAATGGCTTATACCAGCTCCCATAACAACTGTTTACAGTCTCGAAAAATTATTTGTAATTGGTCATCAAACCCGAGCTTTGGTAATTGACCTTAAACCAGAGAACGTGAGGATAGCGCAGGGAGAGACATGACGCCCGCACATAACGAGATAATGTATTTGTGTCGATTTTCTACAACTACAAGCAAAAGGCATCCGGCCTGTTCTTTTTTCTTGAAGTAGACTCAAGCAAAGCGAGGCTCTGTAATCAACGTCTTGTTGAGTGAAGTGAATAATGACAAATGATTGATGAAGAAAATATTTTTCCAAAACAAAACAACACAAAAGGAGAGGGGAGATGAGGGCGAACGAAGCAAATTGAGGTTTCCTCGAGAGTAAAGCATGAAATTCTCCTACACACGACGTTGGGCATAATTTGCTATGTATGAAAAAGACTTTAATTTGAATTATGATCAAACTTCTCTGAGAGAAAATGTTGAATCGACTGATGACATTTGAGATGTGGAGACCATCAGAAAAATAACTCAACAAAGAAAATGTTCAAAAGTTAAATCTAATTAATGTCAAGGCGACCCTGGGCAAGACTGGTTCTTCATGCCTGAAAGAAAGTAATTCACAGCAACCAGGAGAACATGAAATTATGATATTATCCAACAGCTTTGATTGACAGTAGCTGGCTGAGATTTCAAGACCAATCATTAAAGATAATTGGGTATAGATCCGGACTTTTCTGGACCAGTGATTAACGGAGAAAAACGTCCTGGGAATAATCATGGCATGCAGGAGCGTCCAAGTCAAGACATTTTTCTTTCCATATTTGTGTGCCTTTCAAGTGTTTGATTTACGAACTGGCGATGGTCAGGGGCGTTTTCCTAGACTGGATTGGGGGATTGGGTATAAACTATTTATTGCAGACTGACACCATTTATATCAATGCAAGAGCAGCAAGAGAATAATTATCCAACATGACAGTAACAGTATTTTTCAATGCATGCCCATCCATATTCAAATATTTGTGTAAAGAAATGTATATATCCTTCTTAAATGACAGTTTCTCAAATTTCTAGCGAATATTGGTCGAGACACAATATACCGAGGCGAACTATTCCTTCTGCCAGTGTATAGAATATGCTCATGTCCCTAAACAGCGGGCGCACATGCTGCAGAATCACAGAGCGCACTGGTATTTTTCGTTCTTTTAACAAAGGATGAGATGCCCAATGTCACTTTATTGACGTTGTTGATACGGGCTCAGCGCGACGGATGGAGTTCGATACGTGTCGGTAGCTTGTTTCTCAAGTATCAGGAAGTTCCATCTACGTCACCAACAATTAATACGTGAAGAAACGCCCAATGCTCTTCCGCTATTCTGAGTAAAACGGGGTTCATCAACTGGACAAAATCACCTTCTGTGAGGTTAAGTCATTGCCTACGTTTCTTTGTTTTTTTTTAAACTACATCTGTGGCAGATTGGTGGGTAAACAATTTACAAAGACTTCAATGTAATTTTAATCACTTGGATTATATTTACAAATATCACAAATATTTTGTAACAAACGGACAAGACACTCATAATAAATATTTGTTACATTCTCAAAATACATTTTCCAGGGAAAAGACATAAAAAATATCAGTAGTTTAACTTTCTCTATGTCGAGTGAAGCAAACCAAATCTATGAAATAAAATAGAAGAACGACTGCAATTGCTTGTGTTTGGGTTTAAGACCGCCCACGAAGGGGAAGGGAATTTGAAGATTGCATAAGGAGCTGTGGGCGTATTTATGAACTCATACGCACGTACATGACAAGATGAGGTACTCAGCGTTCCCCTGGATAATCCTGCTTGCTTCTCTTACTCGTTGTCTTCTGCTCCTCTTCTTATCACTCCCCTCACTTTCCTCGCACTGTTTTGTTGGTTTTTTTTCAATAACCAACTTAACAGGCCATCTTATGAACAGACAAGCGAGTGTGTATGTATAGAGAGGTTTCACTATTAGTCGATTTGCACTGCGAGACACGGGAGGCTCTGCGAAACCGCTGTTAGCATGGAACGGAAAGTAGGTCGCTGCGGTAAACAATATCCGTTTGTACATTTCCACGGGGCGTAAGAACTTGCAAACGGTTCTAAACAGTTTCAATCAACCCAAAAATTAGAACAAATCGTAGTAAACAGATAATTATGCACACTATCTTTGGTGAAGACATCCTCTTTCAATTCTTCAATTTTCTTGTTTACCGCAGGGACCTAGTTTCGCGGATTGGCGGAAGTGAGATCTCTCTATAAATACATACTCTCTGAACAGACTACAGCTCTATGACGTGGCATCAATTCTGATCACTCGCTCTCCTGTGATACGCATCTGTGCAAGAATTTTAATGAGCAGCAATACGTCATAGGCCAATGGCTTGGCGGCCTTCTGTTCTAGTTTAAAATATAAAATTATAAAGAAATATTTTCTTCAAAACTGGACGCCATAGTGTCGGTAAATATAAATGGTTGTGTTTTGATCGAAGCATCAGTTGTATAATGTAAACAAATTGGAGTTTGTACCTTTTGCAGTTTTTCTAATTTGACCTGACAAAAAGATAAATAAACAGAATGGCACTTTAATATTGGAGAAAAAGGACATAGTCTTGAATGCCATCTAAGATAACTGTCGTTACAGGATTCGAACAAGGTGGGGTCACTTGAACTACTGTTATCAAATAAAGTATTCACTGAATATCCTGGGCACTTTAAATTGCCGACGCTGTTTCTTGGACTCCTGACAATAAAATGCTCTGCCTCTCGCTTAGCAACACTCATCAGGAATACCAGGCCCGATCATATAGCAATTTGCCGTGATCAATTTTCTGGGTGAGTGCGCAATGCCAGTGTGAATGACGCGAGAGCTCACGTTTTCCCCATCCTATGGTAGGCGCTTGACACGCCCAGGAGTTATCACAGCTGTTGGTTTCTATCACGAATGAATTCTAGGTTATGTTGTTGTCTTTGCAATGTATGTATGTGTGGGGAGGGGGGGGGAGCTGTATGATAATGTTATAGTATGTATATCCCACTGCCTTATATATGAGAAAACAAATGTTTTAGTTCTTTATTTTGATAAGTTCTCTGCCATTGGCATTTACACTTCACTATTCTTGACTTTATTTTTCTTGTTCTTGTTTCTGTGTGTTTTTGTCGCAGAGATTAATTTTTTCTTAGAATTTTGCCCTGGCAGCGGCCTTGTTCGGCCTGCTCTTCTCGACTTTTTATCTGCCAAGGTATCTTTAACGCGCGCAACATGCAGAGTAACCCTCCCAGCTGTTCGTCCTTTATCCGAGAAGACTAGGTGCTCGATCCTACCTACCGTAAGATCAGGGACATGAATTTTTTTCCCCTGCAAAAAAAAAAAAAAAAGAAATTCCAACATGCCTGCACCGACCGGGGATCAAACCCGGTACCTTGGGCATGAGAGGCAAGCAGCTTACCTCTAGACCACCTTGTCCCCGTACGAGATAATAAGATAAGATAAGAAACACTTTATAATCCCGTGAGGAAAATTCATTTTCGCAGAGCGTTTGAGAGCGACATAATTTATTTGACACACTTCTCGTACACATTATTAACTGAGTGTGTCATAACTCAATAGCAGACATAACATATGAAATAATGTGACATGAAACCATAACATATGGCACAGAACTATTTAGAATGCGTCGTTAAGATGAATTGCAGATGGTAAGAACGATTTTCTCTATCTTTCTCTGTTTGCTTTGATGTATAATTATTATTCTATTACTCATGGATGACCTAGAAATTTGATGAAACAGGGATGGGAACTGTCGCTTAAGACAGATACGTAAATTTCTTTATACAAGTACATCCATTTGACAACAGATGGTCAAACGGAGAAATGCTGTGCCTGTCATGTTGCAAGTTTTCTTGATGATTGCCTAGTTAATTTTGTTGTTGTCACTTTCTTTTGCATGTTTGAATGTGTGTACGTGTGTTTGAGCAACTAATTTATTTCTAGAATCAATGTATATACTAATTTCTTTGAACCCAAATGGAAGTCCAGGCAAGATGTAATGTCTAGTGTTATCCTCAAGTATATGGGTATTAGTAAGAGAGAAACTATACAACACTGCAGGATATCTTTCAGATTTCTACGTGTTCTTGGTTTGTTTAATTAATGTCACTCCAAACTGCAAAGATTTTTTTTTTTTTGTTGCATGGCCCGGAAGCATATGTTTGCAAAGTTTTGTATTTTGGCACGGCAGCTGAGTATGTGCACTCGCAAAGATTAGCTGTAATCCAAAAGAAGAACTTAAGTTTTACGAGAAGAAAGTGCATGTCCTTGGGACTTCCGACGAAAGACGAAATAAAATTCAGTATTTCGGAGGAGCACACGTGGTATGACGTCAAACGAAACAAACCAATAGTAAATGTACAACAACAAAAAATGATACACTTCTTACTGGTGATCTTCAGGAGGCCGTCACATAAAATTCATCCATACATTTGAAATGGTAAAGGCTTATTTAGCATTATGGTGGTGTGGGCTTCTGTGCGCTGCTGACCAAGTCGTTGTTAAACGAATGGCGCACCCCAAAACAAAATGACCCTTGCGCACACTGTCAACGTTTTTCAACTGCTGCACATACCCTCTCCCCATTTCCTTCTTTTGTTCTTAAAATCGCTGAGTGTAATGAAATAGTTGGGATGAGGTGGCACAGGGTATTTGCAATGGGAAATATGATGAAATAAATAAGCTGAAAGATTAAATGGTTCAGAGACTGCAAGACATTTCACAGGGATGCTGGCCACCATTATTATAATAATGATATTATTATAAGCTGAAACAACAGATCAGTACAAACTGGGACGAGAGCAATCTCTTCGGATATTACTAATGCATTTAAGAAAAAAAAAAGTACAGGATATACGTAAGATGCCAGCAGGGCTTGGGACAGAGTTAGAATAGCCAAAAAAAAAGTAATAATAATAAAAGCTCGTGTTGCAGAGACCCGCGTTGGAATCAAACTAAAGACACATCACAATAAATCACAAAATAATGCACTTGTCATTCTTATGATCCTTATATTGATCATAGATTGCACTTTAGTTATATTTTGAAGCCCATCACTGTCGTATTTCAGACAAGCCTGTGAAATATTGTTTTCTGTTTATTTACAGTGATGGTAACCACGGAGACTAATCTTCGTGAGCTGAATGTGGCTACAGACACTCGTTCTAAAAAAAGAAAATAAACTGTGAATGCGAAGTTAAGGCCAGTTTGTTGTTTTTCTTGGTCTTTTCATGGCAGGACAAGAATGCTCTGGTTAACTATGCACAGCTTGAAAGCCAGACACTCCTGGCCAAGGAGAGAAACAAGGAAGACAGTCGCGTGATTGCCACATTGGCCTCAGGGCATGGTCTGGTCGTTAGTTTGGCCGAGAACACTAACTACCCGCTGGTGAAGAGAGCACGGTTAGACCCAGGCGTAATCAGCATCTCCCGTCATCTCCACACTGCTACATTGTTATCAACAAGGCTGGCCTTTCTAACTTTATTCTACCTCACTTTTATCGTTGTTTGTTTTTCTTTTAAATTATTTTACAACTAACTGTTTCTCTGTGGGATTTCTTGCTATTGATCCATGAATTCCGCGAATGTGATTGGGTGTTACTGTGCATGACAGCAACCTAATGAACTTGTCCCTGGCAAAATTTCCTCATGAAATCAGGGAAAGTTGGAGCTTTTAATATCTTATTCTCTGCAATTCTGGGGTGATAATATGTGATTTTATGCAGTTTGAACCAGTTTAAAATTTTAAAAATCCGTAATCCTTCTTATGACATCATTTCACAGGCCGCTTGTTTCCTTAATTCCTTAATACCGGTAATAAAATCTGGCTTATTTTTTAAAAATATTTCTATATTTGTCTATCTGTACGAACTCATGGGTGTAGATCGAGGGAAGGGGGGGGGGTGTCATCATCAATATTTTTATATTCAGTGAGATGCCTTAAACATGTCATTCTCCCTTGGGATTTAAGATTTAATGTTTCTGAATTTAGCGAGGGAAGTGGAGACGTTGAGAGAAAGGGGGAGAGTGTGTGTGAAAGAGAGAGAGAAAGTGTGTAGTGGGGGAGGAGGGGGCAATGTTTTTTGGAGAGAGAGTGAGAGGGACAGAACTCATGGTACGATAATGCAATCGATCGTTCGACCATGTCACTCTCGTGAGTATAGTACATGTTGTTATAGGTAGAATGCGCATGACGTCACAGAGTTTTTGTTTTGTGCTTCCGCCAAACAAGATGGCCGGTGGATCAGCTGATGAGTGTAACTTCGAAATGTGTCTAAGCAGTTAAAATACCTGCTGGTTGCATTGCAGTTGACTGTTGTGACAGGGGTGGAAAGGATGTATCCAAACTGGTCCGATTCCCTACCATCCGTGTAAACAAGAGAAAGGAAGTGAAATAATTGACCGAACGTCTCCCATGTGCGTACACACACGTGTCATTGTTTACTGTAGTGAACTCGCCGCTGATTGGTTCGCGACGCCTTAAGTGGGTCCGGATAGACAAGATGGTGGATATGCGCATTCTACCTATAAGAGTCAGTCAAAGTAATAAAGTGGAGATTAATTGGTCCACGAATTAAAATGTGCCAAAATATAAATTTTGAAATCCGGTGAATTAATGACAATCGTTAAGTTTGAAGAGTGAACTTAATATGAGTCTTATTTTGGTCTCTAACTCCTTCCTCCAAACTGTGATGACTTGGATTGTGTATGGAGGAGGGAGGGAGTTGGAGCAAAAAAAATACAACAATCCCATACAGCTTCAGAAATCTGCGTTCAAAATGCCAAATGTCTCGTAGAAATCGAAATCAAAAACGAAAAATATTCAAACTCAGGTTTCTTATAAACAATTACACTGGAGATAGACCACTCTTCTATCTCGTGGGCACAATTTGCTTTAACTATTCCAGACAAGTATTTCAAAAGAAAACATCTGTAATGTCCTTATTGAACAGCTGTCCATAATAAACAGTGTTGTCAAAACAGCTAAGAAAATTGTTTTATCAATAGTTTCTCAAATTTCCATATCATTGTTTGCACCTTCTGAGCATGTCTTTTGTCTTGTCACTTCAGTATTTTATAGGACTTGACAAACACCCTCATACACTGAGAAGGAACAATATACTTTATGAATAAGTCATAATTATAATATTTGAGTATTATTGATTTAGCTCTCACTTATTAAAATTATCTTCAGGTCAGACATAATGGAAAGGCGAGGTTGCGCGGCCAACAGGCATAAAGCCCTGGTGAAATCATTTGCACATGAACCCTTTACCTGCTACACAGATTTCCACTCATATTCAGGTGCAGAAGAGGACAAAACATGCAAATCTAAAAACATTACACACCAGAAATCCCAAACTTTCAAAATACGCACAAATGACACAAGTAAGTCGGGGAACTAACTAAAAAATAGTTTAGAAATCAGACGGGAATTGTTTCCAACTTCAGAAATACATACGAACTAGGCCCGGAACAGTTGCGGGCACATGGCAGTATAGTGGTATTAGACAGCCCGGAACAGTTCCGGGCACATGGCAGTATAGTGGTATTAGACAGCCCGGAACAGTTCCGGGCACATGGCAGTATAGTGGTATTAGACAGCCCGGAACAGTTCCGGGCAAAGCAGGGAAGGGGTTAACAGTGGAAGTATAGGTGAACAGTCGTTTTTACTACATATTATACTCTTGTTTTGATGGTCGTCTGAAGTGCCACATTTCAGTGGACGCATGCAGAAAGTTTATATTTTCAAGTTGCAAATAGTAAAATTTATTTTTTGTGCCTAATAAACTCCATTCTGGCTTATGTTGTGCCTGGGATGGGAACTTCGGGCATCGTCGGCATAATGTGTGTGTATAAAAACTGTTTTATGTTCGTTATCGACAAACCAGCTGGACCTCCACTCTGTTCCTGAGGCGATGGATAGATTACGTCCTTTTGATGTCGTCCATCGAGGCATCTTCTCGCAACTGAAAATATTTTTTGTCTGTCTGTTTTTTTGTTTGTCTGTCTGTCTATACTATTTATCTATCTATCTATCTATCTATCTAAATATCTATCTATCTATCTATCTATCTATCTATCTATCTATCTACCTATCTATCTATCTATCTATATATATATATATCTATCTATCTATCTATCCAGCTATCTATCTATCTATCTATCTATCTATCTATCTATCTATCTATCTATCTATCTATCTATCTATCTATTTCTGTCTGTTTGCCTTTCTACAGGGCTGCCTGTTTGTCTGTCTCTCTACCTGTCCGTCTCGCAATCAATATTTGCCTGCCTTTTGGTCCAACTGCGTTTCTCTAGAACATCCACAGGATGTATTACTCATTCTGTACACACGACTTTCCCCGCATCTTGGCTTCATGCAAAAAAATGAAAATTATTTTTCTTTAAAGGACGAAAAAAATGCGATTATCAGAGACATCATCACTCATAGCGGACAGACCATGCCAATATCTTTCCTGGCACATTCTCCTGGATCAGACTACTGCATTAGGAAATTGCAAGCCAACAAACAAGCCGCTTGTATTTTTCTGTTCTGTTTTAATCATTTTCCACCTGTTTTCTCCCCTTCTTTCTGCCCATGCAAAAATAATCGCTTGCCACATATCACAATCAAGCCACAAACGATAACCTTTCATCGGTGGAGGTACAGGATACAAGAACTGTGGAGATCTTTCTTTAGCCAGTCCGTTCGGTTCAAGACTCAACGTACCGGTACACCCTGGCATGTCGAATTTCCATTTTCGCTATTTCATTACATCAGGATATTCATATTGTTCAGCGTACAATGGCCTGAGTGAAATAAACTGGTCGGTAGCGCTCCCTTTGCCGTGGTTGTAAACAAGGGCGGATTTCCGGAGCGCACGCGTTCATGACGGACAGCGATTTACGGGGCCCATTACCTTAGCACTTCCTTAGCAACGGAAGTCAGAACGAGGTGGTGCATGGCAACAGCAGTATGGTGGCAGTGATGTCTCTGATATCAGAATCTTTGGTTTAAAATGCCATTCCGTGCCCTTTGTATTTAGGTTTTTGTTGAAAGAATTAATGGACTATAACGCCTTAAAGGTTTGCCCTTTGTGTGCGAGTTGTGTGCACTGTATAGTTTACAGGCGTCCATGCATATTTTCCCATTGATTTAACATGCCGGTCGTGCCTGTTATCTCTCCTATTCAATCTGCAATAAAAAGGTTTTGTAAAGAAATTTTGTTAGTTAAGGGAGCGTTATAAACAGAGGCAACAAAACAAAATAACCGATTTTCGTGTAATAAAGCGAATATCTGGACGGTATTATAGTGTAATATCTGAGATAATCATATGCAAGAAATCCAACATTCAATTCATATAAAACAGTAAACCTTGAGTTCAATTTCATTATCATGTTAGGCTCGACTTTTTAACAAAACTGTACCAAGTGATTTATTCAAATCAAAGTTACAAACTTGGTGAAGAGTACAATGGATATCTTATAGCCTGCGATATGACTTGGACTTTATTTAAAATATTGTTCACGAATTTGCTCATAATGTAAAAGTTCAGTTTGTTTAGGGTTTTTCTTCATCTGTCTGTGTCCATACAAAACATGCATTTACATCTGAATGAAAATATCTATCCTTTTGTATGGGCGTCCAAAAGTAATGCAGGTTGCCTGGTAACTCTTCTCTTTTTTTTTTTTTTTTTTTTAAGAGCTCAGATTGAAATGCGATTTTGAATGTATTCATTCAGTGCATGACTCAGTGATCACTAAATAAAGAAATAATAGGGTACCTAATTAAGCCAACAGACATGAACAACTTCAAATTTTTTTTTTAATTTTTTTAAAAATATATATAGATGCCCATATAGGTGTGTTTGAACATATATGTAGATACTCGGTGGAATTAAGGTCAATAAATAGATGAATAAATAAATAGATGAATAAATAAATAGATGAGTAAGAGAGAACATAATAATATAACCAAGTAAATGAATACACAGCTGTCTATGGGGACTATCCTGGGGATCGGACCCAACTTGAGTCTTTTATATCCCAGAATTGTTAACTACTGAATTCTGTGTTGTCGGCCTTCTCGAACCCTCTAGGTCTTTAACATTATCAGCTGATCAGTTTTAGAGTTCAGTTTTAAACAGCTGGTACTGTAGCAATACAAACACAAGCCAATCATAATAATAATCAGTAAATATATATAATAAACCTGAGCAGAAGTTTTAAAAATACAGATTAAAAGAACAGACAGACATTTCAGAAAAAATATAAAATAAAATAAATCTGTCTTCCATGTGCTACGTGTGTTCCCAATGGTTTTAAATACTAAGAGGATGAGTCATCTATAAAATAATTAATTCAAATATGATGCATAATAGAGTCAATCGAGACAAGGAAAACAAAACAGCAAAAAAAAAAAAAAAAAAGTCTACCAATTTTCTAACCAAATAATAATAATATAATATTATCAGTACCAGAATATAAAAAATAAAAAGTGACCGTGGAATAACTTTACTTTCATGCACATTGGAATACCAAAATTTGTTGCATTTTTCATCTTTTCGTCATTGCCCTTTTTTTTTTTTTTTTTCTTTATCTCTATTTTACTCGCTCATACAATAAAATTTCCATTCATATTTAACGTTAATGTAGCCTGAGATGAGTTAAGGATACTGAGACATCTCGTGGCGTACAAATAATAACTATTCGATGAAATGTTCTCTATGCTTCCATTCTATTTCAAAGATATGGAAAATATTATTCATGGTTCCATATTTCAGCTTACTTATACATAGCTTGGCCACTAATATAATATGATTTATAGTATTTATTTTCTTACTTGTACATTCGTTACAATCTTTTTTCACTATTCCAAAGAGTGCTGTCACCTCGTTCATGATTAATTTATGGCCCGTTTTCATAAGAATGACATTGGCTATATGATTCCAAAATCCCCTGATTTTCTTACAGTAAAAGAAGACATGCTCTATGTAGTCTCTTTCATTACAATAAGCACAATTTTCTGATGATTTTATTCCTATTCTTGTAAGTAAAATATTGGTAGGGTAGATATTATGGATTAATTTAAAGTGAAGAAGCCTAAGTCTACTTTCCCTAGATGAATTTTTTGCTACCATAAAATATTTTGTGACATCGATATCAAGCTTTCTTTTCCAGAAGCCAACTCCACAACTAGTGCCTTCTCTACTGTTTAGAAATCTATTTCTTATTTGTTTATTAGTTTTGGCAAAGAAACATTCAATATATTCAGGAAGCTTACAAGCTGTCTCTTTTGCTTCCCTAATCATGTTCCTTGTAACACTGCCTAAAAGCGTTCTCTGGTTTTCTGTGAAGGCATTTATCATTGCGTTATATTCAAACATTAGGCTTGGGTAATTTCCTGTTTTTTCCTCTATGGTCTCTCTTCCGATTATTCCTCTCTCGCTCCACACGTCATGTATATATCTTATATTTGCCTTGATCCATTTCGGGAAGAAAAGGAGGTTTCTTTTATATTGGAACAACTTATTATTAAACAAGGGTTGATTTAACAATTCCTGTAGTGACATGTTGTCCGTGTCACTAACAATTACTTTTGTGTCCTTTGCTTCTATCCAGGCACTGGCTACAGTTCGCCAGAACAAAGATGTGATAGTGTTTATTTTTGCCTTATGTTTAAGGCTGAAATTACTTTCTACAAAGTATTTGCTACCCCCAAACTGTGAGAAGAAATGTTCAGAGGTGTTTATGTGGCTTTCATTCGTCCTATTGCCTTTCGATGTCAGCCATTTCATCCACTTCATTAGGAATATTTTCTGTTGGTCCTTTATACTAATCATACCCAATCCTCCTTCAGACAATTCTTTGCAAATTACAGTTCTTTTTACCTTCTCAAATGCTTTCTTATTTGAATATTTTTTCTGCCAGATGAATTTAAATATCTTAGAGTCTATTTCTTGTAGTATGTTTTGTGGCAGACTTACTGATTGTACTATATAGCTCAATTGTGATAGTAGTAAGCTCTTTACCACAGTTACTTTACCATAACATGATAAATTGCGTCTTTTCCATCTTTGGATGATTTCTTCAAGTTTCCTTACCCTTTCTTTCCAATTCTCTTCCACACAGGATATTTCTTTATCAGCATTGAAGTAGATGCCCAGTATTTTCATGTTATCTCCCTTGTTGACCCACGAAATTCCCATATCACAAGTTCTCATATGCCCATCTCCTATTTCCATCCCTTTACACTTGTTCTTATTTAATTTCAACCCTGAAAATTCTCCAAATGCTGCGATGTCTCTGAGAGCTTCTTTGAGGTCATCAGTATGGTTTAACATCAATGTTACGTCATCTGCGTACTGGAGCAGTTTATGATTCAGAGTATTTTCCATTTGTATACACTTGATATCTGGATTATGTCTTATCTTGATGGCCATAATTTCTGCCACCAAAATAAACAGTAGAGGACTGACACAGCAGCCTTGCCTCACTCCACGTTCTGTATTGAACCATTTGGAGACCCAGCCCCCATTTTTTACACAGCTCTCTGTACTCCGTATCAATGTTTTGACATATTGAATAAAGTTATTACCAAAGTTGAAGGTTTCAAGTGCATATATAATTGCTTTTTTTTCAATACTATCGAAGGCCTTTTGGAAATCCAGTGAGACCAAAATGCCTGCCCCACCCTCTCCCTCCCTTGCTAAAGTCAAACAGTCATCTATAGTACGAATCAAATTCGTAATAGATCTGCCTTTAATAAAACCTACCTGATTGCTATGTATGAGTTTATCCATGACCCTCTGGAGTTTTAAGGCTAGACATTTAGAAAAGATTTTATAATCTGTGTTGGTAAGACTCACTGGTCTCCAGTTGTTTATGTTATTCCTCTCTAGATTGTTTCCCTTATGTATTAATGTGATTACTCCCCTTTTTTGAGTGGCTGTAAGTTCTCCCTTTCTAACTGAATATGATAGGCTTTCCCATAGCAATGTTTTAAGTCGAGACCAAAAACATTTATAGAAGGGAGTCGTAAGTCCATCACTCCCAGGTGCTGACTCATTGTTAAGTTTAGATAATGCGTTTCCCATATCTTCTACTGTAATATCTTTTTCCATTAGTTCTTTTTCGCCTTCGTCTAGTATTGGATATTCAGTGTTTTCCAGATAGCCATTCAATAATGTCTTTCCTTCCATTTCTATACTATCTTTCCTATACAGACCCTCAAAAAACTGTCGGATCTGATCCAATATGTCTAACGGTTTTTTAAAGACGTTATCCTTTACCCTTAATTCATATATTGTGTTTACAATTCCGTTCCTCTTTTCTAGTGATAAAAAGTATTTTGTGTTTTTTTCACCCTGCTCTATCCACTTAACTCTCGACCTTATCTGGGCCCCTCTTGCTTTATGTAGCAGAAATATTTCTAAAGTCTGTTTAAGGATTGCCATTTGTTTTTGTAAGTTTTGATTGTTAGGTTCTGCCAGTAACTGCTTATTTGTCCTTTCAATCTCCAGTTCTAATTCCCGTTCTTTATTTTTCCTGAGCTGGTTCTTTGTGTTTGAATACTGTACACAGAAAGATTTTATTTCAACCTTAAGAAGTTCCCATTTAACAGTCGGTTCAAGCTCTGAGTTGTCCCTTGTAAAATCATCTATGAATGCATTCATTTCTAGGACGAAATTGTCATCTTTCAATAAGGAGTTATTAAGTTTCCAGATCGACGGTCCTGTTTTAAATGTATTATCACATATTTTGACTACTACCCCTTTGTGGTCGCTGAAGATCACAATTTCATGGTATGCATTTTCAATATTGGCCAGTAGATTATTATCACAGAAAATGTAATCCAGCCTTCTGGCTATAAACGGTGTGCTTCTAGCCCAAGTGTAGTCTTTCTCGGTCCGGTGAAACAAACGCCACGCGTCAATTAAGTCCAACCTGTCCAACATTTTTTGCAGCTCGCTGGTTTCCCTTACATCATGCGGCTCTCCTGCTACTATATCGAGGTCATTATCAAGGACGACATTAAAGTCCCCACATACTATATTATTGTCATAAGTCGCGATTATTTGGGTCAACTGGTTTAAAAAAGGTATTTTTTCTGCTCTAATTATTGGACCATATATGTTGAAAATGCAAAATTCTGAATCCCGTATTTTAATATAAATGCCTAACACCCGATCTGATGAGTACAACAATCTAATTCCCTCATAACGTAGGTTTCTATTGATGAGAATAATTTGACCTTTACTTCTATTTGTACCCACAGAATAAAACATCTCTCCCCCCCACTCCTTCTTCCACTCCTCCCCCTGTTCACTTGTGACATGAGTTTCCTGTAAACATGAGATATCATATTTTTTGCATTTTTTAAAAATATTGGAACGTTTACTTTTTTTATTTAGGCCTCTGCAATTCAGAGACAGAACAAACATAGGAGTTTTCTAAAAGTGTAGTCCTTATTCGGTCCTGGTCGTTGCCTGCTAAGCACACGTGAATGAGGAGAACTTAAGTTTCGTTTCTCTTTTGGTTGTGCTCCCAACCGCCTACCTCCTCCTCCTGTCGCCTTACTTTCTCACTGGGTGGTTCAATCGTTTCTCCGGCTCTTTTGTTTTGTTGGCCGAGTGCGGACTCACGTAGTCCTCGGGAAGACAAACTCCGAGATCTGTTTAGAAGTATTTGTTTTATGTCTGTTTGTTTACTTGTAGCACCTCGCTCACCTATTCGTGTTTTGGGGCGACTTACGTGTGCCCCCTGACTGGTCACACCTGCATAATTAGCTTTAGATGAGCAAGTACTTACCGTGTTAGAGTTTGTTGTGTGTTGGTCTAATTGTTCTGTGTTTGGAATATTGGCTGTGTGTGTTACTGATACACTTTCCTCTGTGTCCTTACTGCTGTCCACAGGACGTGTCGATGTAGTGTCACTATTGTTGGTGTGTCGTCCTGGTCTGACCTGTTCTCTATAGTAAATAGTACCCTTCCACAGGCCTATGGGAATGGATACCTCAATATTTATTAAAGGGATATCAGCATAAACAAAACGTCTTCCCGTTTTAAAGCCTGTCCATCCCCCTTTTTCGTCCCTGTAATGCTCTTCTCGTATATATGAGCGCAACACCACACCTTTATTAGTCAGGGCCTTCTCTATTTCCTCATTACTCACCGATAATGGGATGCCCCCAATTATAATTTTAGTTGTGCTTGTCGTTGCACCAGTGACAGAGAAAGGGTTTCTCGCTAGCAACGAGACAGACTGACCGTTAAATATAATCCCCTGTGTTAGCAGCTTTTCCCTGGCACTAGTCCCTTTAACATATATCCTCCACAGGCCCCCAATTTTTTGAGCGCCCTCCACTCCTAAAGGTCCAGTGGTAGCTTCACAGGCTCTACATAAATCTAGACCCTTGATGAAGCTACCATCAGGAGGGGCAATTGTCGAATGCAATACAAAGCATACGCCCCGATCAGTAACTGCACTTGGTGGCCTCTCCGTGCTGGAAGCCGCCATCTTGTCCAGCTTGTAATGTAAATACTACTAGCGCAGTATCAATGCAGACAACTAATACAAAATGACAGCTGTACAGAGCTCGAAAAGTGTATAGAAAGCAAACAACAACCAACTTACATGAATCCTCACCGAAATAAACCTTAGTAAATCCCCATAAACCTCAGAAACACCATAAGAATATGGAGCCCGCTGAAAGCCGGCTTTGACCTCAAAGCCGTTACCGGAAGTCCAACTCTTCTCAATTCTCAAATGGCTTGGGCATTACAGCTCTGCGTGCATCAAGATGATGAGTACTTTGAAAGGGCTATGAGAGGTTTCATGTGAGTCTAAAAACTCGTCTCTGAGATACAGAGTAGCTTGCAGTACTTTCTGACTCACATGGTAAAGTCACACTTACATTGCCTTATTGGTGAAGAAAAGGCAAAACATTGACACATGGATATCAGGAAATATAACACACGAGCCTGCGGTGTTTCTTGGGTAGAAATTTGGCAGAGAACCTGAAGGAAAACAAAAAAGAAGTAAATTTCTAATCATAGTTTGATTATAAACTTGCAGTTTATGCACACACCGTGTCATGTCACCACAAGAACATGACGAAAGGGCAAAGAGGATGTCGGTGACCACATTTATGTTCATTCGTTAAATCTGTAAATCTGGCAAGCACATAATCCACAAACTGTCTAAATCATGGAGAGATATAACTCTGTGCTAATTATGATAGGGGTTGATGTTAAGGTTTGCCAGACTCATGGTGAAATCCCAGCCAGTCGGCCGGTACGCGAGGCCGAGTTGTCACTGAAACTCAATGTGGTGACGTCACTTTCCAACCAGTCGGCGGATCAATTTGGTCTGATGCACTCCGGCTAATGCAGAATTATCCTACTTCTCCCACCCTCACCCCTCCCCCATCCCCCCTCCCATGTTGGATGTTCTCGTACTTATCTTTTTCATTATGAAAATGATGTTGTAGCAAATTATCCTGGACGATCATCAGGACCTCAAAAGAAACAAAACGCGAAACTGAGAAAGATTGATGAAAAATTGAAAAAGGAGCACTAAGACGATCAATAGGGATATCAAGAGGTTGTCTTTCGCTCTATCAGTCTAGCGTGATAGTGGAGGAAAGAACGTCAAAGAGAACCGCCCTGTTCCTCATAGAGAACTGTAGAAATCAAAGAGCTCAATTTTTTTCAAGGTTTTATTTGAAAATGGAGCTGGACTGAGGAGGCAATCTGGGGCGGGTGAATGTTTTGAACAATTGGAAGGCAAATTATCTGGGCTCCACAGGCTAAATACGTTAGTCTTTATAGAAAGCTGTAGTTTCATTAGTTAGATTCAGTTGCCTTTGAATTGATATTTATATTTATAATTATATTTGTTACATTAATTCCTGTAATTAAACTGCCCTACAGTTCTGCTAAAAATCAAAGCAATTGATTTATTTAGTTTTTAGAGTGCAAGTATTTTTTTTTTGTGTGTTCGTCGATTGTGGGAGCGGACCTCGAAAGAGTGTCAGTCGAAATATCCCCATCTAACCCACATCGCGACACTCTGTGTCCCGGAACTGATGTTTTCTTCACGTTTCAAATACGATCTTTTACTGCACATTTTCTGCATTACTTGCAGGTAAATGAATGGGTGCTTAGCCGCTCCTTTAATTTTGTTTGAGTTTAACTAAGTTTGCAACTCAACAGATCAAAAGTAAAGTAGCTCTTAACTTTTTGAGACCTGGTACTTCCACAATTCTTAATGTCTCATAGTTTTACTTTCTCCACATTAATTTAACCAGCGTATGTTTTCAAGGAAAAAAAACCCGTTTACTTCTGACAGTAAAAGGCACTATGGACTTAGCGCCAAAGATTATGCTGTTTCCTTTCAACAAGTACATCAGTTCATCCCTGGACGGCAGGCGAGGACGACCATGACTCTATATCGTTCACGTGTCTGTTAACGACTGTGTGTATTCGGAGACAGCTCATCGTGCCGAGCCTTGCCATGAATTGTCTGCTGAAGATGAGGCACAGAAACACTGAAGTCTGATTGGACTGGGAGGTAGTTCTAACTCTGTCTTTCAGCCGCTGCCTTTTCTACACAGCGACTTCTATATATTGTTCCTCTTATGCTGTGACTCCATGCATTATTGACTCACATTATTTGCAAATAAATGAAGGAGTGGATAGCCGAACCTTGCATTATGGAAGAGTTTAACAAAGTCTGCAACTCAACAGACCAAAGCTGAAACTGTTCCCTCCTCAGTTCTCAGTGTCTCATAGCTTTACTCCCCCCCCCCCCCTCGCATCACTGACTCCAGCTCTCCAAGCTGAACAATTTTGTGCAGCTGTTTCCGAGATATCGGGACTGATGTCACAGCTTTTAAGCGAGACATTTAGAGTATCCTAAAATCCCTGTAAGGTACTTCAGTAGGTCTGCTCGGAATGCCCCCGGCAGAGGTCAGTAACGGGTTTTATGTCATTAGGTGAACTGTCCTTATATGAACAGTTATCGAAGACGCCGGGAATGTTGGTTTTTATCATATTTTCTCAAACTGTCATATCATTGCATCACTGCAGCCACTTGTCACATTATCACCTGGAGAATCTAAGAAACTCCTCTGAATTCAGAACAGTGGGAACCGCGTGGGCCTGGGTATTTTTCCTCTCAAATCCAAAAACGTTCGCCCCCCCCCCCCCAAACCCCTTTTCCCCTGGATAAGTATCATCGATCAAGACCACAGATTCGGGACTCAGTTTGAGAAATCAGAGAGAAAGCTTAGCATCAAAGCCATTACTAAAGATTGCAACACTTTCAAAGCGATATTTTCAATCTCAACTTAACGAAGCAACTTGATCCCTGTTTTTCATCATGTTCGGATTGTTTGTTCATTTTTCAAATTCCAAACTTTGTCCATTTCAGGAGAAACTGAAGTTTTGTGTCACTGTTGTTGTTTTTTGGCATTGTGCGACACCTTTCTAAGTCTCTTAAAGGATCGTGTTCTATGGTTGGATTTGAGCTTAAAAGCAGACCTCCTTTATTTGCAAAGATCTGTAGAACATTGTAGCGAGCGCTTGAGTGCAACCTCGAGTTTACATCGATAATCGGAAGGCATTTTTTAAATTTCGTTTTTGTACTACTGTTTCTATGTCAACCATTTGTTTTGCCCATTTCTTTGTTGTGTATTGGCAATTTACAAGGGGCAACAATTATGACCAACATGTTTTGGAGGATGGATAATCCCTCTCACCATCGGTACCCGGATAGCCTCTTTCCCTCCCCTCCGTGTCTGTCTGTCTGTCTATGTGAGAGTGTGTGTGTACGTGAATGTGTGTGTCTCTCTCTATCTCGTCTCATTTCTCCCTGTCTCTTTCTCGCTCTTTCTCTCTCCCTGTATGTGCGTGTACGTGTGTGTGCCTCTGTGTATTTAGCCCCACTTCTCTCTCTGTGTTTCTCTCTGCCTCTCTCTCTCTCTCTCTCTCTTTCTCTCTTTCTCTCTCTCTCTCTCTCTCTCCCTCTCTCTCTCTTTCCTTCTCTCTCTCTAGCTCACTCGCTCACCTCTCTCTCTCCATACACAATGTCCCCAACTGCCCACAACTTCACTACAACGACTGTCCCCTACAACTTCACGAAAACCAAACACAAGTTCAATATTTAGACGGTAAAAATAAAAATAAATCAATGCCTTCGCGTTCTTTGATCCAGTATTAATTCTCTGGAAGATTTCATGTCCACTGTTCCGTGCTGAGTTGATGAGGTTAGTACTAACCAACAATGTCTTAAATTGGAAATTTCCGTATTTCTCCCTGCTCAGCCTCTTCCTGGCCCCTGTTTCATGGAAATGTCTGCCTCTTTCAAACGTTCCATCTCTCGTTTCTTTCGGTGTCGTGCCTTGTACAAAGACCTTTTATCGAAACAAATTTAAAGGTCATTATAAGATTTTCATCTGAAAAGTACCAACGATTTTTCAAAGAATTCTGCCAAGAGTATCTTGTAATCTCTCAGCGAAGGCCAGTCCAGTCAGAATCAAAGAGTTGTGTGCACTTTGTTGCTGTTGCTGCTGCTGTAATTGTTGTCGTTGTTGTGGCTGCTGTAGTTGTGGTCGTTGCGGTTGTTGTTGCTGTTGTGTAGTTGTTGTTGTTGGTGGTGGTGGTGGTGGGGATAATGGAGGTGGAGGGGGGGGGGTGTTCTTGTTGTTGCTGTAGTTGTTGTCATCGTCATTGCTATGGTTGTTGTTGTTGTTGTTCTTCTTCTTCTTCTTCTTCTTCTTTGTATGACGATGTGGTACCATTTTCGAGGTAAGTTTATCCATGCTATTGTTGTAATTACTGTTGCCATGGTTACGTACACAAAGGTGAATGTCGATGACAACAATTTTGTCTTTATTTCCTGAAACAGTCCAAACAAAAACAGCTTAAAAACTGTCGGGATTAGAGAGAAATGCCAAATAGTCCATGCGGAACTTGAAGCACGAAATTGAATTCCTCTGTACAGTATGCTACGATCTCTGGGTCCGCTAACGAAGTAGGTTAAACCCAGATTTCTGTTCTCTTTGAGTATTATTTGGCTCCAGTTTCGGGAAATCTAAGAATAAACTTTGTTCAGGATTTAGCATCATTATTTTCTTTGAAGAACTGTATTGATGTCAGCAACGTTCAATAATTTAGATACGGAACACGTGTTTTAATTAGAATTACCAGCCAAGCATCAAGTCTCGAGGTCTTTGTCGAAATTTAATCATACGTGTCGATGTTTTTGTCTTTTGTTTTTTGTTATTTTTTACTTGTATTTTGGGGGGGGGTGGGGGGTGGGGGGCGGGGGGGGGGGGGCTTCATAATGAAACATTCTTTTTGTTTTCTTTTACTGTTGTTGTTTTCTTGATAATTTTAGCACTGGGTGTGGGTGTTTGGAAATATTAATGAAAAACAAAAAACAAAATAAAAAAAAACACGCGCACACGCTCAAACATACAAAGCTACACACACATACACACACATCTACATACATAGATCTACACACATACATAATATGCACACATAATTGTAACATCTACACATACATACACATAGACTTTGCTTCTGCCAGCATTTTCGTTTTTGCATGGGTAATTATTGATACAGTACTCACCACAGACACACTATCAGATATAATGGCAGTATTGTTACCATCAGCTTCGAAATATGCGCTCTGAATTAATGTGGTACGATATGTAAGATATATATACGATATTCCCCTCATGGAAAGGTTGTCTGGAATCTGTGGGGGGCACCAGACTGCTGTCAATACCAGCCAGGCTGCTAAACGTCCATGGTGGGAGTGGTATTAGTTCTGTCTGCAGTTTATGCAGGTTTTTGGGGGGGGGGGGGGGGGAGGCAGGCTGGAAAGAATATAGACACACACAAAAAAAATCTAAATATCATATCTCGTTCCTGTCTCTGTTTCAGTCGAGTTATATATTTGTTGTTGTTGTTTAATTTGTATTAATTTCTGCTGGCGGCTGGAACGATGGTGTTTTATATTGGAGGGCAGAGAAAAGAGAATCTGTGTCGAAATCCGGGAATTCAGCTGAAGGTTTTTACACGAGGGAAAAAAAAACCACCATTAATTCATGTATTATCTTCTATTCACAGTATCCATGTGAGAAATATTATTAATGGATTTTATTCAATTAAACGAATAGAATGGTGAGTGAAAATGTCAAAGAGTGTCAAATTTTACGTCAAAACCAAGCGTTTTCTGTTTACTTGTGTCCTTTCTCGAAGTCGAGAATGGGAATATTGTACAAAACAGCGCATTCTTTTCCCCGAATTTGAAACTACCAAGACAGTCTCCAAAAAAAGAAAAAGAAAATTCTGTAAGTTGAGACCGGAGATGTTGTGTGTGCTGGAAAAGTTAGCACTCTGTAAGCGGCAGTTGAAACCATTCAGATAATACAGAAAGAATTTTTATTTTTTAAAAAAGAAAGAAAGAAAGAATTTTTTTCTTAAAAAGGAAGAACAAATTTGTATTTTAAAAAAAAAAAACAGAAACAAGAATTTTTATTTAAAAAGAAAAAAGAAAGAAAGAATTATTATTTACCCAAAAAAAAAAAAAGGAATTTTTGATAGTCTAGATTTTTTTTTAAACACCAATTTTCTTTTTTAAAAAAGAAAGAATTTTTGCTTTAACAAAAAAAAAGAAAAAAAGAAAAGAAATGAAAGAATTTTGTTTAAAAAAAAAAAAGAAAGAAAGAAAGAATTTTTTTAATGTAAAAAAAACAGAAGAAGAAGAAAAGGAAGAGCAATTAAAGAAAAATTAGTTTCAGTGTAAGTGAAATGGATTTATTAAAACATGATCTTCACACCTTTTGATAAGAACGACCAGGTAAACACTTAAATCAAAGGCCTCTACGCTCAACTTTCGACCAGGTACAGACAGCTCATATTTTGCTGCATCGGTCAACATCCTTGCCAGTGGAACTCTCGGCACGTCTCCGGAATCCAGTGCGTGACAAACAGTCTTAACTCCAAGTGCTTCCAGCATTATCTTGTTTGAACCATCGCTTTGTCTACTCTTGAAAAGAAAATAAAGATCGGCGGAGTTTGAACTCTCGAAAGTCAGAGCCTGGTTGGAGAGCAATTCCAGTTTGCTCTACTGTTTTTTTTCCCCTGGTTCTGTTGAGGAACCTTTTCTTGCGGTAACTGTGTTGATGTTATGATAACGTGCGGCACGCACTGCTTCTCTGTCACAAATGCAAGAGATTCCGAGACCTTAGTTCTTCTTTGTTGTATTTCGTTTTTCTGAGAAACTGGAGATCTTTTAGTATGTAGAAGAGGTGTAACAAAATATGCACACTTTGACTATTGTTTAAAATGTGTTGAAGTACTTATCAAGATGTTTCACCGTCATGATTTATTCTAAATCCTTATCATAATGAAAAAAAAGCCACAAACGTTTACCGTCGAATCTCTCAGTTGTGCAAAAAGTGGAGCTGGAACAAATAAGAACCAACGTCGTGAGACTTGATGTTTTGTAGAGTTTTCCTTCTTGTTATGGTTGTTGTTGTTGTTCTTGTCGTTGTTGCTGTTGTTATTTTTTAACCACTTTTTCATGATATTTTTTATTAAAATAATATTGTATGCATGTACTGTTCTTCTTGTGGTTATCACATTTACTACTTCTTTCTGTGATTTTCATCATAATAATATTGTATGCATTTCTGTTGTCGTTGTTCTTGCTTTCCTTGTCACTTTTGCTCCTCCTCGTCCTTAATATATTTGTTATCACAATAACAATGTTTGTACGTCTTATTATTGTTGCTGCGGTTGCTGCCCTGTGTTATTGTCGCTTTTGCTTCTTCATCATTTCCTATTCATTGACATAATTATATTGTTCTAATTTTTGTAACTGCTGCTGCTTCATTATTTTTTTCTATGTCAACTTACATGTGTTAATATTATTGTTGGTGTTAGTTTGTTGTTGGTTTCGAGGCTGTCATAGCCGGGGGTGGCTGAGGGGATAAGCTCCCTCTGCCTATAAAGTGCTCCCATATGGCGTGCGTCTCTTATAGCCTCTGACAGTCGAGTCCAGCTCTTAGCCTTCCCGTGCGGCTTAGATATAAGTCCGTCAAAACTGTTCCTACCGATAAGAGAAGGGGCAAAGGCGGGTAACTGGCGCCTCAAAACCAGATGCTTCGGGCAGCTGGGGCTCGTCAGCCATGGTCGGCAGCTCAGATAGGAGAAGGAAACTCTGATTTCAAACCTCCGCTGCCTTGCGGCAACACCCCAACATGGGAAAGGCTAAGGGAGTAAACCCCTACAGAAAATCCGGAGCTGGAGTCCCTAAGGCGGCTGACTTCTTTCGTCATCACCGGCAACTCCTGCGGCGCAGCTGAACCCAAGCTGTATTGACCCCGTCATTCCCTCGGGCCCACCAGCTGCGTGGAGACGGGGGTTCTGCTACATGGGCAACAGCTGATCCTCCACAAACCCTGCCCAGGCCTTGTAGCTCCACTGGAGAGGACACTCCAGCGTCATCGAAAGATGCCGGCACAACACGGGAGGGGGCAGTCACAAGCTCCTCTGATTGGCGAAGGAAACGAGCGCCAGGGGTCCCCTCCGACGGTGGGAGAAGTCATCGCACTTCACTGGACAGCTACCGCCCGCCTCAAGCTGGGCAGCCCCCAGCCAGTAAGGTGCTGTCCCGCCATGGCTTACCTGCCTCACTGGGTGCGTGGGGAGTAGAAAGAAATTTCGAAAAGTTGGCCAGAAAACCCTCGCACCAGACAAAAAGAAAAGAAAATCAACGAAGTCCCCAGCTCTTCGTATTGCAAGCTGGAACGTTAGGACCATGTGCCCTGGTCTCTCTGCAGACCTAAAACAAATCGATGATGCCAGAAAGACCGCCGTCATCGACAGAGAACTATCCAGGTTGAACATCGACATCGCCTGCCTCCAGGAGACCCGACTGGCGGACAGTGGAACCATCAAGGAAGCGAACTACACCTTTCATTGGCAAGGGAAATCCTCGGAGGAACCTAGGCAGCACGGTGTTGGCTTCGCTGTCAAAAACACACTCGCCCGCCACGTTGAGCCCCCCACATCGGGCTCTGAGAGAATACTTGTGCTCCGGCTACTAACATCATCAGGCCCAGCCAGCATAGTCAGTGTGTATGCTCCAACTCTCTATTCCACCCCTGAGGAGAAAGACCAGTTTTATCAGGCACTAGATGAAGTCATATCTAGCATACCCAGTACCGAAAGCCTCTACCTTTTGGGAGATTTCAACGCCCGAGTGGGGGCTGACCATGAGGCATGGCCTACTTGCCTAGGAAAGTTTGGAAGGAGCAAGATAAATGAGAATGGCCAGAGACTGCTGGAACTCTGCTGTCTACGCAACCTTTGCATAACCAACACCTTCTTCAAATGCAAAGATATACACCAAGTGTCTTGGAGACACCCGCGCTCCCGCCACTGGCACCAGCTTGATCTAGTCATCACCAGACGCTCGGATCTTGCCAGCGTCCTCCTGACCCGCAGCTACCACAGCGCAGACTGCGACACTGATCATGCCCTCATCGCCTGCAAAATGCGTGTAAAATTGAAAAAGTTGCACCACTCCAAGAAGAAGGGCCGCCCCCGCATCAACACCTGCTGTGCTAAGAATCCAGAGAAAACACAACAGCTTGTCTACACACTGGAAGAAGCTCTCACAGCTGAAAAACCAGCTGACGACACCATTGACTCCAAATGGACCCACCTCCGCGATAATGTGTACAACTCCGCTATCACTGCCTTCGGGAAGAAGGAGCGGAAAAACGCGGACTGGTACGAGGCTCACTGGGAGGAAATGGAGCCTGTGACTGAGGCAAAGAGGAAAGCCCTTCTGGCCTATAAAGCCATGCCCAAACCAAGCACCCTACAAGCCCTCAGATCTGCTAGAAACAAGGCTCAGCAGACCGCTCGCCACTGCGCCAATTCAGTTGGCCGCTGAAACATGAAATGCGAGAGGGATGTATGACGGCATTAAACAGGCAATAGGCCCGGCGCCTACCAAGACGGCCCCCCCTCAAGTCCAAGACTGGTGAAACCATCACAGACCAAGAGCAGCAAATGAAGAGGTGGACCGAGCATTATCTCGAGCTGTATGCGACGCAAAACAAGGTTACAGTCTCCGCACTTAATGCCATCCCAGATCTGCCGACAATGGAGGAGCTAGACATTCCACCTACTGTGGAAGAGCTCAGCAAAGCCATAGATTGCCTTGCATGCGGGAAAGCTCCAGGAAATGATGGCATACCACCTGAGGTTTTAAAGAGCGGGAAACCTGCTTTGCTCCAGCCACTGCACAGCGTGCTCTGTCTCTGCTGGGATCAGGGCTATGTTCCTCAGGACATGCGGGACGCCAACATAATCACTTTGTACAAGAACAAAGGAGACAGGAGCGACTGCAATAATTACAGGGGCATATCTCTTCTCAGCACTATCGGCAAAGTATTCGCACGCGTCGTCCTGGCGCGCATACAGACCCTCGCCTCCCGTATCTATCCAGAGTCTCAGTGTGGGTTCAGGGCCGGCCGCTCAACGGTAGACATGATATTCTCCTTACGACAACTGCAGGAGAAGTGCCAGGAGCAACAAATGCCGCTTTTCATCGCCTTCGTTGATCTGACAAAGGCGTTTGACTTGGTTAGTCGAAATGGACTCTTTAGCCTGCTTAAAAAGATTGCCTGCCCCCCGCACCTACTCGCCTTGATCATCTCTCTTCATGAGAACATGCACAGCACAGTCTGCTACAACGGTGTGACATCCGAGGCCTTCCCAGTCAACAGTGGAGTGAAGCAGGGATGCGTCCTTGCACCAACACTCTTCGGCATTTTCTTCTCAATGCTACTTCAGTATGCCTTCAAGGACAGCAGTGAGGGTGTCTACATCCACACAAGATCTGATGGCAAGCTGTACAACATCGCTCGCCTCCGCGCCAAAACCAAAGTCACAGAAGTACTCATTCGTGAGATGCTCTTTGCTGACGACGCGGCACTAACATCGCACACTGAAGACGGTCTACAGCAGCTGGTAAATCAACTTGCTTATGCCTGCAAGGAGTTCGGCCTAATCATCAGCCTGAAAAAGACCAACATCATGGCACAGGGTACTGATGTTGCACCCACTATTGCCATCGACGGACACGCTCTGGATGTTGTTGAAAACTTCGTGTATCTAGGCTCCACCATTTCCAGCTCCCTTTCCCTTGATGCGGAGATCAGCAGCAGGATCGCTAAAGCAGCGTCGACAATGGCCAAGCTGAACCAGAGAGTCTGGGACAATCCAAGCCTCACCATAAAGACCAAAATGTGCGTCTACCAGGCTTGCGTACTCAGCACGCTTCTTTACGGCAGCGAGGCATGGACTACCTACGCGAGACACGAGAGAAAGCTAAACAGCTTCCACCTGAGATGCCTGCGTCGCATCCTCCTTATTAAGTGGCAGGATAGAACCACCAACGTTGAGTTACTGGAGCGTGCCAACATGACAAGCATACACGCAACACTCCGCGAGAGACGCCTTCGGTGGCTCGGCCACGTCAGGCGCATGGATGCAGGCCGCCTTCCCAAAGACCTCTATGGTGAATTGACAGAGGGCTCACGCGCAACTGGGCGACCCAAACTCAGATACAAAGACGTCTGCAAAAGGGACCTAAAACACTGCCTTATTGACATCCCCACATGGGAGAGCCAGGCTGAGGACCGAGCTGGCTGGCGGCTCACCGTCAAGCGTGGCACGAAAACATCAGAAGAGGCAGACAGATCAACCGCCGCTGCTAAACGATCTAGGCGGAAGGAAAACAGGGAAAACAGCCAACAACCCCAGCAAAAAACACCATTCATCTGCTCCAGATGCGGCAGGGATTGCCACTCAAGAATCGGCCTGCACAGCCACACACGGAAGTGCAGCTAAACAACCTACGGACACAGATTGTCGTCATGAAGATGGTTTTTATTTGTGTATGGGTATGTGAGTGTGCGTGTGTGTGTGTGTTTGTGTGTGTGTGTGTGTGTTGGGTTTTGTACTTCGGTTTGTTCGTTTGTTTGTTTTTTGTTGACGTCGTTTTTTCAAGGAAGTCCTGATTTTTTTTAAATAAGAGCCTTAAGTCCAGGGATGCGAACAAAGAAATGCAGTATCAATAAACCATTGAAATGAAAGAGAAAAGTACAAAGGAACCCGGAAGGTGCAATCAGACTGGCCGTGTCTGACTGTACAAAAAGCCGGAGACAATGTGTCCTTTTACAGTGGATTGCTTCCCTGACTCAAGTCGCCTGCATCAAAGTGATGAATGAAGTGGATGTCACAATGGGCAAGTCTATGAAGGACGTACGCTCGATTTGGCAATTTACCCCCGTACCCCTCTTCCTCCTCACCTCCCCCATGTACTCTTTTCATGTGCTTGATATCAACTCCCCCCCCCCCTTTCCTTGTGTGAGTATATGGTCATTATAACTGTAAATGTCAATGATAATGCCTTAATGTATTAAGTGTAAGTGGCATTTTGCAAGGATAATTTGATTGTGTCATTCGAAACATGATTTTATATGAGAAACAAACAGCTTAATTTGCTGGAAAAAGTAGTCAGAAACTCCTCAGGTGGAGGGAGGCAGATTGGCGATCTTCAGAAGAAGAGCGGGTTCTTTCATTAGATGTTTCGGCCTTTGACTTTCTGACTTCTTCTAGAACCCCGGCCACACCGAGGTCATGACTCTTGGTCTCCGTCATCCACCTTTTCGTCGCCAGGCTCTTCTTTGGGTTTGAACAAGTAGCGCTGGTTTCTGGTGTAGGTGTCTTATCCATTCTGCCAATACTGCCAATAGTGCCACTAATTATATGGTATAATTTTAAACTATATGAATTTAGTGTTCATTTCTTTTACATCAAACCCAGCAGGAAGCATTTTCCGCTGTTGTTGCTATTTCCTTAAGGTACTTCTAATTTTTCCTGCCACTGAGATTGAGTTTCTTCAGAAGGTAAATAAAAAAAGCAAACTTTTCCAAATTCATCAGCCTAACTGAAGAGCGTAATTATGTAGGCCACCCATCCCCATCCCCCACCCCCTCTCAAACACCTATGTGTGGTTTTCGTACCCTAGTTTACGATCAGCTCGTCGGCCACAAGAACCCTTTGGGTTGTTGTTGTTAGTAGACCGTGGTCAAATTGCAAAGTCGCTGAGTTCTATTCACTGTTCAGCTATGGCATGTAACTATAGAAATACTGAGTTAAAATCTATATCAGAGAGTATAGGTGTATAGAGAGGTTTTACTATTGGTCGATTTGCACTGCGAGACACGGGAGACTCCTCGAAACCATTTGTTAGCATGGAGCGGAAAGTAGGTCGCTGTGGTAAACAATATCTGTTTGTGCATTTCCACGGGGCGTAAGAACTTGCCAACGGCTCTAAATAGTTTCCAGTCAGCCCAAAAATATGAACAAACCACAGTAAACAGATATGCCCACTATCTTTGGCAAAGAAGGTCTCTTTCAAATCTTCAATTTCTTGTTTACCGCAGCGACCTAGTTTCTCGATGTGGCGGAAGTGAGATCTCTCTATACATCTATACTCTCTAGTTGTATTCACTGACCAGCTATTGCTTGTAACTATCTGAAAATCCTGAGTTGTGTTCACTGTCCGGCTACGGCTTGTAACTATGAAAGTACTGAGTTGTGTTCATTGTTCAGCTATGGCTTGTAACTATGAAAATACTGAGTTGTGTTCATTGTTCAGCTATGGCTTGTAACTATGAAAATACTGAGTTGCATTCATTGTTCAGCTATGGCTTGTAACTATGAAAATACTGAGTTGGGTTCATTGTTCAGCTATGGCTTCTAACTATGAAAATACTGAGTTGTGTTCATTGTTCAGCTATGGCTTGTAACTATGAAAATACTGAGTTGCGTTCATTGTTCAGCTATGGCTTGTAACTATGAAAATACTGAGTTGTGTTCATTGTTCAGCTATGGCTTTTAATGTAAAACACCATTCCGAGACACAGAATACCGAGACGGTTCAATTCGCCAAATTCCGTCAGTCGACTTGCCCGCACATCATCCATGTAAACAAGACAACAATTCGCACCGCACCCCTTCATAATTGAGCGAGAAAGGCTAGTACCACAGAGCTCTGTGAGTAGTACTCAACGTGTTTATATAATATGCGCTCAAGTTGTGAATATAATAGTGACAGAAGGAACGGTCAATCTTGGTATTCTGTGCCTGGGATATCGTGCTCCCCCAATAAAGCCACAAGGGCAAAATGACCGCAGTAACAAAGCCCAAATTGCCTCCAACACCCCCCCCCCCCTTTCCTGTTTTTCTTTATTAAGTATGAAAATATTAAGACTGAAAATCGCTGATCCGTAGGAATAGTCCATTGTTTGTGGGTTCACGGGAGGTTTCGGGTGAACTGTGTTGATGAAGTATATTGGACTCGTCTATGATTGACTGAGGATGAGTCCAGTGGGGAGAGATGTGAGCATTGACGAAGTGGTCTCTTGCGTGCCCGGTGGAAGATACGTGACGGGATGTGCCGAAGACGCTGCGAGCCCACGACTATTTAGATGAATATCGTCAAGACCATTCCACAACTGCCTCAGTCATGTTTGGTGTTTTTTGAAAATCAACGAAAAGTGTTGACTTCGAATATAGTGGTAGCAGCTGTTCTTAGGGGGGCGTAATATTTTACATAGAAAGCTATAGCTGAACAGTGAACACATCTCAGTATTTTCTTTGTTTGAATTTGTAATTAGACCACGCTCCCCTAACAAAAATTGTCTAAAATTGTGATTTCGGTGGATTTGGGTTTGCGTTTAAAAGCTCATAAATCAGTGAAACAAAACAATGTAACTGTTGAACGATGCAGTGTGATTGTCTGATTAAGGTGAGCATTTCATTTCAAAACACCAAAAAAAAAATGACTTACTCACCCAGGCAATTGTGCAATGATCCTGACGACATTTTGAAGAAAACGTCAAAGAGAAAACAAGTTTGTTCACATATTGTAATACAAAACAAAATACGTCTGTTGTTGAAACGGTAAAGTGGTTGAAGCACATGAAAACAAAGGAGAAGGAGAGGGTGTCTTTTGACTGGGCCCTCTATCTGTAAGGGAGATAATTCTATTAAGCGATCAAAATAAACACGCTTAGTCCCCTTTATTCAGATGACAGCACAGAGCAGCACATTGTCGTATACTCGTCCTCGCTAAGAGTTTTCACTGTTAAGACTTCAGAATGCATCCTAAAGTATAATAGTCTAATGTCACCAGCTGAATGAAGCAAGCCTTGGATAGGTAAATCAAAGTGTCCCACAGAAATTGTTTGATACAATGGAATACTCCCAGTCGGCACAGACATGTTGGAATTTTGGGATTTTTTATCATAATTATTTTCCTGTCCCTGATCCTATGGTAGGTAGGATCGAGCACCTAGTCTTCTCGGATAAGAACGAAAAAACTCGGAGGGACCGTGTTTACGTTGCGCACGCTAAAGATACCGTGGCAGTTGGAAATCGAGAAGAGCAGGCCGAACAGGCCCCTGCCCGGGCAAAATTAAATAAAATGTATCCCTACCATCATTCCCCCCTCCCCCCCCCCCCCCAAAAAAAACCGCCGACCGGCGCTGCACTGTGGCGGCGACGTGTCTGCTCCAGTTGTCACTGGGCTGCAATGACACAACGGCAAATTTCCCCAAAAAGGAATAAAGAAGTATACGAAATACAAAATACAACACAGGGCTTGCGCGTAGAGGAAGGGCTCTGGTCTTTAGAAATATTTTGAACTTAATAGATATACAAGTGACATGAGATGAAGAGGAAACGGAACGTAAAAGTGTAATAGTTCAACTGTTTGGACGAGGAGGAGGGAGAAGAATGAAGTTGTTAGTGCCACTGCAGTGAGGAGTCGTGATGAGCAAGGGTTTACCATCTCTGCGGTATTTAGATCAGGGGATGTAAGCGTGTTTATTTAGAAATGCACGAAAGAATTAATTCCCTTATGCCGCTATTCTGTTTGCTTCGTATTTTATTAATTTTATGTATTTTATTAAATTCATTTTTATTTCTTTATTTATTATTTTTATTAATATATTAATTTATTCATTCATTCACCTTACTTGTTTACTTAACCCTAGTCGCGCGCAGAGCCACGATAGAGGCCTCATGCCTGCAACCCAGAAAGCATTGTGAGGCCTAGTACTTGCGTAACACTCTGCAACCTTCTCCCTTTTATGGCACAGCACCTCCTTGCGCTTCTTATTTTAAAAAAAGTTGTTTATTTACCTGGTTGTTCCCACAGATCGTTTTCTTACGCTCGTTTCGCTTGTTTATTTATCCTGTCACCCCTGATATATTACACAAGATGGTATCGTCCGGTTAAGCTTATTACAATGAAATATGATAATCATTTGTCATACTCATGTTATAGTTCTGACTTGTCAGTAGTTTGATCTGGGGAAAATCTTAAGGAAACTTGTCTTTGATACTGGTTTTCATTTACATGCCAAATGATATGAAGGGGGCTATCTGCTTATTTAATAAGCTGTTCTATTACTATCGATCTATCGATTAATTGTTTAATTCCGCTGCAATACTGGGGTAAAATGCTGCATAGGGGTGCCATCGGGGAAAAGTGAGAGAAAATGACGGACTGTTTTGTTATTGATTGTCTGTATTTGATGTGGTAATTAGAGAGATATTCTGTTGCTTTGAAGTGCACGTGCATGTACTGTAGGAGCTGGAAATCAAATCTCTTGCCATAGTCATTAAGAAGGTTGTGCTTAGCAAACAAAAACATTGGAGGCTGAGCCTTAAAACGGTGGAGGACAGAGAAGAAGATGTCATGATGCATGTAGTTAATACAACGAACCTGGCTTGAAAATAACTTGCTCACCTCTACGGTCTAACACAGGGACAAGAAAAAACTAATTTCATTTTATAGAATGAAATAATTGTTCTCTATCTTTCCACTTCGCTTATGATTTTGTACGATGAATAACTTTCAGCCAGTCGGCACAAAATGGACATTACAAAGAATGAAACGAGGTACATGGTTTTGTTTGTTTGTTCCCTGTGTTTTGTTTTTACACCTCAAGTAAAATACTGGCCAATGGCGTGTTCAGTTGTGCGGGCGCCTTGAGGCACCTTGCATGCGCACCGTTCAGTGCGAACTGCGAGCAGGTGGCGGAGCCTGTCAGCATTACGAGGTGCCTGCCACAGTTTTCCAATATGGCGATCCCGATAGAATACAAAATGGACGCAGTCTGCCGATATGGCGTCCCTCCTAATGATTCAAAATGACATATAGTTCCAATATGGCTGCACCCATAGAATTCAAAACAACGCCCCTCTTTTCACAATTAACTTTCTTAAAAATCTTTACAGAGCCATCAATCTTCTCTAGAATACTAAGTTTTACAATAATACCATGTTTTTTTTCATATAATCTTATTTTTGTAGCTGCATGAATCAAATCGCCTCGCAATGTGTCTGCCACATCTTGACGCCATGCTGGAAAGTGGGGTAGAATCAAGGCAGTCCGTTCAGTAGAGTGCCTGCCAGGTACAAACGTGCAATGCGGGGGCCGTGCAATCTCACAGAAGGCTGCCTCCGTAACAGATTACTGAACACGTCTCTGAGCACATGCAGCCTTTTTTTTTTTTAACACAGCAGCACAATACAGTCATGCTCCTGCCTGCGTCCTCAGTTGTCACAGAGAAATTTGTTGCTGCCTTTCTGTTTTACATCGTTCAAACATTTCATTTTAATTCTGCATTGTGACACCATATTAAATATTAGAGAATTATAACAAGGATTTTTCATGAAACACAGGAGACTTTTCTTAAAATCTCAGTAAACGTTTGGCTGTTCATTCCTTGCTATCATACCTGTAAATGTTTGGACATGTTATTTATATTCAAAGACATGGAAAAATGAATCATGCCATGCCTGGTAAACTAAAAACAAGAAGGGGGGGGGGGCTTGATGGGAGGAAGGGGTGGGGGGTTAGTCTTCTCGGTCTCTGTCCAGGTCGATTCATCAGATTCCTTTCAAAGGGAAGTACCTTTGTTTTGCATTTTCTCCACATTAAAATAATGAGAGGCGAAATAACGTGAGAAGTGACTGAAGCAGGATATTTTGAGTCCTTTTCAACTTTTAAAGGAAATGTTGATATTGAGAAAAGTATAGTTTTCTGAAATGTTAGAAATACACCTGGGAAAACTTCACACTGTACGACCTTGGAAAGTGGTCTTACGGACTCTAATCACAGTGTTCTCTAGCGGTTCAACTACAGCGTAATTTTTGATTGTGTGATAAGAGTTTTTCATGATGATACATGTTTTGTTCAAGAAAAGGGGGCGGGGTGGCAGTTAGAACTTCTCAATCGATAATAATAATAATCAATAATCAATTTGTAAGAATCATGCGCAGTTTGCATGAAGATTAGAATCTTTCAAAAGCCTCAAGTGGTGTGATATGGGACACCGTGATGTGGTACACCATGATGTGCCCCTTTAAAAAAAAAATGGAGATAGATTTCTAGGCCTGTATGACATCGACTGGTATCTCTGGTGATCGTCAGTCTTTTCACGAGGTCTCTGTCCTAATTGCAGATATCATCAAGCTATCAGTTCAATTATCAAAGTTCAAATAACTCGAATACTCTTGAATCAAGTTATCGAGAGCGGAGACAATTGATAACCTCGCTCCAAATTGATTAGCGCTGTTGATTCGTTATTATTTCTCCCAAGGCTTGGCCACTGGCCAAAGGACAAGTTATGGAAGGTCATAATTAGACAAACTGACAGTAAATTACGTCTAATTAGTAATTGTGAATGACACAATTAAATGCAAAATAATTCAAAGTCAACCCCTGACGTCCTCGCGTGAACAGCCGTCATGAACAGTTGTTAACAGCGACAAAAACGTTGTTTTTTTTCAAAACTTTCTCAATCATTATAGCTTCAAAGCATGTCTTTCGTCTCCTTACTTCAATAAATTACGGTCATATTTTTGTTACTATAATTATTACAATAATTTGTACAAGGTAGTAATCAGTAAAATGTTACAATCTGAACTTGCTGTTCACATAAGGAAACTTTTCGTGAGGATATGACATTTGCAACTCGATGCAATATACATACATACATACATAGAACTGTTGCAAAAGCCTTATAACTGTGGAGTCCGGGTTTGGGCGACTGAATAGAAAAATTGCGTGTGTATTCAGCCCATTAACTGCCTTGGAAGTGCAATTTTCGTTATTGCACTGTACTCATTTCAAACATAAAATATCATCCAAAAATGTCCCTTTCATGCTTTAAAATAATGCGTCGGGCAAGTGGTGAGAGTGGCAAGAAACTCCTCAGGTGGAGCGAGGCAGATGAAGAGTGGATTCTTTCATTACATGTTTCGACCTTTAACTTGAACCATTTTTTAAGAAAATTTCTTTAATTGTGTGACGAAGCCGATTTATGCATTGTTATTTTGAAACTTGAAAAGTTAAAGTTAGTGTTTAGGTGTAGTAAGATCATGTCTTTAGTGTAATATGAGCATGAAAATAAATAACTTTCTGTCAAATGTTTGAAGTTCAACATCTTTAATAGTTTTAAGTGAAAAAAGAAAAAAAAAGGATTTGTAAACATACAAAACAAAGAAAATCCTTAGGGTCACAATAACTGAATACGGCTTTTTGCCTGATGCAGATCCTTAGTGACAGAAACTTGGCGTATTCTTTTTTAGTTCTTTTATTAATCGTTTTATACTTTTCTTGTTTGTTTTCAGTGTGAGGCTTTGGATTTACAGTTTATGTTTCAACTCGGAGCGACAAGAGCAATAAATGCAGTCTTCATTCTGCTGTGATACATTTGCTGATGTTTGTGGTTGATTTTGCAGGTTGGGGCAGTATTTAACGTTCCCATTGCTTGACCAGTTCGTTATGCTGGTGGTAGTGGCGTTGCTCTTGCTTCATGTTGAAAACATGAGAGGGGTTTTAATTTCCTTAAGGTCTCATTCAATGTTCTCCACTTTTTAGCCACGAAAGTGGTTAAGTCAGTGTATGAGTACTGTAATACATAGAATAGTTGTGGTCTTGAGATTTGAAAACTTTGTTACTTTCTGGATATTCCGTTTAGATGTGCATGATTTTGGCTCTGCGTGATCTTTGCTTTAGTCTTTGATCTTTCTCACGTGTCGAGTCAGGTATATTACTGGTACATCTTTTGTATGAAAAGCTGCACCGTTAATGAAAATGGGTATAATAACACAGTCTATTACATGAATGTGCTTTTCACAAACTTACTGTGTTAGACAAGGCAAGCATATACGACTTGCTGTCGTATTGCAGTTGTGCCTTAGTGTTATGTTCCCAATGACTCTGCAAGGCGCATTTGTCTTCCTTGTTTGTGTAAGTGCATTCATTCGCCGAGACGTAAGGCAACTACAACGCAGCGCAACAAAGTCGCATTTGTTATGCCCACCTTGCTTTGAAGGTATGAATTTAGAACTGACTGAAACATTTAACGATAAACACAAAGATGGTAAGGAAGTCATCCGAAGAAAATCCTGCACCAGGAAAATCTTCAGTTCAAACATTTGAACAAAATTCAAAATTTACTATTTTTTTGTCATTTTATTTTTTTTTTAAACACACAACAAGAATAGTGATAATTGCATGAACAGTTCTTAGTCATTCACAAAGAAAAAAACACAGAGAAATAATAAAATGATATATTTGAGTATTATGGGATTCAGTCAGATTCACGGGCCGCTCCTTGCTTGCACCATGATGGGGGGTATCTAGATTTCCCATGGCCAAAAAGTTTTGCAGCTAATTCGAGTTTCATTTTATTCACGATTCCATTCAAAAATATAAGTCTACTCATTACGATCCATAATTTGAAAAAAATGCCAAATACAAATTTCTTTGGAGTTTTCAACACGGGGTTTTATTGCACTTTATTGGCAAAAATTCAACAACCAATTTTGATGTCATTACCTGGTTGTAAACGATGTTTTTAAATCCTATAGAGGGGCCAATGGAATCTAAATAACACTGCCTTTGATTGTCTTTTCTCTTATTTGATACTGAGTTTCCTACAGTGTATTAACAAGAGGGACAATTTAATCTCAAAAGGTCTGAGGTTATCCGTCACTAACTTGCCCCGAGCTGCATGATGACAATAACGGGTTAAACTTGAAAACTGTCCACAACGCTATCGTCTACCACAGGGACGGACCAATGCAATATTGTTTACTAAACACTACAATGGTTTCCCGGTGGTTGCCTGTCACCGCACTTACGCAGAGTAAATAGCTTTCGAGTTTCACACTACGAAAGAAACGGTTGCAGCTTCAGAAGGACGCGGTCTGTGAGTTGCTACATTTTCAATCACTCATCACGCACTCTGTGTCTTTGCTCATCGCAGTTGAGTTTGTTTATAACGTTATAGCTTGATTGTCACAGAGTATCACTCTGTATTCACATTATTCAAACAGGGCAATTTAAAACCATCCCAACTTCGTCATGCCTTGAATAAAACTGATTTATTTATTGCTAAGTTGATCTACTTTTTTCCCCGAGGTTTTTAAAAGTATTTTTTTTTTGAATGTATATGATGTGAGCCCGAGGGGGAGGGGTGGGGGGGGGGAGATGAAATGGTTACTAGCTTTGTTGGTGATGAATGATTTCAAACTGCCCCATCCCAGAACGAAATGTGTCTATATAATATTATACAGTGTATACATTAATTAGCGTTCTTACAAAGTTCACAAGATCCAAGCACAATACATTCATATTGAATGATATTACATACAACTATACATCAACAAAGTTATTGAAGTTTACTGGGCAAGTTCTTCAAGAAATGGTAAATAGTTGATCTTCAGTTCTCAGTTATTGGTGTTTCGCTCTCAGCCGGAAGTGGCGTCATCAGCGTTGTTCGCGCATGCGCATTCTTTGGACATTAATTCAACTTCCGGGAGAAAATTGCAAGCGCGATCAGCGCTGTCAGGGTCATAGAGCTGTGGAAACAATAATAGCAAAAAATCAAGTTTAGGAAATAAACTGGTTCCTGGCTCTTGTTAATTTGATTCGTTGCAACATGGACATGATTGAAACAAGGGCACGGTGTGCTCCTTCTGCTATAGGACGTCTTGAGGATACTTCTATTTACACAGTATTTTCATACTCTCGTACGAACAGTTTTATAGGAGGATGGGGAGATTAAACTATTTGTCATGTGTTTAATATATACTTAAGAGGGAGATAGAGAAAGAGAGAGGGTCAGACAGAGAGAAAAAGAAAGAAAAAGACAAATTATGCTGCACATTTTTTATGATCTTATCATTGTTGTTGCTGCTGCCGCTGCTCTTATTTCGCTACAGGTAAACAACTAATTCTTGGTGATTTCAAACAGTTCAAACTTATGACTGTCCTTGAAATGTACCGATGTCTGAGGAGCATTTCAGAATGAGCAGGCAAACCTGCTTTAGAAAGAAAAAAAAAGGTTTATAAAGTTAAAAGCCCGGGAAACCGATCAATCGCAAACCTACATAAAGGTACTGGTACCTAGGACCACTTGATTAATGTGTAGAAAATAAGCAATTCACTGAAAAGTTGGGTTGTAACTTGTTGGGGGGGGGGGGGGAAGCTATCGATTTCGAGCAACAACAAAAATATAGGGAAACGGGCCGGACTGACAGGCCATAACAGCCAGCTTATGCAATAAAATTCCTTGAGGGAGAGCTGCAAATCTGGAAAAAAAGATAGGGTTGACTTTACTACTCAGCAAGTCTAGCAAGCCGCTACTCTGTTGCGGAAAGGCACGACTGCCCAGCGCATGGGAGACTACATTTGACACCTGTTCATTTTGGTGCAATTTTCCTGCCTACAAACGAGTGCATGATCTCCTGGTGCATAAGAGATCTAAGGCAAGACTGCATTATATTATTAGAGAGAGAGAGAGAGAGAAAGAGAGAGAGGGGGGGGGGGTTAGAGCACTGCTTTATCCTGAGCAATGCCAGATACTACACCTAGTTGGTAGAAAAAGAAATATCATACCATGCTGCACTGGCTCCAGTTGTGGTAGTTTTTGTTGACATTGTTGTAACTTTTTTGGTGGTTTTAGGGGTGCCTGTGGATGGTTTGGTACTAGCACTTGACTTGGTGCTGGCAGTTGAATTTGTGCTGGCAGTTGACTTGGTGCTGACAGTTGACTTGGTGGTTCCAGTTGAGTTGGTGGTAGCAGTTGACTTGGTGGTAGCAGTTGAATTGGTGGTAGCAGTTGTCTTGGTGGTAGCAGTTGTCTTGGTGGTAGCAGTTGACTTTGATGTGGTGTTGGTGGGTTTTGTAGGTGTTGTGGTCTTGGTGGTGGGTTTTGTGGTTGCAGTGCTGTTGGGGGATTTCATCGTGGTAGTTGTAGGTTTCATAGTTGTACTTGTCGTAGCTGCAGCCATGGGACATACGCCACGACTCTTTAGTTCGAAGTTCTGGGGACAAAAAATAAATGACCAATACAATTATTTGTGGTGCGACATGACACAAATAATATAAAATGAACAACATCACTGTTAACTTTTGGTAACGTAAGTCAGACAAACCAATATCATTATATTGGAGAAAATGCCTTTATAATGAATAAATTGGAGAACGGATCATTCTGAAACCTGGCATGAAGGTAAGTGAAATTAGTTGCGGGCGTTCATGGTTATGTAAGAGCATGAATTGGGCACGGCCAAGGAAGGATCCGCAAAATGCACAAATATTTGAAATGTTAACTCATGAAAGAGTTCAGACGATTTGTTAGGAACGCTATCCTCCCGTCCGGTTCGTCGCACAATATCCACTTCCGGCAGGAAGAGAGGTTCAAAACTTGGGAAAAGTGAGGACAGCACGACAAAGTGATTGTGTTCATCAAGAGGAGTGACTTCTGAGGTGCCCTGCAAGTTTCCAGATAGATCTATCACTAGCTAAGCCTCCACTACTTTCCTTCCTCCTTTTACTACCCTGCAGCCCACAGCTCTGCCCCCCTTTCAAATACAACTTCACTTTGTGTGGCTTTCTTTATTTCCTCCATACTTTTCATGGCAAATATTTATTTATAATGCATGCTGTGTTCTTCCGGTATGATAGTATGGTCCGAGACACAGAATACAGAGACGTACCATTTCTTCTCCCACTATATGTCCACATTATGGCGGGCGTAAAAAATATGGTGAGTACTACTCTTTTCCGTTCAATTATGAAGGGATGTGATGCGAATTGTTGCACTGTTGACATCGATGATACACTCGCAAGGCCGATGGACGGAATATGACGAATTGATTCGTCTCAGTATCCTGTGTCTTGGGTATGGTATAGCAACAAATAAAAATAAAATTCAGCTGCTTATAGATGAATACTTTTGGCCGAGCTCGTGAGATTGAACGCTTGGGCGCTTGGCTTTTTCTTTTTTTTCTCTCACACAAATTCAGTGACAAAATCCTTCGTTGTTTTGTTTTTTTTTCGACAAATTCTTTGCAGTTCCAAAGTTTCACCTGAAACAAACATTCCTGCAAGATTCTCCACAACCTCGCGAATCGTCAAGTACAAAAATCAACAGTTTTTGGTCCATGGAAAATCCACTAAATCAGTCCAAAAAGGAGCAAGAGAAAGTGAACGACCAACAACACTGAATACAAAACACAACGATAGTTATTTTTATTTGTTTCCTGCTTTCGCTGCAGACTTGCTCAGAGATGAATCAGTACTAGCAATACAACGTCAGAAATGCTACTGTACTTACGTAGGTATTCTTGGGGTCTTCGGGATTGTCACCTACGACAGTGAATGAGTCCGGGCCTGACGTTTCACAGGTCAGCTTGACCACCATTGTCCTGAAATTCAAATTTTGTATTATAAAATGGGCTTTAACAATAACAATAACAACAAGAAATTAGAGCAGACAAATACACAACTGCTGCAAGGAAAAAAAAATCCTGAAGTCGCTGTACAATAGAGAGTGTAGCCGTGAGTGCATACCTTATCCCTTTAGGTTTGATAATCTGATGAGGGGATCCTCATATCTTAACTGAGTGGTAGCCAAGCTGGGGTAAATTTACCGGGGGGGGGGGGGGTAGGGGCTTAAATTTTGTCTGTCCAGGAGGTAAATTTGTCGGTTCTGGATTTGTAGTAAGGTTTTGTTCAATTATAATTAAATAACAACAACAACAACCAGAACAATCTTCAAAATTGTCAGTGAAAAGCAAGAAGAAAAGGCTCAATGTCTGACATGGTCTTTACCCACTGTACATATACTTGGTTCTGCTTTTCCGATATCTGTTAATCACTGCTTGTTCATAAATAAGCCAAATAGCATTCTTACATGCTTTTTTTTTTTGTCATTTGAACTTAATGTAATAATCTTAAAATAGTATTTTAAGATTTTCCCCTTGTCGATTGCTTTGTTCTTGAAGAGGGACAAATTACTGAACATAAAAGGAAAGGTTGGGGGGGGGGGGGGTAGGGGTAAATTTACTCTCGAGACTTTGCTAGAGATAAACGGGTTGGAAAGAGCTGGGAAACCCTGTCTTAATTGGAGCAGGTGTGTCTGTTGTTAAAGCCTTCAGTGTTTTCAAACATCCTTTGACCCATAGCGTGTCACGAGTGGAGTGAGTGCAATTAAGGGGATTGCTACAGAGCGGGTGTAGAGTAAGAAGGACTCACAGTAGACAGCAAGTTAAGCGTGCTGTTGTGAGTAGTGGGGGGGTCTGAAGGAGGCGAAAGCGCTGTATAACTATCACTGCAAGTTAGAAGGTCCGACGGAGCGGACCTGTGAATAAGAGCCCATCGGGCGGAAAGGGAGCAGTCGAGAAGACTAGTGGAAAAGTCTTTCCAGTAATGACTGGTATGTAGAACGTTGATTGATTATTATGATTGATGTATTATATTATATTCGTCTATTACCATGATGTGAATAAGTATATGTGAGGAATGTGGAAGTCCTTGATATTGGATATAGCAATGTGCGCCATGAGCGATAGATGAAAGTGAGTTCATGGATTTGTAGCGCGAGTGAGTAGTGTGTACTCCGATGGAGGTGTGTTACCGTAAGATGTGTGGTGAGTGAAAGGTGAACTAGTGTGTGTACGCTTCAGGGATTGTAAGGAGAGGTGGAGTGAATAGAAATGGTAGGGTATTATACCAATGTAATGTTATTCTTGTAGGTGTCGGGGACGGGCCGAAGAGCCACCTCGATGAGCACAAGTGATAGGCCAGCATAGGGCCGGAGGCCATACATAGGCCAGAAGTGAGACTGTCGGTGCAGGACAGTAGAGGCACATAAAGTCGTGGCAGTCAGGCCACGGACAGGGACGTAGATATGAGAGTGAATGAGATACTATATTATTGCCATGATGATGGGCAAGTGAACTGATAAGTTGTATGACAGTAGGAAGGTGATATTGAGAGACTGCGGTGCCAGTGAATCATTAATGTACTATTAAGACCCTGAGGGGAGAGGCTGAGGCCGAAGTGCCTTTAGGAGTAACTACCGGATTGTGGATCCGAGGGAGAGTGTGTGTGAGAATAAGGCCGTTGTACGGCAGTTCATTTCAATAATATAATGTATGTAATTGCGCTATTATATGTATAATTATGTTTAATAAATGTGTGAGTCTGATGGGGTGTTTTGTTAAGTGTTAAACTTGTTTGTTCGTGATTGTCGTCCTGTCATAAACTATTACATCTCCCAGTCTGGGATTTGTGACATAGCGCACTAAATTAAATCTTTTTTACTTCGGTTTTGTCTCAGACTTCAAATACCTCTGAATCATCTGACGAGACCGACTTGTCGTGGTCATTCCACAAATACCCAAGTCATGTTTTTGGCGGGTGTTATTTTTTTGTTGTGGTTGTTTTTTGAAAATCAAAGAAAACTGTTTACTTCGAATATCATGTTAGTTGTTGTTAGGGGAGTGTAGTATTTTACAAGGAAAACTATACCTGCACAGTGGACACAACTCAATATTTTCTCTTTTTGCCTTTGTAAATAGATACGCTCCCCTAACAGTCTAAAATGGTGATTAAGGTGGATGTGGGTTTTCGTTTAAAAACTCGTAAGACAACGAAATTTTAAAAAATGTAACTGTTGAACGGCACGACATGATTGTCTGATTAAGTTGAGCATTTTTTCATCTCAAAACGCCAAAAAAATGACTTAGGCAATTGTGGCATGACCTTGAAGTTGTTTCAGCGTCTCTAGTGCTCCGAGATTCCCTTCAACTCCATAGGTCACATCTCGCACTTAAAGCGGAACAAAGCAGACTCGATTCAGTGCGCCAGGGCCCTAAATGTATGCTTTGTGAACGGCGATTTCATTGAGATCAAATGGCGATGTTATGTCTTTCTGCTGTAAAATACATGTATGTAGATAATTTAGAGTTGTCAAACAGTTGGGCTTTTGCTTGGCAGAAACAAGACTTTGCTTTAGGCAGGGAAAACGAGAAAGCAACTGTTTACCTGGATCCTGAGGTATACTGGATGGCCAGCTTCCCATCCACATTGGTGAAGGTGAAGCTCTTATCATCTCCAAGTGCGTGGTAGACTTTTGTGTCTGAGTTCGATTGGCAAGCCTGATTAGTGAAAAAGGAGAAATGAGCAATGTTAGTGAATTATTACCGATTGTCATTCAAATTTCACAGACTTTAGACCTGAGGTGGGAAACCTACATCCCGCTGGCCGGATCCAGCCTACCAAGCAATTTGGACCTGCGACTAATGTTGACTGAAATTACTTTACGCACCGAGTCCCTGGGCTATTAAAGAATAAAGGAAATCATTTCGTCCACATCTCAGATTGTGCAAGCTGAACACCCCACTCGGGATGCAAAAACAGAATCGGTTGATTTTTACTGTACACTAGCTTACTATAAGAAGAACATCATGCCATATAATTATGGCAGGGATTTAATATGTGGTGTGAGTGTCAGGCCCTTTCCATCAGCACATATTTCAGGTCTGGCCCTTACTATAATGAATGGTTGTCCAAACATGTTTTAGACGCCTATCTTCCACAATTATGTACATATTAACAGTGACGTCATCCACAGTTTAAAAGGCAGAAGAAACTGAAAAACAATAGTATTCGCCTTTAAGGAAGCATAGATAAAAGAAAAGGGTAATATTTACAAATTCATCCGATACAAAGCAGCAGTGTTGTCTTTGACACTCCTGGCGGACCAGCCGATTTTGATCAGCCAGTAAACTGGATGCACACATTCTATTTCATCAGAGAGTATAGTGTGAATAGAGATGTTTCCCTGTTGGTCGATTTGCACTGCGGGCTCCGCGAAACCACTGTTAGCATGGAGCGAATAGTAGGTCGCTGCGGTAAACAATACTGTTTGCTCATTTCCACGGGGAGTAGAAGCTTACGAACGGTTCTAAATAGTTGTTGTTTTTTCCAATTCTTGTTGCTGTAGCAACCTAGTTTCGTGATTTGGCTGGGGTGATTTCTCTCTAGACAATACATACTCTCTGGTTTCATTGAGCTCTAGCAAGTCGGCTGGTGCAAGAGATCTCAGTGAAACTAAATGTCGTGAGAAACCATCCAATTAGCCTATCAGCTAATGCGCGTCTAAGGTGCCCAAGGACTGTCAATGCTAATCACACTTCACATTTCAGATAGAACGGAATACACAACATAACCATTAAACAAAAATAGAAGTTAGGTTATCCCATTTTTTAGGTTCATTTTTTTTTTTTTTAATTCAGACATACTTACAACTGCGCTCTTGCAGTCGCCATCAAGATTTAGGGTTGCACACGGCTGATAGTTATAAGTCCATTTTCCATCACGATCTGTGACATTAAAGCTGGAATACAAAAAAAAAAAAAAAATGCAAAAAAAAAAAAAAATGCATTAAACTTTTAACGGCAGATCAACTATATGAAGCAAGGATAGTTGCTATAAAAAGTGCTATCCTGTTTTAAGTAACACACCATGCTTCTGGCTTGTTTCACATGAGTCACAGAATTTGCGCTCCCACACAATTTTGATTTCGTTTTCCGTGGGAAGCTCCGAGGCCATTATTTGTGTTTCGTTCTCCCAAAAGTGCGCTCAGGTGCAACATCAAAAACAAATCGTTGTGAGTGCCAATGGTCAGCTGCCGTGCCAAAAAAAAAAAATGTTGCAAGTCTGAAAATAACGGCCGTGTGAAACATGGGGCCGACAACGGTGTGAAATTGTCCTGTTGCCAACAGTCTTCACTGGTTAAACTTCTTACTTCACTTTTTTGTATATATATTACATATCATTTGTTGTGGATCAACATGTCGTCTATCTCTGGTACTGAAGCATCGATAATTTTGATGATTTTGAGTTACTGCATCATTGCTCGTGGTGAGATCTACATTCTCACAAAGTGACATATCGATGTTTTTAAGAGTTTTGAAGTAAGAAACTTTTTTCTGCCACATACAAGAAAAAAATAATAAAAGTGACTAAAATGTTGAAACGCTCGCCTTCAAAATGAGGAAACTGTTGGTGCGCCAGCCAGTGAGACGGGCGACGAAGACATCTCCCTTCAGCTTACGGAGTGGCGTATCAACGATTTCTCCATGTTACGGGAAAGGATTTTCAGAGTTTTGGCGAGAGTGGGATTTTGTTTGTGTACAGACAAGAATGTGATAAAAGTATTTCTGCTTGTATTTCACAAATATTAAAGAGATCGACATGTCACTATGTGAAAAAATAGATCTCACCTAAAGCAGTGATAGACAAGTATCGATACGCCAGTGCGCGAGATGGACGACGTATGAGAATACCTAGAGAACATCGAATATCATTGAATAGAACATCGTGCTGGCTGAAAAAAAGGGGGGGGGGGGGAGAGGACTAAATCAGACAATACATTGCCTCTTGCTTTGTCACGTTACTCAAATAGGTACTTACCTTTTGGTTTTTACATGAGACAGATCGATAACTTCACCGTCTTTCAGCTGACAGCGACACAGTTCTGGGGTACCACTACAGATGCTTGTAACGCCTGCAGCTGCAGCATTTGCGGACAGCGTCACAGCTGCTAAAACAGCCAGCAGAAATACAGCATTCATCTTGTGAATTCTTGTTTGTTTCCTTGTTCTTGGAGCAGGTAAAGAAAGATTGTGTAGTTTTTCTTGTTACTATTTTTTTGGTTGTTATTACAGACAAACACGAAAGAAATAACACACTGAAAAACACTAATACATGCACAACTCTGCTTGTACGAAATGGGTGTATCTGACACCCACAGATAAATTTATATCAGACGCCCCTTGATAAAGCTGACCACGTGACATCGATCAATGGCGTCATTGTCTATTTTCACCTAACTTTACCAACCACAGCGAGGGTTCCCATACGGTGGTAAATACCCCCCCCCCCACCTCATCCCCCATGGGGTAAATTTGCTGATTCTGGATTTGTACCAATTTTCCTTTTTTTTAAATTATAATTAAAAAACAAATTTGTCTGTCTCGGGTAGGCAAGCATTTTGTCATCATTAGTTGTTCATAAATAATTGAAATAACATTATTATGTGCTATTATTATTATTGATAATAATAAATTAAAATGATAATGTTAAAAACAATAATCTAAGATTTCACCTCTGCCATTTGCTGTACTATGGTAGAAGTGTAAACTCAAAATACTGAAGAAAACGGGATGAGGGTAAATTTACTTTTGAAAGGTCACCACGGGTAAAGGAGATGAAATAGGCTGAGAACCCCAGAACTGTGGTATCAGTTACGATTGGCAGGTCATCTAGTGTCTTCACTATTTCAAAGGTGGAAGAGACATTCAAGGTGTGACTTGATTGTGCAATCCAGCTATTGTCTTACCTATAACTTACTTGGGGTAGGCCTGATAGTGAGGGGACTGCTGTGACATCGCAGTTTGGTTTCCCTCTCTCTTTCCTTCTTTTTCTTATCTTTCTTCTTCTTCCTCAGGAGATGAGGACGCGGTGACTGTCCAGTTACTTTGTGGTTTGGTTCTTCTCTCTTTGTTTCTTCTCCTTCTTCTGTTTCTTGTTCTTCTTCAGGCTTGTTCTTGTTCTTGTGTTTGTCCCTCTTCTTCTAGCTGTTGTTGTGTTACTGAATTTCTTTCCTTAATCTTCTTCCTCTTCTTTACGTCTATCCCTCCACCACTGCGTCTTCGCCGTTCTTTCCCTTTTCCCCCTCCTCCCATTTGTTCTTCTTTTGTGTGTGTGTTCTTGTTCTTGTTCTTGTTCTTGTTCTTGTTCTTGTTCTTGTTCTTGTTCTTGTTCTAGTTCTAGTTCTTGTTCTAGTTCTAGTTCTTGTTCTTGTTCTTGTTCTTGTTCTTGTTCTTGTTCTTGTTCTTGTTCTTGTTCTAGTTCTTGTTCTTGTTCTAGTTCTTGTTCTAGTTCTAGTTCTTGTTCTAGTTCTAGTTCTTGTTCTTGTTCTTGTTCTTGTTCTTGTTCTTGTTCTTGTTCTTGTTCTTGTTCTAGTTCTTGTTCTTGTTCTTGTTCTTGTTCTTGTTCTTGTTCTTGTTCTTGTTCTTGTTCTTGTTCTTGTTCTTGTTCTTGTTCTTGTAGTTGCGGTTCTTCTTCTACTCCTCCTCCTCCTTCTCCTTCTTTCCATCTTCCTCTTGTTGTTCTTTTTCTGTTTCTTGCATTTCTTCTTCTTCCTCCTCTTCCTCTTCACCTTTCTCCTCACTTGTTGTTTTTTTCTTTTCTTCCATCAGTGGATCATCAATGGATGGATGGATGGATGAATTGATGAATGAATAGATGGTCTTTTTCCTCTTAATTTTCTAAAGTCTCAAGAGTGACAACTGTTGTACCAAAACGAACAAGGCCATTGCCAAGGTTGACTTATCGAGCAAATTTTGGCACACAATTGGTTTTGAGATATTTACATAAATCATTTCCAGGTCGTGCTTCCTGTTACCTGTATGTACTCGCCCAAGACAACAGCTTCAGTCCCGCCCTCAACGCCAAACGATGATGCGGTACTTAAGTTAGTTAGTCTCAATACACCATGGCACCAGGCATCTTTAAAGCTTGCGAAAACAGGATCGTGCAAAGTAAGATCTTTTTTTTAATGTAACATTTAAGTATGTTCTGGCTACATCAGTTCATTATCCAACATTATCAGTTCATTTTTTTTTTTACTTTACTAAATGAGGTACCCGGCATTATCCGGGATAAACCTGTGAACCCACCATTCTATCTCTTTCTCATGTGATCTAGAAAACTCCCCATGTTCTATAGTCTTGGTCTTACTACAGATTTCATGCGCACCAGAGCACTATGCACTCATTTCTGATAGGAACTTGAGCGCACCGAATTGAACGCGTATTAATGTTGTCTGCGGTGTAGTAGGCTTACTACAAGGAGCAAAAAAAAAGATCATTGTATTTTACATTTTTACAACTTTATAAAAATACCTGAAACGTGAATCAACATAAATCGGTCGATACAAAAGCAATTGGGCTGGATTAGTTGTCACTTAAGAAAATTGATTTTATAATATTTGAAACTGCCATTCAGGCTGTAATGCCGAGCAAAAAATGGTCCAAAATGGCGCCACAATGAATAACTCCCACAATTTTTTTAATTTATTTTTTTTTTTGTAACAAGATAAGAACGTCGTAATGGTTGTACTATTGTAAGAGGTGTAACAATGTAATGGTTGGAGGTTTACACTGAGGTTTATCGGATGTTCAGAAGTCATGAGATAAAAAGATGTACTAATTACTATCCAGCAAAGCACGAGGTAGACACGTGCAGAGAATAATATAATACCAAATAATATAACATACATATTTATTATCTTTTCAGGGCTTCAGCTATTGAAAGGCGTCAATTTGTGTAATCATTTTGTCACACACACCATACAGAATACTTGTACTTTGTCCAGAGAGGGAGACACTTCAGACAGACTTGAAATGTTTTTTGTTTCATTTTTCTGGATTTTGAGAGATAATGACCAGAAATGATGTAAAGATGGATGGACAGAGATGTGGATACGCGTGTGTGTGTGTGGATGGGTGGTTGGATGGATGGATGGATGGATGGATGGATGGATGGAAGGAGGGATGAATGGGTGAATGAATAGATGGACGGATGGATGGATGGATGGGTGAATGGATCGATGGATGGATAGATGAATGGATAGATGGATGGAGAGATGGAGGAATGGATGGAGGGATTGACGAATGGATGGATGGATGGATGGATGGATGGATGAATGGGTGGATGGACGGATGGATGGACGAATAGCTGAATGGATGATGAATTGATGGATGAATAGATGGGTGAATGAATAGATGGATGGAGGGATGGATGGATGGATGGATAAAATAATGGAAGGCTGGAGGGATGGATGGGTGGGTGGATGAAAGGATGGATGGATGAATGGGTGGGTAGAATAAATTAATGGATGGATGGATAAAATAATGGAAATAATGGAGGGATGGATGAATGGGTGGGTGGAATAAATTAATGGATGGAGTGATGGATGGATGGGTGAATGAATAGATGGATGGATGGATGGACTTGTGGATGGATGGATGGATAAATAGATGGATGGATAGATGGGTGAATGAATGGATGGATGGATGGATGGACGAATGGATGGATGGATTGATGGATGAATAGATGGATGGGTGGAGGAAGGGATGGATGGGTGGTAGATGGATGGATAGATGGATGGATGGATGGATGGATGGATGGATGAATAGATGGATGGATGGAGAGGTGGATGGATAGATGGATGGCTGGATGGACGGACGGGTGGTTAGTTAGAATTGAAATGTATCGAAGTACATAATGTATACAATCAAAAGCTCTCTGGCGGTCATCGTTACGGATATTATCTATCAGCCACTGTACTCCTGATAATGTCAGATAGTCCAGATCTTCTACTAGTCTAAGTGCGTCAGTGTAGGTCAGATCAGACGCGTCAGACATTTGGTAGGCCAATTTAGGTGAACAATTCAAATGAATTAAAACTGGGAACGTCTCCAACCCGGATATCATCTTCTTTGGGGCTTGAAGAGGCACGCTTTCTCTTTATTCTACAGAAATGTCTATCACTACTATCAGTTTACTATCAGTGATTCAGCCATCTTAGAAAAGGGTTCAAATGTCTACAATGTCACGGCATCCTGGACGCATTCTTGTCGTACTGTCACTATGATTTTTATGAGCGTGGGAATTCACAGCAGATGTGGTATCACTATCAGGGTTAAAACGATTCTGAATAATATAATAATTTTTCATAGTGCTTTTCAGGCATATTGTCATTTGATTTTATCCTTTATTATCGTTCCATCCATAAGACAACCCAGCGACACGTCCGATGGCCCTTTGAGGCATTAAGTTTCATGTCTAGACTGGCACACTGATTCCAGCAGCAAAAACAACGAAGTTTGTGGTGTTCTGAGAGTGTAAGTGCGAAGAAAAAATACACAAAGTGAATACAGGTTCATTTTGGTGGCAATGATGGCACTCATTTTCTGTCAATGACTTAAACCGTGAGTCCGAATTTTCACAGTTTCTCCTTGGAGAGGCTTCTTGATGAGGGAAGACGTCCGAAGAATAGCAACCATTTTTTATCAATTGTCTACCAATACATGTCTGCAGCAAAGGGAAGACACTGAATGGGGGTGGTAGGGGGTGGGGGGGATTATACCAACTGTTCAAAAAGTACCTTTCGGACCAAAAGAACCAACACAAAAAGATGGCATTTTTTCAGGAGACAAACAGCTAAACCCAATGAGAATTCTAGTGGTGTCTATGCCTTTAGGGTTAAAGAGAAAAGAAAGCAACCTGGACAGACAATTTTGTTAACTGCTTTGAAAACTGCAGTCCGCTGCTCTCTGTACCAAAGGAAAGAGGCTGATCTTGTGAAAAGAAAAGGACTCAACCTAACTCGTGACACTTGAGAGGTTCAAGGAAAGCCCGTCCTCTCACACACTGATAAACAAGTACAATAGCACACAGACAAGCAACGATGAAAGAGTCACTGGCTATTGCATACAAAGAAATAACTACAGTATACTGTGGGGTACTTCAGTCATTTCATCTCTCTAGTCTCTGTATTAGTATTATACAAGAAACCCAAATGTTTTTGCCAACGAACTCAATATGTCCCGTTAAATTCCCACGTACACCCAATCCGGCCAGACATCTGCCTGCTTGTCCACTGTCCAATGCCCAAATCAAATTGTCTCACACCACCTTTTTTCATGCCCTGCTCTAAGTGACTTGCGAAATACCTATCTACCCACCTCACCAGATGTCATAAATACCCTCTAAGCAGACAAAATCTTGTACAATCTCTGAAAACCTGCAAATTCTTTGTCATATCAAGAAGTCAAAGGGCTTAAGCTCAGCTGACCAGAGGGCTGGAAAAGTCAAAGTGAAGAAACAAACTGATGCTGTCTACACGTATCTCACAGTACTCCAATTAGTCTAAATGCTATTCTTGTCAGTCTTTAAACAAGGGGGACAGATGTCTGTCTGTGGTCAACACAAACTGGCTGTTTAACTAGGAGCTGTAGAAGAGTAGAGCACACAGCTCAGATACAGACAAACCTGACCACTTCCACAACTCGCCAACATCCACAATTTAGGAGAAGTCAGCATGGTTACATCCCAGCAGATACATTAAGAATTAAGGTAAACAAAATGTGACAAGACATGCTTTTTTGAAATACGTTCCATATCTTCTTTATTGTAATCAAGGGCCCCTTGCCCTCGTTATATCATAAATGCACATAGGAAAATATTTGGTACATTATTGTGTATGGAAAAAGTAAAATGGTCCACTCATGTAATAATACTCTGCACAAATAGGATAATATAAACATTAAGTATTTACATGGACTTGTGATATAACCATTTCTAATACAACCAATGTTCCATATATATTACTAAATTTCGTAATTAGTCATGGAGGAAAAGTAAAACAGAGACAGTAAATGAGTTATTGTGTATGTAAGATCCAATTCAAGAAATTAATCTACAAAATTAACCAAAGTTAAAAAAAAAACGATTAACTAGTTCTCTCTTCATTGTATGACAAAAGATGAGTTTTAGGCATAACTGACACAGGAAAAAGGAGTTTTCCACTTTACTCCAAATTACTGTAGTTAGTGTAAGATTTTAAAATCTTCCAATAAAAACTGAATGTAGTATACCTCCGGTCTACCAGTCTATTCTGCATCTTCATATTATATTTTATCTATCTTCACATTCCCATTATGTGCTTCCACAGGCTATTTGACTAATGTTAAAACATGACTCATTGACTGAGATGAACACAGACCAACCTTTTATTTAGTGAAGTTTTGTTCTCATTCACAAGAGAGGTGAACTAACTAATGCACTAGGAGTCACAATGGATGTCACAGTTTCAGAAACCAGTCAAAATTTTTTATTTTAATTTAGCATTCCAGTTTTCCATATTGCATGGACCAGTCAACCCAGAATTGTTTTTAACCCTCATACTGCGGGAGGCCACTCTAATGGCCTCCTCACCCAATACGCGGCATACAGGAGGCCACTACTGTCCCACATAAAACGGATCCTGCAGGAGGCCACTACTGTCCCACATAAAACGGATCCTGCAGGAGGCCACTACTGTCCCACATAAAACGGATCCTGCAGGAGGCCACTACTGTCCCACATAAAACGGATCCTGCAGGAGGCCACTACTGTCCCACATAAAACGGATCCTGCAGGAGGCCACTACTGTCCCACATAAAACGGATCCTGCAGGAGGCCACTACTGTCCCACATAAAACGGATCCTGCAGGAGGCCACTACTGTCCCACATAAAACGGATCCTGCAGGAGGCCACTACTGTCCCACATAAAACGGATCCTGCAGGAGGCCACTACTGTCCCACATAAAACGGATCCTGCAGGAGGCCACTACTGTCCCACATAAAACGGATCCTGCAGGAGGCCACTACTGTCCCACATAAAACGGATCCTGCAGGAGGCCACTACTGTCCCACATAAAACGGATCCTGCAGGAGGCCACTACTGTCCCACATAAAACGGATCCTGCAGGAGGCCACTACTGTCCCACATAAAACGGATCCTGCAGGAGGCCACTACTGTCCCACATAAAACGGATCCTGCAGGAGGCCACTACTGTCCCACATAAAACGGATCCTGCAGGAGGCCACTACTGTCCCACATAAAACGGATCCTGCAGGAGGCCACTACTGTCCCACATAAAACGGCACTTTATTGTATAGCAACGCCGCCCTTTGTGGTTTTGTTTATCGGGTTGCTGCACCTATCATTTTTTTCAAATTTTTTGTTTCATTTGTTTATCTATCCTGTCACCCCTACTATGCCTAGCAAAATGGTATCGTCCGGTTTTGTTTATTACAAAGCAGCTATTCATGTAACTATTCGTCATACCCATATAATAGTACTGACGGTCTGAAGTTCGAACTGGGGAAATCTTAGGGCAACCTTTGACTTTGATGCTGGTTATCGTCTACGTGTAAAATGAGAAGAAAGGAGCCATCTGTATATTTGAGAAGCCATTCTAAATCTGTAATGAATTCTGATGTAATACTGGGGCATGCTGCATAAAGGCATCTGTCAGTAGGTTTTTCATCAGGGGAAACTGGGAGAAAATGACTGACTTTGTTGTTGGTCACTTTCTTTATTTGATGTGGTAATTTGAGAGATATTGTGTTGCTTTGATTAAACCACTCTTCAGTACATGTATCATGTACTCTACAAGTTGGAAATCAAATCTCTTGTTAAATGTGTGCTAAGAAAACTAACATCATAGTACATAGCGGAGGAGGGAGAAGGCAATGCCATGATACATGTGTTTAGTAGATTAAGTGTGTGGCTTTGAAACTCATTTGTTCACCTGAGTGGCTTGGCTTAGGGACAAAAAATGTGCAGAGCTCTTGGGAAAAAGATAAAATGCATTAAATCAAATGTAAATGCAGAAAATTCTTGATTATGGACCTTCTATTTAACAATAGAACTCACTGCATCTCATCAAAAGTATTTATCCAAATATCATAGGGGTCACCTATGGTTTATCCACCATTGTTGTTATTGCGTCCTAAAGTAAACACGATACACATGTTCAAAAAGACCTGACTGATCTGATCACTGAGGTTATCGGCAAAACGCGAATGATCGGCTGACTGGCCACTGGCTATCCCCGTACAAGGCATTACATGGATGAGTTCATTAAATGCAGGATGAGGGTTAATATTAATCACCTAAGTTTACTGGCTGTATCACATTTTACTTTATGACATTATTAGTTTTAATCAGCTCTATGGAAACAATTGAAAAGAGTACATATTATAACTTTTGACCCTGAAACATTTTTCATCATGATCCCATTATAGCAAATGTTTTGCCATCATTTTTTTTTTGTAAGTTTTGTTTTCCCGCTTTCAATGAGTATTACATTCTACCTGTTTATGAACATATAATATTATTCACTTTTTGCAAAAAAAGGTGTCCTTGCTCTTTTATTTTCCCTTCTTCAACTCAGATTGTTTTTGCAGATGGCGATTCAAATGTCTATACAGTATATATCAGTGTGATCAGTTTATAAATGTCTTTTTCATAGTGAGGTCATCTTTTGCACTGTGCCCTATTTCAGCACAACAAAATGAATTAACGAAATTTGTTTAATCATATTTTTATACACTAATGATGAATCTAATTCTCTGTATGCAATTCATATCCCCTGGTATGAAAAGGACAATGACTTCTTTCACAACAAATGTGTAGGGACCCAAAAAAATGAGGCACTTCGTGCATTTTGGTGGTATGGTTATTCAAAGTCCTTTCATTTGGTACAAAAAATATTGCTGTAATTTAATTAGCAGAGAAGAAACGGCCTGTCAAAGATCGGAAGTGACAGAACCACAATTCTGAGAAAAACGCTTTTAACGTTTCAGCTTTTTATCAAAATTATTGATGTTGACTCAATTCAAAGTCAATTTTGAGGCATTTACCCTTCTCAAACAGGATTACCATTTGGAAAAGGAATAGTAACGAGGTTAAACTTTTCAAAAATACTGAAAATGCAAAATCGATAAAGTTGACCCCCTGAGGCTTTTTAACGATTTTCTCAAATCAAGTGGTGCTGAAATGTGCCTCATTTTGTCTGGCGGCTTCACAAATCCTTGTTGATCCAACCATATACCATTAACACCATGGTTCAGATCACACACAATTTTTGGTAATGGAGAAAAAAAAACATGCCATCATTCATTCTGAATACATATTATCCTTTCTTTTTTACCATTGGCACTACTGACAAAGTTGGAAATTTTTGGATGTCACTACCATTTCTTTTTCAATGTATGTTGCATTTCCTACACACTAACATTTTCTTGCAAGATGAAATGTTTTCTGACAGAGATACAAATAAACTGGTCATTTTGACTGCATGTATTACTATGAGTGTAATAAGAATTAGGATTGATTCTCCACTCAACTGACGTTAACTTTCTATCTTGGCTGATGATCAAGCATCGACTGGAATTCAAATAGTCACAAAAAAGTTTTCCTCATAATTTGGTCATATATATATATATATTTATTATATACAAAACACATTTTCATATTTAGATTTATGCACTTGAGCAGTTGAATAGTGGACTGAATTTCATATGTTATGAAACTGAGTTACTCTGTTCAAATTTCTGAATCCCATTTTTAACAATCCCACTTGTTCTCGGCACGTCTTTGTATGCTGCTCTTTTGTAATTGTTATTAGTCATCCCTGCACTCTGGAATTGTCCTTTAGAGTGCTTGTGTGGTAAGGTTTTACTCTTCTGGGTCATGTTCATGGGTGTACAAGACGTATTGTTCTTGGTTCCAGCTGAACCGATCACTTTGTGTAATTCACGAGATGTAGGCTGGACACTGCTGCTTTTCTCAGTGAAGGCATTGGCTGAATTTTTCACCCTACCCAAAGTACTGACAGAAACATAAGACTCTGTAGATGAGTTGTTCGGATCAGGTAAATTTCCTGCAGTCTTGGATAATAAAGGATGATTTGACGGAATAGGCGGGGTCTTATCAGGTTTCTTAGGGAATGGTTTCACAGGTGAAAATTCTTCAATTGGTTCATAAGTACGAGAACCTTCATCATCAGTGTTGTGTAGATTTCCCGTAGCATTAAGAGATGCTGCAGAACTGTTTATTTCCTTCTTCAGTGTGGCCACAACAACTTTGGGACCAGTACTACTTCTAGCTTCCACTTTCACATCTTTCTCTCCCTGCCGATTTCTGTCAGCTTTTAGACGATTGAGAACCCCAAGTTTAGTTCTACTCGTCTCGCTACTTTTGTGTTTATCCCCAGGAGTTTTGCTTTCACTCTCTCCTGATTTGATGTCCCCTGCTGGTGGTTTCAAGCCTTTAGGGCTGTCCTCAGACATAGGAGACCAAGGACCTTTTCGCAGCTGAGGAAACTGTTCCACTTCAGCATAGGCTGGTGACGTTGGTGTCTCACCTCTTTGTGTAACAGGTAAAGCATCTGCGACCTGGACAAATAAACAGTGACATCTCATTCAGATAGTGTGCCTAACTTTCAGAGTTGCATCGATCTCTCTACTGAATCTGGCACGTAGAAATAATTTGAAATGTTGAATTATAATTGAGTTAACTAAAGAAAACATTAAAACAAACAGCACCTACAAGTTTCAGGCAAAGCCATTTATATTATATTCTGAACTTAATTTCACCTCACTTTTTTTCCACATGAGGAAGTGACCCATCTCCAGAGAGGTCACCATAAATTATACAAATATTTAATTACACACCACAATGTAGGGCTTCTAAAGGTAAGTAAAGAAACTGTAAGTCACTCGTAGCTCTCCTGCACTCTTCTTTTACCCAACTTTCTTTATATTTCGGAAACGAAAAAATTATGAGGATGTAAGAAGCCTCAGAATATGCAAAATCAATGTTTACAGAGAAATTCAACATAAGATTGTTTAACTTTCTCATCCAGATTTATTTATGTACCTCGAAGTAACCATCAGCCAACTGAGGTCGTGTTTTCTCAGATTCCAAAGATGAAATGTATTCATAATGGGCCTGAAGACTAGGACTTGGATCACAGTACACATGTTCTCCATGTGGAGACTGCACTAGTCTGCACCTGGTGGAAAATACAACGATTCTGTGTTAAAATACAGTAATTATGATGTGTAATAAAAAAATTCTTAAATATATTATTCCTATTTTCAGTCCTTCTCATTGCTTATCAGCATGGCAGAGTGACAGGTGTAAATATTGATCTAGTTTTGACTTGAGTCATCAAATGCAGAGCTATGAGGAAGGAAACTTTCGACAGGTGAGAGTATGAGCAGTGAAGAATCTTCAGAGGAAGAATCCACCTCCCCGATTAGTTGTCATAAAAATAGGGTCAGCATTGAAAAAAGTAGCTTTACAATGTTTCTTGCTTCGAAATTGTATATTTCTAATTCCATTTGAATTGCAGGATGTGAAAAGTGATTTTTCATCAAAGTTCACAAGTAAAATGAAATACAAAAACCAAGAAAATGTGGTCTTTTTGTGATCAGAGTTGATGTTGTTCCCAAAAAACCAAAATCTGACCTCAAATATTTTTCAGTGTCCAAATTTACACAATGTGCAAAACAGAGATAAAGTTCTTCCATCTAACGTGTAGGCAACTATCAATTATCTCAGTACTAAATGACCCACTGATCTTCTTCAAAATATATCCCACAATTACTAACTTTGCCACGGCTCATTCCATATAAAAGTATTCAGGTAAGTGTAAAATTTTCAAAGTGGATTCATAATGAGATGGTGCAATGAGATGCCATGCGACAAACATTTTGCTTCAGCTTTCACAAGGGAAAGGCGAGTAAATATAATATACAAATCTTAAGCTTTCGTTTATGATATATATATCAGTCTTTTTATTGTGTATTTGTCAATAACATTACTGACAACAAACATTATGTGAAAGAAGCAAAAAAAAGGAAAAACTTTACATCTACAAAAGCTGCAATATCTTACTAAAGATTCGACAACTTCTAAATTCCCATTTTATTGAAAGTGGGAAACTTTACATTACAAAAAAGAAATTCAGTTGAATCATTTTATTTTTAAAAAAGGTGTATTTGTATAAACTTAAATTTGCAACATCACTTCTGACATCTTGAACACACTTAGAGATTAAAGAGCCAAGCCTAGCATCTGTGCACTGAAGGCACCAGGCAACAGCCAGCAGTGAAGATCACTGTGTTATCAGTGAAGTTATCACACACACTGGTCACATTTACTTACCTCACACAGACAATAATGAGTATGATAAGCAGGACAACAGATATACCACTGATGATTGACAGCATAATGATGAGCACTGGAATAGATATAAACTACATTGAAATATCTTGTCATTATTTTAATGCTCATATTTATTATATTATGGATCTTTTAAGCAATGTTTTAGTGACAGTAAATTTGACTACTGACATTAAAATTTGTGCTATTTATCATAATTGTAAGAGTTAAATTATTATTATTATAATGCAGCTGCCTTCAAAGTAGTAATTCAAAGGATAAAATCATATATCATGTTTCAGCTTCTCCCACTAAAAGTACATGACTAAAATTTCAAAAGCTTAAAAATTACCTCACAAAATTGTAGAACTGATAGCAATTGGAGTATTGGACAGTTGATTTTCCAGCAACTGCCCTTCCTTCCCCTTTATAAAACTTATAATATACATAGTGATCAATCATTCAGTCTTCTTAGAGTGGAAAAAATACAACTCATCATGACTAATTCTCATACTTCAGTCAGTGCAAATTAAAAACAGTTTTTCTAAACAAGTTGCATTAGACTATGGAGTTCCACAAGGGTCTGTCCTTGGTCCTGTGCTTTTTACACTCTATACGCAGCCCCTTGCAAGTATTTTACAAACTCATGGACTACAATATCACTTTTATTCGGATGATGTTCAGATATATATTGATGGCACCATTCAAGATCTGTCAAATATGACTCTCGCCACTAAACAATGTGTTCAGGAAATTAAAATGTGGATGACAACAAACAAATTGAAATTAAATGAAGACAAATCTGACATAATTCTATTCCACAACCCACGATTAACAAAAGATCTTGAAAATGTCACCATTGATTTCAATGGCCATGAATTATCATGCAAAGAAGTTGTAAAGAATTTGAGTGTGTTTATTGATCACCATTTGTCAATGGGTTCAGGTGTAGGATCTCTGTCTAAATCCTTAAATTTTCAGTTGAGAAGAATAAGCCTTGTCCAAAAGTATCTAAATGAAGAGACCACAAAAACATTAGTTACATCCCTTATCTTGTCTAGACTGGACTACTGCAATTCACTTTTAGCGGGTATTCATACAAAATTTTTGAATCGTCTACAGGTAATCCAAAATAATGCTCTCAGGCTGATAACCGAATCCAAAAAACGAGATCATATCACACCACTCGTGAAAGAATTGCATTGGCTCCCCGTGAAGCAAAGGATAATTTTTAAAATCTGCATCCTGTGTTTCAAATGTCTGAATGACTCGGCTCCTTCTTATTTACAAGATTTGATAAAACTGTATACACCAGGGAGAAGTTTAAGATCCTCCACTGATTCCACCATGCTAGTGACACCTGTGAAATCATACAGATGTTATGGTGAACGATCATTCACATATATTGGCCCCTTAATGTGGAACAAGTTACCTATGGAACTGAGACAAACAAAATCATTAGTAAGTTTCAAAAGGCAGCTAAAGCATTTTTTGTTCCAGCAGGCTTATTTTTCTTGACTTACCTGAGGGGAGAGAGCATGTGATAGAAGGAGTGAGAATGTGATGGGAAGGGAGAGGGGGGGTGGGGAGAGGGAGTGTGGGAGAGAGAGGAATGAGTTTTTATTACTTGTAAAGCGCATTGAGCATTTATTGGAAATGCGCTATATAAATGTAATTTATTATTTATTATTATTATTATTATTACTTACATTCTGTATTGGTTTCAGGAGTCTCAGTTGGAATGGGTGTTGTTTCTGAAATCAAGATATTAAAATTTGTTTTGTCACAAACTCAGATCATCAAGATGCCAACTTCTCTCTCTTTCGCTCTCTCTGTATCTCTCTCTCTCTCTCTCTCTCTCTCTCTCTCTCTCTCTCTCTCTCTCTCTCTCTCTCTCTCTCTCTCTCTCTCTCTCTCTCTCTCTCTCTCTCTCTCTCTCTTCCTCCACCTCTTTCTATCTCTCTCCCTCTCTATCTATCATCCCTCTATCTCACTTCCTCTCTTTTCAAACACACACAGTCATTCTCTTCGTCACTCATTCATGTTTAATTCAAGTTTAATTTTTAATTCTGACCAAATGCTCACTATTTTTTTCCACTCATACATTACCTTGCCTTCAGTTATTCACACTTTCTCCTCACCCTGTTATTCTGGCATTCACGAAATCCTCAAGTTACCTTACCTATGCTAACATCAGCATGCCCGCCACGCACAATACCAGTCTCCATGGAATAGATCCAACCAGAGCACGGCAGCATAGAAGCTTGGAGGTTGGACGGCTGGTACTTGGGATGCACTGAAACAAGTATGTACATCCATTAGATCAATGGTATTAATAAAATCAATGTCTTATTTTGTATCTTTGCACTATCAAGAAAGAATGTCACTGTGTTTCTACAAACATAACTCCAATTTTGAAATTTTTATAATAAGCACAGACTGGTTCGTAAATTTTTAAATTTCAGGAAATGGATTAAGTGAATGAAAACGAAACATTTCAAATGTCTGATATTGTTTAAAATATAGCATGGCTACAATGATGTACTTTCTTTTTGAATGCTAAATGGTGTAGCTCCGTGATCCAAGTTAGGTGGATAATAAGTTTCAGTAACTACACCCTGAAACATTTTGAAAAGTCCTGTAAAGATTTGTTTACCTGCCAAAATTAAGATTTAATTTTGATACATCATATGCACAAAATTTTCAGTCTACATACTGAAACTTATATTTTAAAGATGTTAAGTTATCTCGAGTTAAGCTGCCATCAACAGAGAGTGCTTTTTAATTCCAGTCAAAGACTGTCTGAAAACACAAATCATAGGTAGAATACCACAGTACAAAACTGGACATCGATACTTATCTATACCTGAATTGGTATTTAGTATTCCATGAAGGCCTCACATAAACTGACACTGATCTCACTAATTTTTGTTTAAATTGCAACGTAGCTCCTTAATCAGAAATAAAAACAGAAATGCACCAGAAAAGGTTGAATAAAAATACCTGGCGGATTTTTGGTTCAAGTATTCTGACAAACAATTTACTATATATAATATCTTATAATCTACAATTAAAACATGGTGACATATTCAAACAGTGGTATTCTGCACATGCATGCTCAGCAGAAATCTTTTATAACCACTTACACCTACAAGAAATTCTAAAAACTCAAGTTCAAGCACGAATGAAGCAAAATTAGATTGTGACAAGCTATATCAGGAAATACTTACAAATAAAGACTCATTCTGGCTTTTATTAGTCTCCAAGTATATTATTTCATTGTACAAGTTCATGAGTAACCTACACGCTTCCTTAATTGACAATGGATCCTGATATTACGCACAACAAATTTGCCTAGTGACGTCCACTGCAAAATGCGGTGGGCTGTGATTGTGTGGGTGAACACAGCAACTCAATGACTGCCTCCTCGGAAAGTCCAACATTTACATTTTGTTTTACTGCCTAGATATTCACTTTTCATTCTCAAACTCTTATTGTCCTCTTGACATCTCAAGAGTCTCAAGGATGTACACTGTGTGATGTGAGGTTAGGCTACGGGACATCAACTTTCAATTCCTTGCCTTATGGGCTTATAATAATAATAATAATAAATAATAATAAATTACATTTATATAGCGCATTTCCAATAAATGCTCAATGCGCTTTACAAGTAATAAAAACTCATTCCTCTCTCTCCCACACTCCCTCTCCCCACCCCCCTCTCTCTCTCTTCCCATCACATTCTCACTCCTTCTATCACATGCTCTCTCCCCTCAGGTAAGTCAAGAAAAATAAGCCTGCTGGAACAAAAAATGCTCACATTAAATCTAAACTGTCATAATCAGGAAAGTGGTGCAAAAAATGTGGTATTTCCCAAAATACCTATCTTACAAAGTAGAAACAAGAGAAAAGGAAAAAAAACAATAGCATGCCATTATGAACTTTAAAAAGGAAAAAAAGAAAATGAGCAGGGAAAACTATACTTTTCCATTCTAAATAAATCCTTGCAAAAAAAAACAAAACATTGCACAGCGCACTTCCTTCAACTGAAATACAGTCATTGGTAAATATACTTCCAGTTCTATTTTCTAACCAAACCTTGGTTGCTTATGGTTAATAAGACAAAATAACAATGGTGACTTTATTTAATTAGTCAGTTGTCATGAAAATCAGTATTTCACCTCAGTGTGAATCATAGTGTAAATGGTGAAAATGAGACGATCTTTGTGTATTACATTATTTAAATAACACATTTTTTTAGGTTATGAATATACAAAGATATTTATCATACACTTGACGTATTTTGCAATTTCAGATGGATTGTTGGCCTACTTTTAAATTACTGACAAAACTAACTGGTTGAAAACAATAACTTCAAGTATCTGCTTGCATTCACTATTTTTTGAAGGGAGAATTCATGTTCAGGTGATATGAGATTTGCATTTTCTATTTTTACTGCACTGTTCCATCAACTCATTGCACTCAAACTCTATCTTAGAATAAATAGCAAATTTATGTGCATCTAAACCAGTTGCAGAGACTTTCAATAATATGCTGATCAAAATGACTACAAATTTATCTCCAATACCTAGATGTATTTAAATGTTTCATGGAACAAGAAGTGAGATGAAAACTGTTATGCCTTGAAATATGTTCAGCTGAACTCATATTCTGGTTCCGCATATAAGGCGACCAGTAGCAAAATGTTAGCCTTCATCATGACATTGTCGGTAAAGAAAATTATGCTACAAGTGGGACTTACCAACTATCCTTCAGGAAACTGCCACTCCTAACTGCATATACACAGTTCAACTCAATAAACCTCTTACTTGTTCTTAGAGAATACTATAATTTATATACAGCGTAAAACAGAGGTCAATACTCAGAAAGAAAAATAGTTGACGCGACTTTAACTCATGCATCAGATCTTCAAATAAATGTCCATTTTGACTCACATTTCCAGCCATCCTGTGCCACAGGTTAATTATCATAGCATACCCATTCCTCTTCCTATCATTCCCCCTTTTTGATGCTTTCCTTTCAAGATGAGATCCATCCATAAAGTATGTATGCCATACATTTTGTATGCTCCATTTTGGTGATTTCCGACTCCTCCTCCTGCTTATGTTTAGATATCTTATGTTTGGCTTCAACCTCTCCACTAGCCCCCCCCCCCCCCCAACCCCCTTGTATGAGCAGACAGCCATTAGAATGGTGAATATTCATGATAAGGCCTTAAAGTTTAAAAACTGCAGATGGGATTTTGCCAAGACTAATTGACCTATTTCGTTAAATGCATGGCCTAGATTTGATTTTTGTATAATCCCACGACTCTTTTGTTAAAAAGTGATCACTAAAACCAAAGAAAAGTGTACCCGTGCTCCTCAGCCCCCCCCCCCCCCCCCGATGTAGGCTTTTCAAATGTTGGTGTCAAACCACCCCCACCCCCTCTTTTTTCTCCCCAGTATTTGCGGTACCACTCCCAGGCATGACAAAGGGATGTCCAGTATTACAAAAAGGGGTCTTTGTTACACCATACCATATGCTGTTCCTTCCTTAGTTTCAAAACATCACTTTCGAAGACTGGAAAAGGACGCAATACATTTGATTTCGTGGAATTTGATTCTAGTTATTGCTTGCTTTTGTAATGGTGTTGTAAACATGAGAATGTGGAGTGGATGAGCACTCTTCACTTCAGTGAGTTTGTCTTTTCGTTATGGTTGAGTTGGTACACATCTATAAGTGTCTCCTGCTCTCGTTATCACAGCTTGTTGTGAATGTCACTGTGACCATCACCTTTTTATGGTGTGATTCTCTGTGGTTAACATAAGTAAAATATGTATGAGTGGTCTTGGGACCCACTTCACTCAATTCCACATTGTTTATAATGGAAACAGAGAGGACCGAATTTTCAAGCTTGTGACAACATTTTTCCTTACAAATACCAAACAAACAAAAAATTGTGATCAAATCATCTATCAGTTGCTTTTTTCACATTCAGTCAGTTTTTTATTCCTCCTGGAATGCTGACCTTTCTAAACTTTGTTTGGTTTGCACCTGAATTCATCATTGCATACAGATGTTTATTCAGTTTCAGTGCTATGATCCGGTTTAATAGAAATGATCAGAGAAAACAAGAGACATAGTGGGGGTGAGTGGTGGAGAAAGAGCAGGAATGAGAGGGGTCGGCAAGAGGAGGGGAAGGAAAAGAGAAAGAGAAGGGAAAGAGAGGTCAGTGCGAGGCTGGGAGGGCACAGAGGCAGAGAAGGAGACAGACAGAGCATGGGAGGGAGAGAGAGAGAGAGGGCTTGGAAGGGAAGAAAGAGGAAGCAGTTTTGTCCGGGGCACCACCAGGTACCTCATCCAGTATTGAATACATAAAAGATACAAATCTGCAGCTAGTATCCTCACCATGGAATGACAGCCAGAATCTCAGGGGGTAAACTCTGTTTGACTGAGATAATTCAATATTCACCCTCCCACATCGCATTAAACTGTTCACGTTGTCGCCTCCACAAAGCAGACGTGGTGCAAACTGATGTCCTGCTTCATCACATGAACTTCCTGACACCACAAGGCCCCCATCACATTCTTCTTTGGTGCCACTAAAATAGCAAAAAATAGACAGTTCATTTTATTTTTCTTTACCTTATCATTATCATCATCATTACCTTCATCACCAAAATATAGAAAGAAATTAAGGTTTTATGATTAACAAAATTACATTGTCATAACTAAACTTTTATCATCAGATGCGATAATCATTATCAAATCATTGTGTACCATGGCCTATGATTTAACTCATCACACATTTAAGGTAAGCTGAGACACACCCCCTTACCACATGAACACATTATCTCCTTGATGTCAACTGTACTTGTACTAAAGGACAAAAAAAAACCAACAGATAACATGAAAATGGATGTCACTGTTGCAAGACATACTGCCTCTCACAGTTATTTTTCTTGATGGATAACAAGAGTGATTCAGCAAAAGCTATCTACACTAATTTTGGCACAACTCAGTGGTCACATGAAATTGACAAAATGCCAAAATGGTAGGAGCTCTGAGTTCACTACCACTTTGAAGAATCTACATTTCAACTACTGTTTGAAAACTGAAGGAAAGCCAAATAGGCTGACACAAAATGCATAACAATAAGTACTGGATAACTTTTCAGTAGCTGCAATTTGAAGGACACTTAAAAATTTTCTCTGTTGCATTTCACTGGTAATAAAAATAGTAATAACCTTTGACCTGCAATACAGATTCTCATGCTGGACAACAATTTTAGTCAAATACTCCTGAGACAAGCAACAGGAAAAAAATAACCGGTTACATGTTTAGACCTGTCCCACACTATGTTGTTCACATTATGCATTCCAAAGGCACTTTCTGTGTTTCTCCATTGTTTCATTCACATCTCTTCAATACAAAAGTGTTTCCTGTACAATAAACACTCCGTAGGCAGGAACCTGGATGACTGTCCATATGACGTGATCAGCTATTTGTTTCAGAATGAATAGAGATTAATTTATAAACTAAGCATTTAGGGAGATATTTTCACTATTTATTATATATTTGAAGAAATCTGCAATGGTAACAGATATCAAAATTTATAATGTGAATGAAAATATGAAAAAAGATCTCCCTCAAAACCACCATCTTTTGAATGCAGCACTGTCTTGCTGTAATCAACATGAGACAATTCAGAAGATGAGAATGGACAGCATCTTATACCTTATGGCAATATCATGAAGAGACAAGACAACAACACTGCCTTTCGGAGCTTCAATTTGCCATCGACAGGGCTGGTAACTGTACGTGGCTGCTGGGTAGCCAGGACTTTGAATATAACCAGATTCTGAATTCATTTTCTCAAAGTGCCGACTGCAAGACTTGGAACGAATGAGGTTTGCTGGAGTAAAGATGCATAGTATAACTATTATTAGAGATAGGTAAGTGTAATGTAATTATGTGCTCACAGAAATACAAACTTCATTGTTTCTTTCTGTACTGCATTATACCTCTCCATTACTATATGGTTTTGTGGGGAGAAGTTTAATAATTATCTGGATAACTGCCCGCAGTCAGCCTAAAACTTTGCTCATTTTGTTCACCAAAAGGATAATGTGCGGAATTATAATTGGGCCAAAATTTAAGTGCTTAATGTTAGATAAGTTGTGATTATGATACTTATATCGTTATGTATGTGTACATACTGGAAAATGCGGGATTAAAATTTTGGATCATGTAAAAACTGGCAACATTTGGCTGTGGTATCGAAAACCTTTGCAGCCATTCAAATTACAAGAATTTAGGCCAGTACTTTAGACATAACTGAAAAATCTGTAGCTCCATTGGTTGGTTTTGGATAGAAATTTAAAAAAAATTATGTTATGCTAATACTTTTGCTCAAAAAGTATAATTACTGACTATTCTTTATGGATGTGACACATGAGGCAAAGTTTTCTCTACATGACCTCGGACAAGAACCTCGAAGTATACAGCCTAGATTTACATGAAATAATGTAAGGTTATCAGTCACTGTCTGTGTCCTGTTGACTAGATAAAAAGAGTGTTATCTAGAACATGACCACTGTTATGTAACACTGTAATATCAGTCACTGGTAGGAGGGTGTCTGCCTGTTTATAAGTGGGTCTGCTATTGCCCTTTGGATATCCATGATCATGAATACCTCTTTCTGTATTTAGATTGACCTGTCCGTTTTGGGGCCAAGGTTTACAACATAAATGTATTTGCACTTGTTTTTCCTATCATCTGATAAGCCTTTGATTTTCATGATCTTTTTCTCAATTTATTATTACTTATGGGTTGTTAAAGATGATGAAAGTTGAACAGAATGTTTTACAACTGTGTAAATCTAGATGACGAACTGTCCATTTCTATTATGAATTATTGCATGAATGGATCATTATTTTCCTCAGCTGATAAATTCAGTGTTCTGAAAATGACATTAGTTTGTTACCTGAAGTATTAAACTTAATGCCTACTGGTACATTTCATGTTTATCATTCACCTGTTACAATAAAAATCTTAAGAATTTTATTCTAAATCAGTTCTTTATTTATAAATTGTAAACTCTCATAAATGAGGACACCTGTGCCCAAATTCAGCTTTTGCGTAAGTTGTGCCATCTCGCTGCTACAGTCTTGATTTTGTATCTAATATTACAAAGAACACTTGAAATTGATCATTTCGTAAGCCTTACCATCAACACAAAAATAATGGACCACCAAAGTTTGTCTGTTCTTCTGGCCACAAACACGAGAAGGGTCACATGACCCTTTACCCATGCAAGCTCGTTTCATGTTCTCAAATGCCAGATAGTCTCTTTGAAGTCGCCAGTTTGTCACATCTGAGATCAGGATCAAGGACTGGTTGCAAGTTATTGCATTTTCACCCTCGTTACAGGCTCGACGGATGCAAGTAATGTTGCAGCTAACTGAAATATAAAGGAACTCGATATTTAGATTTGAAAAGCTTTACCACCCTAGAAAATGACATGGTCTTGTAACTTTTAGGATTTGCAAACAACCCACACTGATACTAGAAAACAACAGATGTTGTTTCCAGACTTTCTGGGGTAATGCTGACTTACAATTATAGCCTACAAAGCAGTTGCACCAAACAAGTTGTGTAAACAAGTCCTCTTAAATCTTCAAAATTCGTGAAAAGCATTAGATCTATTTTCTAATAACAGAAAGTCTAGAACTCTGACTTCAGCAAACTACTTCTGCCAGGCAACAAACCTGGTGTTCAAAAATGATTTTTTTTTTTTTAAATAATAAACAAAGACTGAGGGGGGAAATCACTGGTATGACAGAATTACATGGGAATTAACTTAAAGGGGTCCGCTGGTCAAGGGAAATAATCATGAAAACAAGAAACAATAACACCCATTATTGAGCCTCCATATCACAAGTTCGCTCCCCTTTTTTCGTCACAGAACTGGTCATATTTAGCATTAATTACGCAAAAGAACATACCTAGGCTTCACATTCAGTTGTGCACACACACACATGAACACACAGAGAGATATGGGTAACCTCAAACGGATTATTTTTGTGTCATTTCTGAAACGATAACCAAAGGCTTTATGAATTTGTACCATTCCGTAACAAAACGGACAGAAGATGTGCAACAAGTCACGAACTTGACTGGAGGAGCCAGTGCAATGACCCTATGGAAAAACAGTAAGATAACAATCACAATCGCTTAAATCTTACAACAGCAATGCTACAGCAGTGCTAACAGATAAACGACCTCTTTCCGTCGACCATCACAGCCCAACAGCAGTATGAAAAGAACCGTGTTTTTCACTAAGATTTCAAACTTTTTCCCTTTATTGTTTATGTAAAGGCGAGCAACACTGGGAATTTTGATATTAAAATTTCTCATTTTCAGGAAACCTTCATATTTATGTTTCACGAAATGAATGAATGCCATTTGCTGAGAATGGTGTTCCATACTATGTGTTCACTCAATAATGCCCTGTGCGCACACCGCGACAACTTTTCTTTCATGTGCTACTCACAGACCCCTCCTCCCCCCCCCACCACCCCCCCCCACCACCACCCCCCCCCACCACCCCCACCCCCCCCCACACCCCCCCTCCCCAATTTTATATTGCATGAGGTGGAGTGGTGTGTGGTCGGGATGCCTGAGATCGTGTGAGATTGCTGACGCCAGTAAAATACCATGTACATATGAACTTGCATCGATGATGTTACGAAGTTGGTGTAGTAAATAAAGTTGATATATCATACACCACATGAGCGGGCGTAAGCACATGTCCATTCACAATCCTCTTTCACAAAATATTAAGCGCACCTTCACTTGCTTCCAAATAAAAGTGTAGTCTTCTCACTGGTTCGCTTTTTTGCTTGTAGAGTCTCTTTGGTGTACTTTTTTCTCTTACACACTAAGCTCACTTTTTTGAGTTCCCATGAAATAAGATCAAATGTCTTCTGTGATACAATAAAAGATTAATTTTACCGGACCAAACTATTTCATAAAAGCGTCTAAAGAGTACGCGTTTGCCTTTGAGGCAAGGACTACTATATGATATATAGTCATATATATAGTAGTCCTTGCTTTGAGGCAATATGTAAGATATACACATGAACTTCCTTGCCAAACGAAACATTTACCGGAAAGAAAAAGAAAAAAGCATGCCGTGCAGGTTGACACAGGAACTTTGATATATTATTTTAGACGTTTGTGATGCTGAAAGTCTGTCGGGTCCAAAATGACAACACAGCAAAAGTTCAGACCTCAAAATTGTTTTGTTCCCTAGGCTGAGTTGGACTTGACCTTGTCACAACTGTCACAGTAGCCAGGCCGACATTACGTTTGAAATAATGGGGATTGTTTGTGTATGGGGGTTGGCACACTTGTTTCCATGAACTGCCATGCCGGATTGCAAAATGATGATGAAGTTCTGGCAGTAAAACTGAAAGATGCCTACTGACAATATTATTTCCGTCTATATCTCTTATTTCACTTAACTCACCTCTGAAAGTGACACTCAATGTCAGCATTCAGTCAGCATTTCTGGGGAATGGGAACTCGCACATCCGTGTAGATAATGAAAAGATGGCGTGTACGCTTTGTTTTCTTTTTCTTAAACGTTTCTTTAACAGGAAGTCAAAGCGTACGGTGGCGTAAGTTATAAGGTCCAGAAATCTGTAAAGAGAGCTGACATAGATGTTACGGAATAAGGGGCCATCCAGAAAGCACGTATGCTCGAGTTTGGCGACGTTTACCTCCTCCCCTTTGTATCCTTTTCATACGTTTGGCTTCGGCATAGGCGTTCAGTAGGCTACTTACAACGCCAAGGCTTCGGTCCATCTCCTCCATCGCAAGCGCGTACGGCCATTAAAATGCTGAAGCTGGATTCTCATGTATACGGAAACGGAAACGGCAACGGAAACGTCAAAAACTCTTCAGGTAGTGAAATAGAAAGAATGTTTCCGCACGCCGTTTCCGTACACATGGAAACACTTTCTCTTTACTGTATGATGAATTTTTTGCTGTTTCCGTTTCCGTACACACGAGAACCCAACTTGACTGGTTAGTATAAAGTGATGATATTCCAAGGATCTTATACTATCTCTGAAACTTTGAATGGCGTTTTGCGCGGAATATTTGACAGCTGCATTAGAGACATACCCCATATTTGATTACCAGACAAAATAATTATATAATAATATATAATCCTACATCTAATTTTGTTGAAAATAAAATAACTAAAACCAATACCGTAACTCAACAGTATACACAGGCTTTATAGAACACCACCCACCCCCTTCCCCACCTTGCCCCTGTACGCTTGTCATAGCCCCCCCCCCCCCCATTTTTTATTTTTTTCCACTCCGAGAGTACACTTTATAGAATGACGGTTCATAACAAATAGCTTTAAATCAAGTATAAAACTGATTACAGCACAGTCATTTAGCCTTAGTTTACATTAAGTCACCATTTAGATTTACGTTGACAGTGGTGCACAGCGTGCCTACACTCAGGCTGGTATAGCAACAGTAATCAGAGCTGTCAAGTCTTTCACACCCCCCCCCCCCTCTTCCCCCGGCAATTATGACCTAGTACCGTGTCATACCCTGCAAATGTTGACATTTAGCCGGGCGATACTAGATTTGAATGAATACATGGACCTGATTACACAAGTACTGTGCATGGCCCAGTGGGCGGCTGGCGTGATTTTTTTTTTCGTACTCACTTTACCAAATTCAGGAGCGGGGCAGCAACACACCCCCAAACACAGGTCATCGGCTAAGGGATTTCTCGTCCACCGAACACTGCCATGGGTGCTGCAATCTCTGGACTGTGCACCCTTACTCTAACCCTAACCCTAAAAATGTCTCTGAATGTCATCGAAAATCCCAGTCATATGTTGAAGCTGCTGCTGCCACGCTCCTGAATTTGGTAAAGTGAGTACGAAAAAAAATCACGCGCGATGTATAAAATTACAGGCGCAGCTAAATTCAGTTTCATTCCCTTTCGTTCAATCATTTTTCAATCCATTTGTTCGTTCATTCCATTGCCTAACTCTTAACACTCCTACGGAGAATCCATACGCCTAATTATTCCCAGCCCACCCCTCAGTTTTGTTCTATCAAAATATCAATATCATGGACGTTGTCTTCATAATCCTCAATGAATTTACTTATTTATTCATTCATTTAATTAAATCGTTTTAATTTTTGTATTGACTTATTTACTTACTTTTTTATACACTGTTTCAGTTATTTTTTTCATATTTTACTTCATTCATGTACCCCTTTATTCACGAGTGTACTGACAATGTATTCCATCTTTCTCTTTCCTCTCTTCTTCAGTTGTTTTAGTCCAAAAAAAGTACATGTATTGTATGTAAGTAGATATCGACTAGTACTTGCATTCTTTTCAGTATTTTCATATTTGGTCTATTTTCCTGTCAGGTTCAGATTTGTGTGTCTGTCCCTCTTTGTATCTGTTTGTCTTTGTGTCTGTCTGTCTGTGTGTCTGTCTGTTTTTGTGTCTGTCTGTCTTTGTATCTATTTGTCTGTCTTTGTGTCTGTCTGTCTGTCTGTCTTTGTAACTATTCGTCTGTCTTTGTGTCTGTTTGTCTGTCTTTGTGTCTGTCTGTCTTTGTATCTGTCTGTCTGACTTTGTGTCTCTTTTTGTGTCTATTTGTCTGTCTCTGTGTCTGTCTTTGTATCTATTTGTCTGTCTGTATGTCTGTCTTTGTAACTATTCGTCTGACTTTGTGTCTGTTTGTCTGTCTTTGTATCTGTCTGTCTTTGTATCTATTTGTCTGTCTTTGTGTCTATCTTTGTATCTGTCTGTCTGTCTCTGTGTCTGTCTGTTTGACTTTCTCTGTCTGTCTGCAAGTCTGTGTCTGTCTGTCTCTGTGTGTATTTGTCTGTGTGTCTGTCTGTCTGTCTGTCTACTTATTTCGCACCCTACTTCTGTACCTCCACGTCCAGTTCTTTCTCTTCTGCCCCACTGAAACGTTTACCACCAAACCCCGACCGCCTAGAGTGCCAATTGAGCTAAGTACACAAGTATGTTTCCCGTGATTTGTAACAGTTGATGTTCTGTGTTTCGGATTGGACATGCCTCAGACGCCAGTAACATTAAACGCAAGCGAAAATGCAATTTTGGTGAATAAACTATGTCAGGCTGGTTACTTCGGAGGGCCAATAAAAATTGTATGTTATGAATAACGATAATAAGAATAATAATAATAATAACAATAATAATTACATGTATTATTATAATAATAACAATAATAATAATAATACCAATGGTAACAATAATAATAGTATTAACCACAAAACCTCCTCAAAAGAAATGAAAACTTGCTGACAGAACACAATTATTTTTTAGCAGTAAAAACAGAAAAGTGGTGGTGATTAGTTCGAGCAGTCGGATTAGTGTTTGTTGTACGTGCATCGAACTATGGCTCTCTTTTCATTAAAACGAGACTGCATGTCAAAACGGTAGGAAACTAAGTTTTAAATATTTTTATTATAGACGTAATACAGACACATCTAAAACAAGAGGGAAATTTAGAAAGCTAGAATTAACGAATGGGGAGAAGAAGAGAATAATAATTATGAGATGAAGCAATACCAAGGGAAATGGGCCATTGTCACCAAGGACGCTGTAAAGTGAAAAAGATGGAAGAGTGCAAAAAGGTACGAAAAGGTATATCGACCATATTGCATAAACGGAATCTGTGTATGTGAGGAGGTGTGGTTTGGTTTGTTGAGGGAAGGGGGGAGGAGAGATCGATATACCTTGTACAGGCTCATTGGCTAATGGCGTCCATAGATCAAAATGTTATCATGAGTAATTTATACCTTAGGCTTACAATTGCAATCAGTGCGAGCCTTTTGTTATCAAATATTAATTAATTTGCTTTTCACTCCCTCTTTACGCTTACATTCTGCCATTCTCCTTTCCCAAAGCGGTAGCATTTTGGGGCGTGTTTAGTGATTCACTGTGCACTATTATCAGTGTCATGATCTCCTTTTCTAACTGGGCATTTGTTATCAGTCATATCAGTCACGTAGGCACGAACGTGCAGGTAGCCAGGATGCCGTGATGACTTAGTGTGGTATTTAATACGAAATGGGTAGTTCGACCGCGCTTGATAAGATTATTTGACCAGTCCGATTTCTTACAGTTCGAACGTCCGTCATAATTTATAGAGCATGGCCGTTGATGCTCCAACGCAAAAGCCAAGTGTGTCATATTCATTTAAAGCTGGGGTAACGATCAATCTGGGTTTTTACGAGTACGGAAACGGAAAAAGGGCAACGGAAATGTCAAAAACCCTTGAAGCAGTGAAATGGAAAGAGTTTTCACCGTTTCTACACACATGAAAACACTCTTTCTTGTTACTACTTGATCGATCTGGGCGTTTCCGTCGCCGTTTCCGTTTCCGTACCCATGAAAACGCAGCTTAAGGGATAATGAGCGTGAGATTTTCGGTAAACAGCATGGGAAAATTTCTGAGTACATTATTCTGATTGATTCCAATGAACATTGTGCAGTCAGTCTCACTCTCAGTTGCTCTTACTCGGCCATAACAAATTTTGAGATTAGCTGAATAACCACCCGACCAAAGTTAGTTTCCCCGATAAACTAAAGCATTCGTTCACCAGTCACTGGAACCTGACACTCTCGTCTCAGCGGTTATTTTGGCTAGCAATATGGATTTTCCCTGGAAATAGGGGCGACGTAATTGAAGCTAATGTTACTTCATATCGCCACAGAGCTCGATCTTGCAGAGCAGCTGTGCGTAAATGCACTAGAATTATTCTACCCTGAGTGAGCGTCAGTGCAAATTCCCATACCCCGATGACTCTGCAAATTATCCTTAGCTGTTCTAGTGATGTAGTAATGCGTAGTGTATATTTCCGCTTGGTTTTACATTTGCTTTGTTCCGGACTTTTTCGTGGTGGAGGATTTTTTTCCGCCCCTTTCAAGGGTAGTGGCGAAAGGAAATCAAAATTAAAGCATTTTCCTAACAACTTCCACACCTCCCCGGGCCCCCAAGACGAGGACACGAACAAGGCAACCCGTTAGGGAAGCCCTTTTGTGGGCTAAAAAAGCCAAGACCTCGAAGAAGAAGAACAAGAGAAAGAGAGGTGCACTTGCCAAGGGCAGAGATCCTCAAAATAAAAAAATAAAAATAAAAAAAACTCAACGTGGTGTACTAGGGTTGGTGGTGTCCGGGACGATTTTAACAATCTTCTTTAAAATCCTTGCTGAATTCTTATGATACAGGAATACATGTATTGGGACCAAATTTGGTGCCAGATTACCCTCAGACATCCCCCCCCCCTCCACTTCCACCCCCACCCCACAAAAGTTGCTGATTTAAGTTCAGCGCGTAAGCGGATGCCAGATTCCAAATCATCCTTCCTGTGGACGGGTTCATGCGTGCAGATGACGAAAGCAGATACCATCGATGGGAAGCAAAGTCCTGGAAAATGTCCAAATGATCTCATCTCATTATTCTCACATTTCCACCTCAGTGTTCTTTCACCGAGTAAATTCTTCAGCTTGCCATTTCCGTGCATGTATTTTGAAAGTGGCTTGATTCAACAAGATACATAAGTTGCACAGGACCCTGAGACACATAGACTTAAGCTTAAAACAGACAAATTTCTCGGTACTGTGACAAAGAGATATTAATTTTTAATACAACATACCCATCTGACTCATGAAAATCGCAAAAGCTTTGTGATT
>OZ007567.1:9898246-10013246 GCA_963931925.1 Onchidella celtica
ACAACACGATGTATGCCCAAAGGCACACTGCATTCACATAATACAGAGCACGTATATCATACCATATCCCTGCAACATAACAATAAAATTATCTGTACCAAAATACGTTATTTATCTGTTGACAGTGGTCCATAAAATGTGGTCTTTCCATAAAAATATTTTTATTATCATTTAATAAACATGCCAGTTATCAGTACATCATCTAATTGCAGAGATAAGTCATGTCTTGTTTTTTTCTTTTCACAACAAAATGTTTTGACGTTAAAATTTAGCTGGGGTGAAATTTTAGAACTGTCTGATGTTGACAAAAGCAAAGGATAGATTGTCATTTTGACACGGCAAATGAAGTATGAAGTATTGAAGTCCAAACATTATCAAAATACAAAATTTTGGGGTTGACGTGAAATATCATTAATTAATTTCCTGGATTCTTTAAAAAGAATACAAAAAGGTGGAAATAGGGATGTAGCGCATGCGCTCGACAACTAAATAAAAGCTAGATGCACACGTGTAACTTTGTTACGCTGCAGACGCGACGCATATATTTTTTTTTTTCAATCCAAGCGAAAAAGAATGGAGATGCGGACATGCCAGACAGGGGCAAGGGGGCACAGTGCTGAGTCAAGGGGAACCAGGAACTAAGACAGGTCTGCAATGCGACAGCAAGCTGCATGCGCGCGCGTAACCTTAGAGTTCCAAACACAGTTGAGGGCCGTGTGTTTTGCTCTTTATTGTAGGAGTTTCGCTGCCCCTGGCATTTACACCTCACTTTTCTTGTGTTTATGTTCCTTGTTCTTGTTTCTCCGTGTTTTTGTGGTAGGGTCTGGTTTTTTAGAATTTTGCCTGGGCAGCGGCCTGTTCGGCCTGCGCTTCTCGACTTTCAACGGCCAAGGTATCTTTAACGCGTGCAACGAGTTTTTCGTCCTTATCCGCTGTCAGGATTAGGATTTGAATTGCCGTGCTAGGTCACGCATTGTTTATTACATGGCATCATTGATTTTAGCCAGTGCAAACGTCCTTGAACTATTCCCGTGGACAGTTTGTTTTTGTAACGCTTTTCTTAGAGATGGAAAGAAAGTGGGTCAGGATAGAACGAATGGATAAATTAACAGTGACGATGCAGTTTTCGACCCCGTGGTTTGGGTGTACCTTAACAGGGAAAGACGGGGCGAATAAGGAGTGAAGAAATTCGTACATAAAACGTTTAGGGTGTAGAGACTTTGCGAAAGGTTTTGACATCCTAGGTCTGACTTTGTCTGTTACTATTAATAGAATCTATTGGCGCTGCGAGCGGAGCTCGAAGTGGATGCACCAATCAAATTTGAGCAGTCACGTGAGTTGCAGAAGATAAGCGGGAGCATCTTTATGCTACCTCACTTCCATGTAGATCTTCCAGCTACGAGGGTTGTCGGCTAATACGGTTCAGCCAGAGAGAACCAACAGACTGTTAAGTCATGTCTATGTCCTGGATAGACAATGAAAATAATCCACAGCTATTTTCTCCAGTTCCCTGAAATCGTTTCAGGGAACCAATCGTAAGTTTCATCAAAATGATTCGAGATGATGTGAATCTGACCCTAACTTTCCAGTAGAAGTGCGACCAAAGGAATGCAAGACCATAAAGTTTTACTTGCAATTAAGATCTAGAAAGAGTGACTGATATACACATTTGTAAATTGTAATTGATGTGTCTGGATGAGGCTGGGGATTGCCAGCCCATCCTAGAGCAGATCTAGATCTATTTTAACTACGTCAGTGTGTCTTGACGGTTTGATCCTTTATAAGCAGTTAAATGAGTTAATATTGTCGTCTGAGACCTAAGTATATCATTTGTGAGATAGTAGGCAGTCTATATTTCTGAAGATGAATAATTACTAAGTAAACTGTGTATGAATCAGAATGATATAGAGTTTCAAATCTCTTAAGGATCTAGAGGAGATTTATAGTTATGTATTTTAGTATTTTCATTTGATGCTGCAATGTTGTCTTTTAATATGTAAACGATAGACGAAATTGTTAGGAATTTTAAGTAATAAATTTGTGGCCCTACAAGGTCCTTGATATAACCTACTCGAAATTGTTATTAGTGTATGTGGCATGGTATGGCAGAGTAATTTCTAAAACCTCTCGATATTTTATTAAATGCAGTCGAACACGTAAATTTATAATTAACCATCCCCGTAAAACACGAGCACAGTAATCCCCATCTGTAACACCCTTCTTTGAACTCGTAACACTCGAGGACCCAGCTCGTAACACTGGAGAGGGACCCTTAAAGAACCTTAGATAACGCCATGCCACTTAGTTAGATTATTTAACACCTATTGTATTTTCTATTCCATTATTTAATATTGTACTCTTGTAATATTATGTTTTCAGGTCTTTTATTATAGAGTTTAAACAATTTGTATTAATCGAATATTTTGTATTTCAATTTCATATGGTGAACATCCCAACATCCCATTGACCCGTGGATACCGGCGAGGGAACCCTTTCATCATCCAGTTTTACCTCAGACAGAAATACAGTTTTGGGCTTGGAGCTATGGATTGAGGATATTTAACATCTGAATTCCTCAAAAATAAAGATAAGTGATCCATCTATCTAACAGTCTTGGGGAGGGCGACGTACTTTCCGCTCTGTGTGTGTGTTCCAGGCCATTTTACTATTTACTATATGTTTAGTTTAAGTGCGGGAGGTTGGTTGGGATCATAGGTTAGCATATCTTCTTTGCCATTACGAAGGATATTGGAGGCCTTGGTGGCTATGTAAAATAACTCGGGGGGATTTGCTTCTCTGTGAATAGTTCTATTAGGGATCCATTATTCGTATAGATTGTGGCGTTTTTCTTACTTCCTCACTTTTCTTTAGGAAGATGTCTCTCCTGTTTTCTTCTTAAACTATCTGTAATATAAGTTAGGACTTGTAGGGTCTGTTTTCGTTCGTTTTACTCGTCAGTATACGTCCTGTTTATTGTATTTTTTTTTTTTGCTTATAAACTTTAAACTACTATAATAACATTGATATGTTTACAATATATGCCTGAGGTGTTTCACGTGCTAAAACCACGTTGAATTGTAATCTGGTATTGACATATGTGAGAGAGGAATATAATAATTTTTGGTTCACGTGACAATTTCACGTTGAAGATAGATCTAGAGAGAATAATTTTGCAGTGGTAACAGAAGACACTGCGTGTGCGTGTTTTGAGAAGAGAGAGAATTTTGAGAGTGTTTTGAGAACACAGAGATATTTCAAATTTGTCGTGTTGAGAGAGAGATATAGTTTTGATTCATCGCATTGAGAGAGCGATTCGTTTTTTGACAGTGATAACAGAGGACACTGGTTCGTCGCGTTGAGAGAGACGTAAATTTTGAGAGTGATCACTCGAGACATTAATTTATCGCAGTAAAGGCGATATAATATAGTATTTTATTGCAGTGGGAGCAACGGATAGACGGCACTGCCTTACTAGAATTTATATTGAGAGAGAGAGAGAGATAAAGTTTTTGCAGTTTAAGTGATACTGCCTGTAATTTTCAGAGAGAGATAAAGTGTTTGCAGTTAAGTGGTACTGCCTATAATTTTGAGAGAGAGACATAGAACGTTCTTTTCGCGAAGCAGTGCTAACATAAGACACTGAGTTAATATTAACAGTCAATAACTGTTCATATAATATAATTGATACCGCGATATACCTTAATAGTAGGTAAATACTTACTATTTACAGACTTTAACATATCATGGCTGAGTTTCTTAAATATTTAGAATCTGCCAAAGTTCTGGGCATACCAGAGGAAGAACGCGCCGCGTGGTGCGAACGACACGTACAACAAGACCGAGAGCGCGAGGATCGAAAAGAAGCAAGAGAAAGAGAAAGAGAAAAAGAAGAAAGAGAAAAAGAAGTAGAAAGAGAAAAGGAAAGACAGCATGAACTCGCAATGAAAAAGTTAGAGCAACAATCGCTTGTAACACCCACTACTGCCACCAATTCTTATGCTACTAAACCAAAACTACCACCATTTAATGAAAAACTCGACCGGATCGACGCATATTTACATCGGTTCGAGTTACACGCTAAATGCGTCGGATGGCAGCAGGCGATGTACAGTTCATGCCTGTCCAATTTATTAACAGGTAAGGCTTTAGAGGTATTTCACAGCCTTAAAGTAGAAGATGCCAACGATTATGACAAGCTTAAAACAGCACTGCTTAAGCGATTCCAGCATACCGAGGATGGCTTCCATCAAAGATTTCGCTCATGTAAACCTGAGCCATCTGAAAATTTCTCAACTTATGTCAATCGGTTGAAACATTATTTAGATCGCTGGATTGAGCTCGCGAACGTAACTACCGGAAATTATTCCCAACTTTACGATTTGGTCTTAAAGGACCAAATCTATACCGCATGTCATTCCGATTTAGTCGCCCACCTTAAAGAGAGGGCTCCGACATCCTCTGAAGAAATCACATCGTGCGCCGAACGATACGCGTCCGCCCACCCAAATCGTCCTTTGGCAAAGCCTTCAACTACAACACCGTGTTATGCCAACGTAGGCAAAGGAGCGCCAACCGGACACGATCGTTCAAGGCCGACTCGTCGTCAGGCCCCAAATTCACGCTTTCAATCAGAGCCGCCTTTTTGTAGACAGAGAGATTTTCCGAATCGAGGTAATGTATCCCCGCGTCGAGGATACCAGAGTTATTCTTTTTACGAGCCTCGCCCATATTATCGTGGCAACTATCCAGGCCAACAATATAACCGGCCTCAGGGACCGCCGCGACGAGTGCATTTTGATGATAATCATAATTATAATAGACCGCAGAGTCTTCCCTATCGTGGAAACGATCCTAATCGTACTATATGTTATAAGTGTAATAGGGTAGGCCACATACAGAGATTTTGTAACGTGAAATTGGAATCCGCAAATGCCTGCTCGGTTAAACCTACACTTTATGAGACTGACGGTCATTCTGAATCTTCATGACAATCAAAGACTATTCCAGTCATGTCCGCCCTACATGAACTGGGTGAATTAACATTTTACCAGGGCCGCGTGAACGCGATTCGCGCTTCTGTTCTACGTGACTCCGGATGCACGACTATCGGCGTTCGACAGTCACTAGTCCGTCCAACACAATTTTTGGACAAGGAGGTAACTTGTATTACTTTTGGCGGATCTGTAGAGCGATTCCGTCTTGCAGAAGTTTATATTGATACACCTTTTCTCACAGGTACTGTTACTGCATGTGTACTACCTAATCCGGTGGCTGATATAATCATAGGGAATGTACCTCAAGTAAATAAGTTTCCTATCGGTAACTTGGAAATTTGGACTCAGGATGAGAGTGTTGCTTGTGCGACAACACGCCTACAATCGAGTCGACGAGCAGACAGTCCATTGAGTAATCCTACTATTGAAGTGAACATAACGTCTAGTGCATTTCATGATGAGCAACATTCAGATCCCACATTGAAACATTTCTTTGCTAAGGTTGATCCTACCGCACCGGATACCTCTAAGTTTGTTATTAAAGATGACTTATTATATCGTAATTTTCAGAATAAGCGAGAAACCGTTATGCAACTTGTAGTACCGAGATCTTTTCGTCGCGACATTATTCGTCTCGCGCATGACACTTCCTTGGCGGGTCACCAGGGAAAGGCCAGAACTAAGTCTCGAATACTATCGCAATTTTTTTGGCCCAGTATTTACGCAGATGTAAACCGGTTTGTATCAACATGTGACGTATGTCAGAGACGTACTCCTAAAGGAAGAGCATCGCGAGCTCCTCTGCAGGAGATGCCAATGGTATCCAGACCATTTGAACGCGTTGCCGTAGATATAGTTGGTCCCCTACACAAGTCAGACAGAGGACATCGTTTTATACTTTCTGTCATTGACTACGCAACCCGTTGGCCAGAGGCCATTCCGCTAAAAGACATTTCAGCTGATCATATCGCTGAAGCTCTTATTACTGTTTTTTCGCGTCTTGGGTTTCCAGTTGAAATTTTATCGGACAGAGGTCCACAGTTTACCTCTGAGCTTTTTAAGAAAGTCTTGGAGTTGATCGGGATTAAACAAAGATTGACATCTCCATACCACCCACAGTCTAATGGCTGCTGTGAGCGTTGGAATGCTACCATGAAAAGTATGCTTGCACGAGTTTCCGCCGACAAACCGAGTGATTGGGATCGACAACTCCCCGCTATTCTTTTTGCATACCGAGAACTACCGAACGCATCGACGGGTTTTTCTCCCTTCGAATTATTGTATGGTCGTAAGCCGCGTGGTCCAATGGCCATACTCCATGATTTATTCGCCGGATCAGACACCGACGACAATGATACGCAGTCTGCATATCAATACGTTGTAGACTTGCGCCGGCGAATACTTAACGCATGTCAGCTCGCACAAAAATCTTCAGCTGCGCATGCTAGTCTTTATAAACAATATCGTGATCAAGGTAGCCGATTGCGAACCTTGACCGTCGGAGACCAAACTCTTGTTCTCCTTCCGGAAACGAAAAATAAACTCCTTCTTACATGGAAGGGACCTTTTAAAGTTCTAAAGAGACTTTCTCGAGTAAATTATCTTATCAAGATTCGAGGACAGGACAAAGTCTTCCATATAAATATGTTAAAGCGGTACCTGTCCGACGATGATAATCGGCAGAATAATCGCCGAAATGTGGTTGCTCAGGCCAATGCGGCCTTAGTTTCAGTTGACGATGATGATCCTATCAAGATAGAGAATTCAATACCCGCACTTCGATCTTCTGAAAACACTTCGGATGTGAATATAAATCCAGATTTATCTGAATCGCAAAGACAAGATTTAACAGATTTGCTTAACGAGTTTACTACTGTCTTTACTGATCTACCAGGTAATACTTCTTTGGTACAGCATGTTATAAGATTAAAGACGGATATACCCGTCTTTGTGAAACCATATCCGCGTCCGCTGCACGCACAAGAGACTATAATAACCGAGGTACGTAACATGTTTCACCTGGGAGTGATAGAGCGATCGACGAGTCCATATAACTCACCCATCGTCTTAGTGAAAAAAAAAGATGATACAGTGCGTTTTTGTATTGACTATCGTAAACTTAAGGAGGTTACGATATATGACGCTGAACCGATTCCCAACCAGGAGAATCTTTTTGCTCAGTTAGCGAGGGCAACGATTTTTTCTAAAATTGATCTTTCCAAAGGCTATTGGCAAATTCCGCTTGATGAGAATAGCAAGCAATATACCGCTTTTCAGACTCCGTTGGGTCTTATGCAGTGGCGCTATATGCCTTTCGGGTTAGTTACAGCCCCTGCTACTTTCGCCCGTATGATGACAATATTGCTCCAGGGTATGAATTCCGTATTGTCGTATTTTGACGACATTTGTATTTATGAAACCGATTGGTCGGGCCACCTCGCAGCCCTACGACAAGTTTTTATTGCTCTTCGTCGAGCTGGCCTTACGGCGAAACCCAGTAAGGTATTTTTAGGATATAATGAAATTAATTTTCTGGGCCATACAATTGCCCACGGCGTTCAGACTCCTGATGACAAGAAGATAACTACCATCTTAAAGCTCCAACCTCCTCGAACTAAGAAAGAAGTTCGTAGTTTATTGGGCTTTCTTAACTATTATAGGAAATTCATTCCAAATTTTTCTTCGCTTACAGCTCCGTTATCGGACCTCACAAGAAAGAATTTTCCTAATAAAGTGAAATGGACAACAGAATGTGCTGATACACTTCGTACCGTTCAACAATTGTTTTCCACTTCCCCCATTCTCATACTTCCAGACATAAACCAAATATTTATTGTCCGCACTGATGCGTCGGACAAGGGATTGGGAGCTGTGTTATTACAGGAACGAGACGATACTTTGCGGCCATGTCTATACGCCAGCCGCAAGTTGCTGGATAGGGAATGCCGCTATGCAATTATCGAGCGAGAGTGCCTCGCTATCATTTTTGCTGTAAACGCATTTTCGAGATATCTACTTATGTCCGAGTTTATAATTGAAACGGACCATCGTCCGTTATTATTCTTAAAGACTAACAGGGCTAAAAATGCTCGATTAACGAGGTGGAGTCTTGCACTCCAGGAATACCGGTTTGTTATCCGGTCTATCCCGGGCAGTGACAATTCCCAAGCTGATATTTTGTCACGTCTCATTTAATTTCCCATTAAAGAATGTTGTGTCTTGTATTGGGGTTGGATAGTGCTTGTCCCCCTCAATTCTAGACGGTGGATGGATTCACATTTATCTTGTTCATTACTTTATGAACCAGTTTTACAATCCTTTTTTTTGTGAATATCCTTTTTCCACCAGCGTCATTCCTGACTGTGACCTGAACTTCTGGCAAACCTGACGCCCTTGTCAGCGGGTCAATGAGATGAAGACATGGCAAACCAAGCTACCAGAGCTACTGCTGCCATTGGATACCACAGTATTTTAATTAACAATATATTGTGTGTGAATGTGTATATAAGCAGCAATTGTGTGTGTTGACTATATAATTATAAGCCTATTCCTTCAGTAAGGCTTCATTATTTGATAATAGTTATACTTTAATCCAGCAGTATACAGTGATATACTCATTATTATTATAGATGTTTCTGAGAATTTTGATTGTGTGCAGTAAGAATATTTAAATAGAATAAATTCTATAGAACGTGGCATCAATAATTGTATGCTTTTTGTCCATCCAATATGCACGTTCTTAGTTAGATTTTTCTTCTCAAGCTTAAGTCTCATCTTTCTACAGTACTACTTAAGCCCCTACCACAATAACTTTGAGATTTCTTGGATCTTATCGTGTAAATTTTATTTAAAATTTTCACTGGGGTGGGGGATATGTCAGGATTAGGATTTGAATTGCCGTGCTAGGTCACGCATTGTTTATTACATGGCATCATTGATTTTAGCCAGTGCAAACGTCCTTGAACTATTCCCGTGGACAGTTTGTTTTTGTAACGCTTTTCTTAGAGATGGAAAGAAAGTGGGTCAGGATAGAACGAATGGATAAATTAACAGTGACGATGCAGTTTTCGACCCCGTGGTTTGGGTGTACCTTAACAGGGAAAGACGGGGCGAATAAGGAGTGAAGAAATTCGTACATAAAACGTTTAGGGTGTAGAGACTTTGCGAAAGGTTTTGACATCCTAGGTCTGACTTTGTCTGTTACTATTAATAGAATCTATTGGCGCTGCGAGCGGAGCTCGAAGTGGATGCACCAATCAAATTTGAGCAGTCACGTGAGTTGCAGAAGATAAGCGGGAGCATCTTTATGCTACCTCACTTCCATGTAGATCTTCCAGCTACGAGGGTTGTCGGCTAATACGGTTCAGCCAGAGAGAACCAACAGACTGTTAAGTCATGTCTATGTCCTGGATAGACAATGAAAATAATCCACAGCTATTTTCTCCAGTTCCCTGAAATCGTTTCAGGGAACCAATCGTAAGTTTCATCAAAATGATTCGAGATGATGTGAATCTGACCCTAACTTTCCAGTAGAAGTGCGACCAAAGGAATGCAAGACCATAAAGTTTTACTTGCAATTAAGATCTAGAAAGAGTGACTGATATACACATTTGTAAATTGTAATTGATGTGTCTGGATGAGGCTGGGGATTGCCAGCCCATCCTAGAGCAGATCTAGATCTATTTTAACTACGTCAGTGTGTCTTGACGGTTTGATCCTTTATAAGCAGTTAAATGAGTTAATATTGTCGTCTGAGACCTAAGTATATCATTTGTGAGATAGTAGGCAGCCTATATTTCTGAAGATGAATAATTACTAAGTAAACTGTGTATGAATCAGAATGATATAGAGTTTCAAATCTCTTAAGGATCTAGAGGAGATTTATAGTTATGTATTTTAGTATTTTCATTTGATGCTGCAATGTTGTCTTTTAATATGTAAACGATAGACGAAATTGTTAGGAATTTTAAGTAATAAATTTGTGGCCCTACAAGGTCCTTGATATAACCTACTCGAAATTGTTATTAGTGTATGTGGCATGGTATGGCAGAGTAATTTCTAAAACCTCTCGATATTTTATTAAATGCAGTCGAACACGTAAATTTATAATTAACCATCCCCGTAAAACACGAGCACAGTAATCCCCATCTGTAACACCCTTCTTTGAACTCGTAACACTCGAGGACCCAGGTGCTCGACTCTACCAACCATAGGATCAGGGACAAGAATTTTTCCCCAAAAAATTTCCAACATGCCTACACGGCCCGGCGATCGAACTCAGTACCTTCGGCATAAGAGGCGAGCATCTTGCCTCTAGACCAACGTCTTCCTACACTCGAGGCCTATAATATGTATAATGTATGTCACTGGCCGAGGGCAACCAACAAGTCTTAGCACTGACAGACCTGTAAACTTCAAGGTACTAAGTTGGGGAGACCCGTTACTCACGGTGCTGTAATCTGGTACTCCTCAACAAGTTATCTACCTGTTGATACGGCAGATCAGGCTAACCATCTTTTCCTCTCCGCATCCCCAACGAAAAGTTCCCACCCCCGGTCCCCTCTAACCGCAGCCCACCGTCTATCAAGAGCTACCAGGTTCAGGTGTAGATTAATAAATAAACTAGACTGATAGTAGGAGATATTTGTGCTCCCCACAGCTGTGCTTGTGGCTGTTTTTTCAACTTTCGTTGTCTATTTTGCCTCAACACATCGGGATGAAATATCAGAGGGTGTGAGAGGCTGCGAGAGTAAGCACAGAATACGGTGCCGGCACAACTGACTCAAACGTGTCGTGTTATCTTAGATAGGCCGTGAGAGCAAAGTTATAATCATTCTGTTTCGCATCCCCAAGTGAAAATCTGGGCTGTTGTTGTTTTTTTTGTGGGTTTTTTTCCATGCAAGTTCCAACGTAAACTTCAATCACAAAATAACCAATATTGTCATTTCAAATACTGCACATTTCTGTTATTATTGGTAATTAAACACAGATTATTTCACAGTGTAATTTTCAAGTACTATTAGAAATAGATGTTTTTTTCGGATGGACCGCTCAGAGCGGCTTGCAGTTGTGAATCAGTTATTCAGAACAGAAGAATCAGTATGGCCCCGATATAGGAATGACATTTACCCTCAGTGGTAAAATTCAGATATAATCAAATGAATAAGTGATTGACCAATGACCAATTGACCATGGTATATTTTTGTGTGTGTGTGGACTTTTTTTCGGCGCTTTAGCTCGAGAAACACTACAGGGCCTACGATTCTTGCATCAACATGTACTCAGGGATTACTTGATCTGAGAAGCGAGGTTTGAAATCGAATACAGCCAATGGTTGCCTGTGCAAAAAAGTTAAAATGAATGAGGATGTTATCAATTCTTTATCAAATGTCACGCCACCTGTTGCTAAACAAGGCTACGATATCGCATAGCCCGGTTGTGGTATTTACGTTTTGCAAATTCCAGTACACTCTGCATAAGACATTTCATTTACGTGTTTACATGTATTATACAAATCGTTCTCGGTTGATCCGGGCCGCAAACGCTTCTTTTGCACAATATTAAAGCAGCACATTTCGTTACAATGGTCCGTTCTTCCAAACAGTCAAAGAAAACCCGTCCCATTTAGATATTTCATTCACAGCCTCACTTGTACAATATTCATTGCCTCCCTCGATCCCTGCAGTAATCTGCACAAAAATGGACACCATACCTTTCATTAGAACAGTTTGACTGTATTTCCAGACAATGCCAACCATCCAACCAGGAAAATCCTTCCATTTAAAGATTTCTTTCAGAAGTTTATTTGTACAAACAATTAAAAAAAAACTCACCGTTCAGTCATACGTGCCGTAAAAGCCACTATTACGCCAAAGTGAAGACCATACCTTTCGTTAGAACAGTCTATTATTTCCAGACAACACCATGTACCAGATCGTCCCACAACTGTATCATAGATTATGCCTAAAACCTACAGGATTAAAAATCCACACGAGGGAGCTATCTAGATCTTGCACCATGCTGTGGTATGTTCACGTAGAACTACCGTCCTATTGTTTACATATTAAGATAAACTGAAGTCATTCTCAAGAAATCAATTAATTACTTTGATTATGCGCAGCATTTGAATTTCTGCCATTGTTGTTAGTCTGTCAAAGTTGTCAACTGTTTTATGTTAAAACTCAAATATCGTCTTCATTTGTATCTGTTTGGGACTCCCAATGAAATACGGACAACTCTTCCTGATCTCCATACTGCCATACTTTTCATCCTTTCCTTCTCTGGTCGCCTCATCTTTACCTCCGTAGTCTCTGTATCTCTCCACGCATTCATTCATTCTCTCCAGTCCTCTATTGCACCAAACTTACCTTGAATCCACAGGAAAAACGTCAGCAGAACCGACAGACCGAAGAGTACGCAGTCTTGTCCCATGACGTCACAAGTGTCCCATTCATGTCATGTGTCACGTCGGCAACTTCCCACGGATCTAATCCATTCAGAACCTGCACGAGTAAAGAAACGAAACACATAAAAGTAATACTGTATGTCTGAATGTAATCTAAATCCATGTCATGCACATGATGGACCACAGCACATTCGCTGGTTTTATTACACGTTCATCACCATTATCATCACCATCACTACTTCTACTTCTTACCCGCAATGAAATAGTTGATATAACAACCCTTGAAGCCAAACCTGTAAGGAAAGTAACTGGCCAGTTGCGTATTAGCTACCAACAGCCTTATGGTCCTGTTGCCAAAGACACCAATGCACGGTGGCTTAGAGACGTGCTGGAGAGAGTTGGAGTCAACATCAGGGAATACGCAGCTCATAGTACATGTGCAGCAAGCACATCAGTGGCACTGGCTCCACTGACTACTGTAGTATCCTTTTCTTTAAGATCAAACTCAACTTGGATTGCAACTTAAATAACGTTATAATAAAAGTAGGTAATAGAGAAATGATTAATGCTACCAGCTCTCCAGGGCCTTGGCTTTTCTATCTATAGGAATGAGCATTTTTGCTCTCATCCTTAGAATCCTTCTTAAAATCATAGGCTCACTTTGCATACACTTCAAAATAATAAAGACAGTGGCAGAGAGACGGTGGGAGAGACAGAACGAGAGGGGGGTAGAGAGAAAGGGGGAGGGGGTGGGAAAGAGAGAGAAAAAGGAAGGGAGGGAGAGAAAGAGAAGAAGGGAGTGAAAGAAGGAGTTAGAGAGAGAGGGAAGCAGAGACAAACGTACAGACAGGCAGACACAAACAGACAGTCAGATAGACAGACAGAGAGAGAGAGAGACAGACTGACAGGCAATGAAAGGCAGGGTGAGAGAGAGAGAGTGAGAGAAAGAGAAATAATGAAAATTTTTTCATACAAAATTTGTCATGTATGTTGACTGATGTACCTTCTCCATTTCCATTGTTAATTACGATGCCTTTCATTATCCGGACAACATTACACCAGTTACTACATTACTGATAACATAAAGAGAAAAGCGCTTATTCAAATACTATAGGGCATTCGTTTATCAATTAACTCATACATACATCATTATCATTACAGTTGGTTGTTAATGTTAGAGCAAGATCTTTGCTCTCTGACACTTTACCAAACTGCTGAAAGTAATCCGGTATTGTGTGAGTTGTATCAGAACTGATCTACACCTTTCAGTGAAATGGTGTTAAATCACAAAATTGAATGATCACTAAATAATATTTCCTGTGAGACTGAAAGTTCTGTCCCCTTTCCCGGCATTTGCTACTGAATAGTCTGACGTACTTTCATTCTTTTCCTCTTTCTTTCTCATCCTCGTGTATGATTTCTCTCTCTCTCTCTCTCTCTCTCTCTCTCTCTCTCTCTCTCTCTCTCTCTCTCTCTCTTTCGCTCTCCTTTTCTCTCTCTTTCTCTCTCTCTCTCTCTCTCTCTCTTTTCTCTCTCTCTCTTCTCGCTGTCTCTCTCTCTCTCTTCTCTTTTCTCTCTTCTCTCGCTCTCTCTGTCTCTCTTTCTTTCCCAGTTCTCTTGCTCTTTGTGTGTCTCTCCCCATATCCCTCTGTCTATCTCCTTTCTTTCGCCTTGTGTCTATGTGTCTGTCTCCTCTCTCTTTCTGTCTTTCTCTCTCTCTCTCTCTCTCTTTCTGTGTGTGTGTGTGTGTATGTGTGTGTTTTCTGACACATACACTGTCCACACAAGCTGACCTTATTTTGTACCACACTTTCATCATGACATTGTCAGCACCACCGACTCCACACCGTATTGTTGAGATTTCAACTATGTGAATATTTGTAGCAACTGCAGATTTGTTCCCATATACACGTATAAACAAATGTTTCACATCCGCCCATCCAGACCAGGAATAGAGACAGACTGGCATGACATTTGAGGTTCGATTCCGAGGTATCAAATTGCCCATGCCCTGCAGGAAACACTGTAAAATGAACGTCTGGCACAATCTCGTGGGATTTCTCATTTCCTGACTCATTACCGGCCAGTTCCGACACTGGCAGGTGGAAATTTGATCCAGGTGTGTAAAGATTTCTCGACAACTGGGGACAGACGTGCTAAATCTCACCGGGAACATACCAGATCGGATCCTGTCGCAACATGGCGTCAAAATATTTTTATAAAAAGGAAGCGCATATCCGTACAACGTACACAATTCGATGACGTAGAACACGACCTTGTTAATTTGCATAGTTTTTAAAAATATGAATCCGCATAGTAGCAAAACAATCCGACTTCAGCTGCTCAGAGATTGCGTGATCTGCGCTAATAATATACTTAAGTGTACGTCGATCACCAATGTCTACCCCAACCCCTTTTCACCTGATTAGTCAATCTGTCTATCGCCCATTCATACAAACTGACTAGACCCTCATGCCCCCAGGTCCATCTGACTATTCCATGTGTTGTCACTTTAAATTCGTGAACACCATACCAAGTTTCGTTTCAGCAAATCTTCACCAGTCGCGCTTTTAATAAACATGTTATACGGATATGAACTGTCCATACCCATACAACATGTTGCACGGATATATATTTTCTTATAAAAAACAAAACTGAAATCTGTGGAGTCGCAACAAGCCTTGAAGTAAAGCCAAAACGTGGCAGAAAGAGCAACATATATGTCACAAATCCCAGACTGGGAGATGTAATAGTTTATGACAGGACAACAATCACGAACAAACAAGTTTAACACTTAACAGAACAACCCATCAGACTCACACATTTATTAAACATAATTATACAGATAATAGCGCAATTACATACATTATATTATTGCAATTAACTGCCGTACAACGGCCTTATTCTCACACACACTCTCCCTCGGATCCACAATCCGGTAGTTACTCCTAAAGGCACTTCGGCCTCAGCCTCTCCCCTCAGGATCTTAATAGCACATTAGTAATTCACTGGCACCGCAGTCTCTCAATATCAACTTCCTATTGTCATACACCTTAGCATTCCCCTAGCACCTCAGCAGGGCAATAACACATTATCATTTCAATAGACATTATCATTTCAATAGACATTATTAGTTCACTAGCCCCTCAGCATGGCAATAGTACATTATCACATTCACGCTCATATCTACGTCCCTGTCCGTGGCCTGGATGCCACGACTTTATGTGCCTCTACTGTCCTGCACTGACAGCCTCACTTCTGGCCTATGTGTGGCCTCCGGCCCTATGCTGGCCTATCCCCTGTGCTCATCGAGGTGGCTCTGCGGCCCGTCCTCGACACCTACAAGAATAACATTACATTGGTATAATACCCTACCATTTCTATTCACTCCACCTCTCCTTACAACCCATGAAGCGTACACACACTAGTTCACCTTTCACTCACCACACATCTTACGGTAACACACCTCCATCGGAGTACACACTACTCACTCGCGCTACAAATCCATGAACTCACTTTCATCTATCGCTCATGGCGCACATTGCTATATCCAATACCAAGGACTTCCACATTCCTCACATATACTTATTTACATCATGGTAATAGACGAATATAATATAATACATCAATCATAATAATCAATCAACGTTCTACATACCAGTCATCACTGGAAAGACTCTCTCACTAGTCTTCTCGACTGCTCCCCTTATGTCCGCCCGATGGGCTCTTATTCACAGGTCCGTTCCGTAGGACCTTCTAACTTGCAGTGATAGTAATACAGCGCTTTCGCCTCATTCAGACCCTCCCACTACTCACAACAGCACGCTTAACTTACTTGTCCACCGTGAGCCCTTCTTACTCTACACCCGCTCTGTAGCAATCCCCTTAATTGCACTCACTCCACTCGTGACAATATAAGGTGGAAAGTCTCGGGTCAGAACTAATACAGAAACGACACAATAAAACGCCAAACGAAAAGGAAAGACAAATCAAATTTTCGGTCAACTGACCTTCGCCAGGAACAAAACGAAACAGGAGAGAAAATTTAACAAATTTAAAAGAAATTGTAGAATATTTAACAAATGCTGACACTTATCGTCTGCGAGTTCAAGACTTAGATTTTCATACCTTAAACTCGAAGTTTTATACTATCATAATTATACAATACTAGCCGATCCGTGCAAGATATTTGCAAATTTTCCACGCACCAAGCCCAACCTATATCCAGATCTAGGCTACATTAAAGCGGCATAATAATATGGATTCCATGCAATGACTAATAGAACTTACTGTTACACCACAATTTCACGTAGAAATACCAGAGAGTATAGATGTATAGAGAGTTTTCACTATTGGTCGATTTGCACTGCGAGACACGAGAGGCTCCGCGAAACCATTGTTAGCATGGAGCGGAAAGTAGGTCGCTGCGGTAAACAAAACTGGTTCGTACATTTCCACGGGACGTAAGAACTTACAAACGGCTTTAAATAGTTTCAGACAGCTCAGAAATATGAACAAACCACACTAAACAGATATGCACGCTATCTTTTGTGAAGAAGGAGTCTTTCAATTCTTCAATTTCTTGTTTACCGCAGCGACCTAGTTTCGCGATTTGGCGGAAGTGAGATCTCTCTATACATCTATACTCTCTGGAAATACACAGATGTGATAACGTTGATTTTCGACCACCAATGTGAAAAGAGCGGTCAAGGACGAAATTCCCTATCAGGCTTTTTGATTCTACACGACGAAAATGCGTCACAATTTTTGCGGCTCAAAAAAATCGTAAACAAATAATATTATAGACTAATTTTTGTCCAAAATGAATGTGTCCAGGTAAGTTATCGTCAAAAATTGATGTAGTATACGACGTTTCACAATTTCTGGTCCGTTCACCTTCTAGCTCCATTAGAGTAAGAAGTAAGATACCATTGCGCAAGCAGAATAGTCCAACTTACGCTGAGGTCTACAAAAACATGCCATCCTCGGCACCATGATTTCCATAGACTATAGAAAGCGTTAAAGAAATCAGTCTCTCCTCTCCCCCCTTCTTGCTTTTGACAACTGTATACATAATGATTATTATGGACAGTTCATGAAAAAAGTATAAAAACTAAAACTAACCATCTGTCTCGTGACCCGGCTGGTATAGATTCCAAACGACTCGGCTTGTTCCCGGCGGTAACTAGCATTATCAATCACATCACTGAAATCATTATCTTTATTATTACGAGAAAGAAAAAAATCATCGCTGGTATATCAACGATTTGTGATTTGTGGAAACAGGAAACAGCAATACAATACACCGAAAATCGCAGTACAGTTAGCTTGATAGTAAAAATTCGGTACATGTATGTCACAGACTGATGACGGCACAGTGGTACAATTGGTGCAGGCTCGTCTCAGATACATAGCTTCATTGTGCTGAAAAGCGTTTAAAAACCTCAACCAGTACCAAGACTTCAAAACAGTAACACAAAGGTCCATATCATAATACAGTGACACTTCTTGTCAACGTCGTTAAATCTTACTGCCGCAAAATACAAGTCTTCTGTGTATTTGTTTGTTCGTTTATTTGTTTGTTTGTTGTTTGTTTGTTTGTTTCAGAAAAGCGAAGAATCCCATGCTCTGACGGAAAGCACCATCACGCAATTGCTGAGATTGTTCAAATATATCTCTGTCAAACTCAGCAATGCAATCGTTGAAAGAATGTTCATTTTAAATTTAATATAGGATTTTTTTTTAGCCGACGTAAAAGATAATAGCTTTTTACTGTGTACTCCCAGTCGTTCTACACTGCAGTTCAGTGCACCAGCTAATTCTTATAAATTACAATCAACAGCTGAATGACTCATTAATTCTAATCGGATACGATAAAACATATGGATTGTCCTTTGTTCTCAGGCTCTGATAGAGAGTTCCTTTATTACTTGGTGGAAGTTCGCTGAATTATTTTTATCCTTCCACAATGGCCAAGTGCCAGTAAGAAAAAAAAACGTGTCTGGGGACATTTCACACTTAACATTTTTCCCAACCTCTCCCATTGTGGAAACACTTCAGCCTGGCCAACACTTCACCTAATACTCACAAGGATCGGCTGAAAGGTAGGGCCTGTATAACGTCGCCCTAAGCCGGTTCACAAAGAAAGCTATTGTAAAATTAATAAACATGATCCAATAGCCACGTGCCAGCTAACAATGAAAGCGATTTCAAACACACTCTGAAACTAACGTAGCCATAAACAATGAGATATAATGTATGAGCCATAGATGGCGTCGTCATTCAAAGTGTTAGGAGCGGATCTAAGCGCTTCTCCGCTAAAAGCCATGTTTCCGTCCCTTCTAAAACTTCCGGTTTTTTGTGGTTGTTGTTTTTTTTTTCAAAAACAGAGAAATTCGGCATGATGGTAGTACTAGTCTGTCCACAAGGTGTGTTATAAGCTAGGGTTAATTTCTGAAAATTAAGGGTAAATGAAGTTAAGTCTGATAACGAAATCATTTAATTTTTTGCTTCGCCTGAAGAAATTGTAAAAAGCCCGCTGCGATAGTCTTCCACGGGACCCGCCATTTCTGTCATTTGCAATTATTCAAATTTAAGATCAAAACTGATCCAAGTGACATTTAAAATTGTGTTCTTTCAGAAATTTGTATCTCTCTAGTGGGGGCAATCAGCCTCTCTGATCTCACTCGTGATGAAATGTGAAATTAGTTCAAGTTCGTGGAGGCACGAGAGAGTAAAAGCTGCGCAAATATTGAAAACTGGCACCATCAAGTTCAAAAAGTACATCAAACACAAACTTTAATGTGCACGGCGGATAATTTCATTGCAACAGCAGGAGTCAATCTCACATCACAGGTGTGCTTCCTGTCACTCGCATGACGTTGATTTGTAGCAGTTCTCTCCTGAACTTTTTAAAAATAAGAAAATATGGACTGCATGTGTGAAAGACTAAGCAGTAGTACTATTTCAAGACCATACATTTTCACAGCTCTCTGGAAAGTTCAGTGCTGTTCCAGTACCTTCCGCGTTATGTCTTTAAAGAATACACCGAAAGTTTTATTTCAAACAAAAATCACACTGAGAGAAAATCGGTGACATCATAGTGGGACTTGGAACACGGTTAAAATATGAACAAAAAGTTATGTTACAAAATCCCGCACAAGAAACGATAAAGAAACTTTGTAACATTTTTTATAAATCAGAAATGAAAGGGAAAAACATTGCTGATTCATTGGAATGTTTTTCAAGTACTTGTTAAATGCCCGCCGTTGTAACAAAACATACAATTTAAACCAAAAAAAATTACTCTTTATCTGTAAAGACTTGCTGATGTGGCATTGAAGAAGAGGCTGTTGCTACGGGCACGTGGTATTTTCCATTATAAGCCTTTGCTCAACAGTGAATACAACTCAGTATTTTCTCTATTTGCCTTTGTAATTAAGTCTACGTGCCCCTAACAACATTCATTGAAGAAATCTAAACACAAAAACAGAAACACATATGCCAGACATGAAACGCTTTTCGTATTCTCTATTTCTGGTTTCCTAAATGTAGTTACATTTTGTATAGAGTCAATTTTTATCCCAAACTTTCGCTATGATAAATAGTGCAACACGTTCACTTCTGCATTTTGGAAGGAAACTGAAACATTCACCACTTTAACCGAAACCTTCGGGGAAAAGAACATTAGAGAGAATTTACCACAAGAGACAACTCAAACTTCATTATGGGTCTTGGCAAGGAAGTCAGACATTTTAACAGATGGAATAGTTTGTTGGTTGTTGTTTTTTCGTATTTTCATGGGGGAGGGGGGTGGTGCCGTTGTTTTTCTCATTGACCCAGCATTCTTGAGTGTGAGGACAGATTTTAAACACACAAAATGTGAATGAATAATGATTGAGTCACTGGGTTTACTAACTTTTCCAAACATCTCTCGTGTATAGAACTAACCACAGCAATGCGTAAAGAAGTGAGGAAAAGGGAAAGGGAACCAAACACACATTATCCTAGCCACGCTCCGTGGTGACATCGTGAAACTAATTAATGTAAGCCAAGCGCACATAAGTTACCGCAGATAACGACCGTAATGAATTTTTTTCACATCTCTGCTGAAACATTCCTGGAAACTACATCATGTATCTCAACTGAGTCGCACAGGTGACACTGCTCGGTGGTATATATTATATGCTGTTCAAAACGTTTTTAATCAAAAGGACAGCAAGCTGTTACAAGAGCCAGCCTGCCACACCTAGAGAATTTCCAGGTCAATTTAATAATAATTTGTTATTATACCAATTGACACACTGTGTTGACAGCTCCTCATTCATAAAATGTTCACAATAATCCCACAAGCTATTAAAACTGCCTACTACAGTAAAATCAATGTGTGAAGCATATTTATTAAATGACTGTTAACACAGTAAACAAAATATACAATATAATGCAAATAACATTGGCCAACGTTTAAATCAATGTTAATTTATGCAGAATGAAATATAGGTATTTACGACTTACTGATTCGCATTCGTAGAAAAGAGCTGAGCGTTGTGCAAATGCTAAGTTTCGCTTTCAGAATTCTTTAACATACATTATACGATTTCTTAAGGGCAACTGAAATTCTGTCAAGTGGAACTATCCTGTACGCTACATACTTCATCTCTAACTAATTTTCTGTCCCCATATTTTACTTCCTAGTTTAAGTGAAAAATAAAAGAATATATCAATCATTCTATCGTTGTCTTTCTCTTTTTCTTTCCCCATATTTTACTTCCTAGTTTGAGCGAAGATTGTCAGGTTATGTCAATCATAAAATCGTTGTCTTTCCTTTAAGAATGTCATAAGTTTATAAATATGTCAGCAGAAAGTTGGCTGCGAAAACAACACTACATCTCCATTTGGCAGAACACTGTGTCAAGTGGCGTGCGCTCAGTCCACACATAAAGATAAATAATTATTTTATCACCTCTTAAATGACTCAGGAAAGTATGTCCTATGTATGTTATGCTGTAATATGAGTTGACGGCAAACCCTAATTCAGCTTCCTGAATCGCAGAAAATACTACTCGTGCCAACATCAGGAGAAATCTGAGACAAAATCTCAACAGGAAAAAAAAAAAGGGAGAAGAAAAGAAACACTTGCAAAAACACGGAAATAAAGACGACAAAACGGTAACGCCTGGAGGAAGAAAAGTGCGAGTAAGAAAGTAAGATAAAAACAATAACGAAACAAAAAAAAAAGGTCTGGATAATTTGATAAACAGGAAGACAAAAATAATTGCTTTGTTTTGTCTGCCAAAGTGGTGAAACCAACGGTGTCGAGCGCTAGATAATCTAATAATCTCACATTACTTAATGAGTCCGTTTCTTTTCCCCCCGTAGACAAGCAGGGAGCGTAAGAAAGCTGTAGGAATGGTTACACAGATCCCCACTCCGCTAGGACAGGTGACGCCACTGGCAGAAACCGGAGAAAAGTGCTACATCCGCCCTACGGCTCACATGTAACTGGACACCAATTTCTCTGCTCCTTCCGTCTCACTCAGTGTCTTTCTTCCATTTTTCCTTGGCTTTTCTTTTGTTTTCTTTCTTTCTAGCCTATTCTCTCCTCTAGATGTTTTTCTCTTATTCTCTCTTTCTTTCTCTCTCTCTCTTTCTCTCTCTCTCTTTCTCTCTCTCTCTCTCTCTCTCCCTCTGTATGTGTATATTATGTGTGTGTATGTATCGGTCATTCATAACTTGCTTTCTTTTTCTGTACCCCTCTCATTCTTTCTCCTTTTCTCCTTGTCTCTCTCTCCCAAAGTTACAATTTCGTTCTTCCCCATCGTTGTTTTTCATTTGACTAATTACGACTCTCTCTCTCTCTCTCTCTCTCTCTCTCTCTCTCTCTCTCTCTCTCTCTCTCTCTCTCTCTCTCTCTCTCTCTCTATTAATACCTTCAGTCATTTTCCTGTTACAAATACGTATGGAGAAGAAAAGTAATTCAGAAAATACACATGGACTCTTGACATCAACATCCAAAAGCCGCCAACATTAAGCTCATCATAAAGGGAGTTCCTATTTATATCACCAGATGGCAGGCGGACGCCAGCAAATCCTCAGGCATCCTCAGAAATCCAAAGAAAGAAAACAAACAACGGCCTTGATGGAGAAACACGGCTGGGCACGTGTCATTTTTCACGAAAAGTGTAAACAACGGAATATAATGAAAACGTTAATAGTACGCCTTTCAGTTGCAAAGGTGGCTCGGGAATACAACGGGATTTTATCGTTACTAGTAACTAGTTCGTCCGTTGACTTTGAGAATACACTGATATGATTTTTTTTTTAACCAGCAATGTGTAAAATGATTTTTTTTTAACCAGCAATGTGTAAAATGATTTTTTTTCTAACCAGCAATGTGTAAAATGATTTTTTTTAACCAGCAATGTGTAAAAAGATTTTTTTTTAACCAGCAATGTGTAAAAAGATTTTTTTTAACCAGCAATTTGTAAAATGATTTTTTTTTAACCAGCAATGTGTAAAAAGAGGCGAAGAGCCAAATTTCCAGTCATACTTTTGGATTCTATTTCCCGGAAAGGGCATCTCTTATTTTGCGAGTCAAAATAAAAGTCATAAATAAATAGCATTCAAGAATGAACTTTGCCCAAAATGGATGTGTTCGTGTAATTTATCTGCCAAAACTGGGACAGGTCACGCAGGTTTAGGTGCTCGCAAGACAACCTCTGCCTCCATTTCAGCAGGAAGAAGGAATTTTGTAAAGCCAGCGAGTTCTCGATATTATCGCTGAATTGGCGGGTTCATCAAGTCATCAGTTCTCTTCATTAAGTTCGTAATTTGATTTTACCGGTGGTCTTTTTTGTGTTTGTTGCAATACAGAGAGAAAAAGTAATTAAACCCTGGTACAAACTCATTCTTCGCATGTGTGTGAGCGTGTGTGTGTGTGTTTGTGTTCTCACTTTTTCTTGAAGTGACTGAGCCCGGAACTGGGGAAAAAAAGGGGGTGGGGGGAGGGGGGGGGAGAGAGAGAGAGAGAGTTACAAAAAGCCTCAGGCCCAACTTCAAAAAAGAAACATTCCAAGGCTACACACAACTTTGATGTTAGTACGACTGATCTCCATTTTGGAAATGGTTGACTTTTCTTTGATTTCCACGACCGACTAACATTTACTCTGTGGAAGGAAACATAAAGGTTGTGTGTCACAGTGCCGGGGGGGGGGGGGGCATCTAAAAGATATGTACGCTCGAGTTTAGCTACTTTTGATACACCCCCCTTTTCCCTTCGCGATGTTAGAGAACCGTAGTCTCACCCGAGACACAGAATATCGAGATTGACCATTCCTTCTTTCACTATATATGTCCACAACTTGCGCGCGTATAATTATATACACGGTGGGTACTACTCACAGAGCTCTGCGGACTAGACTTTTTCGTTCAGCTATGAAGGGGTGTGGTGCAAATTGTTGCATTGTGGACATGGATGATACGCGCACAAGTCGACGGACAGAATTTGGCGAATTGAACCGTCTCGGTATCCTGTATCTCGAGTCTCACAAAGCCGAGCAGAGAATACAGTGAGTTGTGTTCACGGCTCCCCTCTATAGCTTGCTATGTAAAATACTAGCCTCTAACCAATACGATTGGCCTCAAGCCTTTCTTCTCCGCATACTGGCGTGCTGCCATTAGATTGTAGCTGTTGTCAAGGGACTGTGGTAAGATAGAATGCGCATGACGTCACAGAGTGTTTTTGTTTTGATCTTCCTACGCCCAAGATGGCCGGTGGATCAGCTGATGAGTGTAACTTCGAGATATCATGTCTAAGCGGTTAAAATGCCTGCTGGTTGCATTGCAGTTGATTGTTATGACGGGGGTGGCAAGAATGGATCCAAGCTGGTCAGGTTCCCTGCCATCCGTGTAAACAAGGGAAAGGAAGTGAAAGAATTAACCGAACGTCTCCCATGTGCATACAGCCGTGTCATTGTTTACTGTAGTGAACTACTTTTAGCTCGCCGCCGGTTGGTTCGCGACGCCTCAAGTGCTCGCAGTGCAAATCAGCTAACGAATCAAAATCAATGCCACAATCGCCATGGTGATGCGTGGGTCCTTACGTCAAAGATGGCGGATATGCGCATTCTACCTATAGCTGAACAGTGAACACAACTCAGTATTTGGCTTTGTAATTAGAAGACAGTTCTCTATCAATGGCTACTTACACTGTTGAATTTCGATGATGAAGCCTTGGTGTTTGAAAACTTTATGGTATTTTGCATGGGCTGGTATTTTGGCTGTTTCAATAGAGACATGATTTTTATATAACATGACAATTTAAAAATTTGCTGGGGAAAAATATAAATAAATAAATCCAAACTTTGTGTTATAATTGGAAAACGGGCGTACGCTTCCTAGAAATTGGCACTCCTCCCCCACCCCCCTTTTCGCGCTGGAGGCAACCTGTCACCCCCTTCCCCTTCGGAATGTACGTACTTTATGGATGCACCCTTGAGACTACCACAGAGTATGAAGTTTAGGCCAGGGATTTTTATACTGCTGTCTACTGCCAGACTAACGTTACACCAGATAACAGGAGAAATAACTATGTACGCTCGATTTTGGCTACTTTTGATACCACCCCCTTTTCCCTTCGCAGTGTTGGAGAACCGTAGTCCCACCCGAGACACAGAATACCGAGACGGACCATTCCTTCTTTCACTATAATTATGTCCACAACTTGCGCGCGTATAAACACGGTGAGTACTACTCACAGAGCTCTGTGGTGCTAGTCTTTTTCGTTTCGTTCAATAATATGAAGGGGTGTGGTGCGAATTGCTGCATTGTTGACATGGATGATACGCGCGCAAGTCGACGGACGGAATTTGGCGAATTAACAGGAGAAATAACTAACAGGAAATAACAGCGCGGAGGGGGGGGGGCGTCACTAAAGAAATAAATTATAATTTTAACATCCATATCATTGGATATGGGGCCAGCCAGTCAGTGCACGTAATCTCGGAGATCAGAGGAGAGGTTACCCCAGCGTATGAATAGCATGTATGGGGGGGGAGGAGGGGGAGGGTGTCTGTGAACCGTTTCAAGTTAGGTAATGAAATGAAAATGTTAGGATATTCATTATTTTTTCAACAAAACAGGTTCTAGGATGATCGTAATGAAAATCAAAGACAGGCTATGTTTCTGATGAACCGGCCAAAAATAGTCTGGCAAATATCATTTTTAAAGCTTCAAAATATCCGGGTTTTATCATGGACAGTCAGCATTTTCATGGCCGTACATTTGTGCATTGGGAAAGATTGTTGTTGTTGCTGTTGTTGTTGTTGTTGTTGTTGTTGTTGTTGTTGTTGTTGGGGAGAGGGAGCGAAGCCAAGCTAATGGAAAGCCTAGAGAGGGGGAAGGAGGGTCAAAACTTGCCAAAATCTATCGTACTTTATGGACAGTCCCTAAGGTTGCTTTTGGCCCGCTGGTCTAGTAATCTTTTCCTTGGCAAGGTGGTCGCAGTAACATATTTGGAAGCTGGCCATGGCCACAAACACGTCACACAAAAAAAAAAAAAAAAACCTGTAGTGAGTATTTTGGCCACATGGCCCAAATAATCTCTATAATGTACAGAATAGATATTTGTTACTCATTCGTATTATTTGGCTTGGCAAAACTCCCAGAATATCGGTTACCAGAACCACTAAAAAACCCATTCTCTGGAGGACAATTCACATCTATGAGGTGTTTGTGTCCTTATCAAACCATTCCTATATAATGTAACAGCAAACAATAAGGTGTTGGGTGAGTTGGGGAAAAGTCACGTCGGCACGGCAGTGGTCATATTGTGCGTAGAAAAAGTAGAGAAAAAGTAGGACGATAGACAGATTGAACAGATTCTAGGACAGACGGGAGACAGAAGGGGGACTCAAGGAGGACAGGAGGACGCGAAGAGGACAGAAAATATCCCTACCACAAGCGTCCGCCAACTACCGACCATCACACAATAGCCACAGTTGTTGCTTCATCACTGTGATTACTTAACAGTCTCAAACACTTTAGTCTAGTCAGCTGCCCTGAAAGTTATTACCGACTGCACATGTTATTGTTGACAAGGGGGGAGGGGGAGCGAGGAGGGCCGGGTGAGTGCTTGTGTGTTTGAGTTTGGGGAAAGCGGATCGACACTATAACGGCCACACTTCGCTACAAAGTAGCGAGATGATCGACAGAATAATTATACCAGAACAACAGGACAGAAGGGGACACTCCCAGAAGCTCTCACCAACCACACGTGAGCAGGATGAGAAAATTGGAGGAAGAGAAGAACAATGTAGAGGACAGACACACCAGATTCCCGACTGTCACAACGTTCAGATGAGTGATAATGTCAGTGTCAAGTCAATAACTGCTGTTTTTACTTATTAGTGGAGCTGTTTGTGCAATAATAGTTCGTCCATCAGGTATGATGATGACCTTAACAACACCAGAGGAATAAAGAACAGAAATTGTTGAGAATTTCAACACATGGACAATAAAGAGAACTAAAGGACACAGAGGACAGAATTGAAAGACTGTTCTTTCATGACTTATGGCTTCTCATGTGACTGATAAGTCCTATTTTTGCCCTGCAGATCCTTCCGCATAAATGACAAGAGTGCTCCGTTGGTTCAGTACCACTGGGCCTTTTCTTGCTCCGTTCTCTTTTTTTTTGATAGCCTGCTGGACTCTGTCAGCTTCCCATGCTTTGCTGCCTCTGGTAAGGGCCGCCCTCCAATTTGCACGATCAAGCGAGAGCTTTTCCCACTCACTCACATCAATGGCAAAGGCCTTCAGTGATTGCTTGAGAGTGTCTTTGTAACGTCTCTTTGGGGCCCCAACATTCCTCGTTCCATTGGAGAGCTCAGAGAAGAAGATTTGCTTAGGGAGTCTGGAGTCGGGCATTCTGACAACATGTCCTGCCCAACGTAGCTGAATTTTTTTCAGGTGGCAGAAGATGCTCAATTCCTTGGCACGATTGAGGACCTCAGTGTCTGGAATTTTATCCTGCCATTTGATCCTTAGGATCTTTCTAAGGCAGGCCAGATGAAAGTGATTTAGCTTTCTGGCATGCGATTGGTACACTGTCCAGGTTTCAGCCCCATAGAGTAGGGTGGGAAGGACCACACCATTGTACACTTTCAGCTTAGTGTCTGTGCGAATGCCGGCAACATCCCATACTCCCTTTCGAAGCCTGCCAAATGCAGAGCTGGCTTTGCTGATTCTTGAGAGAATTTCAGTATCAACACGAGCCGCGGAAGACAGTGTACTGCCAAGATAGGTGAAGTTCTCCGACACCTTCAGAAGACTGTCATGGACTTTGATATTTGGGGTCATAGGATACTTGTCGTCTGGAGTAGGCTGATGGAGCACTTCCGTCTTCTTTGTGCTTATTGTGAGGCCAAAGTTGTCACAGGCACTAGAGAACTTATCAACACAGTTTTGCATGCTATCCTCATCGTGTGCCAGAAGTGCACAATCATCAGCAAATAGTAGGTCACAGACTTGAGTACTTTTGGTTTTGGTTTTTGCCTGAAGTCTCCTGAGGTTGAATAGACTGCCATCAGTTCGGTACTTGATGCTTACCCCTTGATGAGGAGAGCTAAAGGCTTCTTGTAGCATTGCAGAGAACATGATGCTGAACAGAGTTGGGGCTAAGACACAACCCTGTTTTACCCCATTTGTGACAGCAAAGGGCTCTGAAACACTGCCGTTGCTTTTGACTGCAGCTTGCATGCCATCATGAAACTGGCGCACTATTGTGATGAATTCGGGTGGACACCCAAACTTCGCCAAGATTTTCCAGAGGCCTTCACGACACACTGTGTCAAATGCTTTTGTGAGGTCAACAAATGTGATATACAGCGCTTTATTTTGTTCCATGCATTTTTCCTGAATCTGTCTGGCAGCAAATATCATATCCGCCGTTCCCCTCTCTTACGAAAGCCACATTGGCTCTCGGGAAGCAAGTCATTTGACGAGAGGTGATCAAGAAGGCGATTCAGAAGCATTCTTGCCAATATTTTGCCAGCAATTGAAAGTAGAGAGATTCCCCGATGGTTGTCACAGACTTGGCTGTCCCCTTTGTTTTTGTACAGATGGATGATTGAAGCATCTTTGAAGTCCTGTGGCAGCTTCCCTGCTTTCAACATATGATTGAACAACTCGGTCAACCTTTCAATAAGCTTTTCTCCACCGAAGGCATACACCTCAGCAGGAATTGAATCCACGCCTGGTGATTTGTTAAAGGACATCTGATTTGTGGCAGTTCGGGTCTCATTTGCTGTGAATGGCTTGGCAAGAGCTGCATTAATAGGAGTCTGAGGGAGGCGGTCAATGGACTCAGTATTTATATTTGATGGCCGATTTAGCACACCTCCGAAATTTCTGCCCAACGCTGAATTATGGCATTCAATTCAACAATGCGTGTTGAACCATCTGACGCAAGAAGTGGCGTAGTGCCAGAGCTGGATGGTCCAAACACAGCTCGGAGGCTCTCAAAGAACTTTCTAGTGTTGTTTGTGTCGGCATATTTCTGAGTTTCTCTTACTCGCTCTTCAAGCCAGTCATTTTTCATTTTCCTCAGCTGCTTCTGGAGTACACCCTCACATGCACGCAGTGCATCAGCTTTTGCTGTGGAAGAGGGGTCACTGCAGTGAGCTTGGATGAGACTATTTTTTTCTTTGATGAGCACTTTGATTTCATTATCATTATCATTGAACCAGTCCTGGTGCTTGCGGACAGGAAAACCAACTGTGCTGCTGGCGCAAGAGTGTACAGTCGTATTTAGGTCAGTCCAGCTCTGTTCAATGTTCTCAGGGTCAAAAGTCACGCAATCCAATTTTGAGGAGAGTTCTGATGAGAGCTCGCTCTGTTTCTCAGCTGAGCAGAGTTTTGAAACATTTAGGCGTTTAGGTGGCGCTTTCCCTTGAGGGCGTCTATTGCGCCTCAATGTTAGTCTGAGCTTGCAAACAATGAGTCTGTGGTCAGTTCCACACTCGGCACCACACATCGCCTTTGTTACAAGGACATCCTTTCTGTCAGTCTTCCGCACAATGACATAGTCTATGAGATGCCAATGCTTTGGGCGGGGATGCATCCATGACGTTCTGTTTCTCACGGGGAGACTAAAATTTGTGTTGGTAATGAACAGGCCAAATTCAGCGCACAAAGTAAGTAAGCGCAACCCATTGTTATTGCATGAACCAACTCCATGAGGGCCCAAAACATTTGGCCACGAGATGATCGACAGAATAATTATACCAGAACAACAGGACAGAAGGGGACACTCCCAGAAGCTCTCACCAACCACACGTGAGCAGGATGAGAAAATTGGAGGAAGAGAAGAACAATGTAGAGGACAGACACACCAGATTCCCGACTGTCACAACGTTCAGATGAGTGATAATGTCAGTGTCAAGTCAATAACTGCTGTTTTTACTTATTAGTGGAGCTGTTTGTGCAATATATTGCAGCTAATGAACAGAATTTTTAACTGAGATAGTTGCTGACATACAGAGACATTAATTAAACTGCGATTGTTATTATTTACAGTTATTGAACAGAAGACATAGCTTATGCTAAGAGGCCATCATGCATGGCTATTCGAAGGAGACATTGTCTAGGGCTGATATATTACACAGCTTTAATTTTAGCCAAGGTTGTTTTCATGCATAGTTATTGAACAGAAGGTGGGAGGGTTGGGGGGTCTTGTATAATATATCCACCCACCCAGCCCGCCAGGGAGAGGACGACGGCTAACCCCCCCCCCCCCCCCGTGCTCGTCAACCTTACCGCACTCAGCAAATAATCAAGAGTTGGCTACCGACTAAACGTTTGGACTGACGACAAAAGTGACAAGCGCGTAAGGCACGGAAGGATAATTTTTTCTTTCCACAAAGGTCAGTGCCCATCCTCTCCTCCTCCGCCCCTGGACCCTCCCCTCTGCCCTACGACACACACACAATCATTCCTCTCGCTTCCCCCAGCCTTAGTAACTTACAGGACCTGTTAAGCCTGTCTGTTGCAAGATTCGTGTGTGCTTCATTCACCGTTCGAGCTCTTACCACCCACCACCACTACAACTACCATTACCACAACCACTACCATCACCACAACCACCATCACCACTACCATCACCACAACCATCACTACCATCACCACAACCACCACTATCATCACCACAACCACCACTACCATCATCACCCATGTCTTGCCAACAGTCTAGAAAAGGAGCCACCAGAGATATCTGGGAGCCGCACATCGCATGCAATGAACCGACGTTAATGACCCCCCTAGAAATAGAAGCCGTGCAGTGTTCGCGTGTGTGTGTGTGAATGAGCATTTACGTGCGTGTGAGGTGTGCTCACCCCTTGCCCTACAACGTGAGCAGCCGGGTCAGATAGTTCAGTGGTCACACGAGCCTCAGCGAGCCAACTGGCCGAAGTCGTTAGGGAGGCCTTTCACTCTTTGTGAATGCGCATTGGCTTGGGCCCTGATGTTAAATTACACATCATTATTTTCTCTGGTTCTAATAGAGCAAAAGTGCAACAGAGCACAGAACTAACGGTGCTCAAGGGATCAATAAACAGCAAAATGAGGCTGAAAAACACGAATTAAGTAATTAGTCGAGCGGTCCTGTACAAAACAAAATTGTCCATTTATAAATAGCCAGTTAGAAGTTCTCTGGCAAGTGGTTGGTTGGTTGGTTGGTTGGTAGAATCCAAGATAACGGGGTCTAAACTCAATGGATTTTGTTTACATAGACAATACAATTCATTGATCTGCAATTATTTACATTTTGATAATCACTGTATTTGATTACATTTTATCTGAACTTTGAATCATGGAAATGTAATTGGGCCTATTGCTAAAGCAATTATAAGATGAAAACTATCACGCCATTGTTTACGATTTGAAATGATTTAGAAGCTTTCAGCGCAATCATGAACTAGGCCCGTCCACACTCGAAATCTACCGCTGCAGAAATCGCTGAATCAATGTCCTGTGGAGATCAATAACCTGACGAAACCCAAAGAGGTCGCCGGTCAGAGTGAGAGATCTTTCAGAAGATGACGATGAAAGGAAGAGGATGACAATAAAATATCCAGAAGAATGGGCGAAGCAACAATGTAACTGGAGAAAAACTAGAATCTAACTCACTGTGTGTACCGCTTAAATCTGGGCCTGTTTCACTTCCCCAGTTACCAGATTGCGTCACTGAAGAAACAAGTTTGCAGGACATGACACAAAATTCAATCCTCAATCGCACACATCATTAAAATAAGAAAATATTCTTAAGCTGTTAAAAGTGCTTGGTCTGGAAGTTTTTAAAAAAAAAAAAAACCCACAGTACTTACTGATCGGCTTCCAGTTCCAAGATTGACCGCTGGCAACACACATGAATCCGAGACATCCTTTGGCCTACACAATCGAGCTTGTGATGGGTTCGACTCGCTCACACGCTCCCCCAAAGGTGAAAGCTCACTTCAGAAATGACTATGACTGAGCAATAAGTACCTACCTACCTACCCTTGCCCCGGGAACTATAAACAAACTCATTTAACGCCCTAGTTTCATTCCTCACTGCTCAAGCTTGGCAATTCACTGCTGTAGGAAAGTGATGCATTAAGGGCTCAGAATCACGAAAGAGAATTGTATAGTTCCACTGTCTGATTTTTGTTACGACCAGTAGAAAGTTGTCTACGAACAAGGCTGATGAAAGATGATGCGGTTTTCACTCACACATGCTGCTCGATCATAACACTGGCCAGTGGGGATATTTTTAGGCCCGCGTTTTTGTGTTTTCCACAGCACGCGAGGGCATTAGACAGCTCTAGCAGCGAGATTTCTATCTGCTGCTTGAATCTCAATGTATGGGGATCCGAATGTATCAGAATTTCCTTTTATCACCATCAATTCCTAAGCGAACTGTTCAACAATCTTGAGATTGTGTTCTGTCGCATGGAATCCTACATACTGTTGACAACGTCAAATGTTCAGTATGGTGTTGAATGTGTCATTAGGTCATTAAACTCCGACAAAAATGTTAGATAATGAAGATGACATGGGTGATTATGATGATTTATGACAAATTTGCCTGCTATTTTAACTTTCAGTTACAATTTTCATCAGACTAGGCTGGTCTCTATGGAGTCTCCTCGAACATTAACATGAGGATGATTTGATAAAAGGAAGAATAATTCTTGTCTTTCTGTATCTTACTTTATAATTTTAAAAACGTACACACGTCACCAAAGATGTATACGCCAATCGACCATTACATGCTATTAAATCTGTCTATCACATTGGCAATATTGGCCAGTCTTGGACTCTTTCGCTTCATTGGTTGGGTCAGAATTTGTTTTGGTATTTTCCTTATACACCTGTAATGGATTTGATGGAAGAAATTTCTTCAGATCGGAGTGCGATCTGATTTACTTTACGGACACTATCGACGTCAGAGTCAGGTAAGAAGAGTCAATGTTTTCTTCACGCATCGAAAAATAGCGTGCACACAGTTTGCGCGCTGGCAGTGGGTGGGGCCTGTGACTCATAGCCTACAACAAGTGCTTGGTATGAAAACAGCCTGCACACAGTTTGCACGCTGACAGTGAGTGGGCCTTATGACACTGCGTGAAAAAAAAATGCTGGCATTCTCCTACAGTGCAACCACTAGTAACAACATGGCCAGAGTTTGCTCACAGCGGTTGAAGTTATAATTTAAAGAAACGCTACTTCAATCAAGGCCTCGAGTGATAGCTGAACAGTGAACACAACTCTGTTGTAATTTTCTCTATTTGGCTTTGTAAAATACGCCTTTGTTTATGTCTGTGACGCAGTCGTCTCTAGGTGGCGTGCGCGAAGTCCATGAACACAAAAGGGCCAGTTGTCCTACTTTATTGTATCTATGCATCGTTATAATCACCCAACCAACTGTCTGACCAACTTGATTTCAAGAGTTAAAACATGATCATTTTCAGTATTATTATAATTTTTTTCATTTCCTTGAAGAGAATTTCTTTGTTTTTTCCTGTCATAAGTTGGGATTTTTGTTTTTATTTTTATTTTTTACCTGCTTTCATGGTTGTTACAATGATAGTCTTGTCAGTGGATCATAAAAATGAAGATGGAGAAAGGGTCGCCAGTCATTTGAAATGAATGAGAAGTAATGCGGTTTTGTTATGGTTATTTTTCTAATGTTCTTGACGTTGCTGTTGTTGTTGTTATTGTTGTTGTTTGCTATACTTTATCATATTGACTGTGAGATAATAATGGAGATGGTCTCCTTTTTCCAATATTCTTGTTTTGTTGTTGTGTTGATGATGCAGCTAACAATAATAATAATGCAGATCATTCATATGGCGCCCAATCCAAATGATTTGTTCTAGGCGATCTAATGTCGCTGCTTCTAAATCTAATGCAGCGTAAGTTACCGTGAATATGGGAGACAGTTTTGGGGTCCTTTCAATGTTTGCTTTTAATAGTTAAGATATTACAAATCTGACCAAAATGGATCACCACCGTTTACTTTGTGTTTGGCGGGGCTGGCTAGATGCTGGCAGGTGGTTAATGGTGCCGGTGGCGGCAGGCGCTGGAGGGAACCAATTGTCCATCATGGCGGTGGCTTTGTGCTGGCTTCCCAGCGGAGTTCTGGCATCACTGAGTTATCACACCTCGTTCGCAGTTAAACCTCATGATAGGACGCCTATGAGCTTGGAGGATTTCGTTTTCCCTTTGCCTTTGCGAACAGCTCCTGTCCTAGATTTTTACATTAAACGCAATTGTTTAACACAAACTACACCATTTGCTCCCGCCCCGCCAAATTCCACATAGCAGCTGTTGTCTGAACATTTGCGGCTTGTTAAAAAAAAAAGCTCCTTGGGATGTTTCTAATATATTTTTTTAAAAGGATCTGTTGCATCATTTTTCAACCTGTTGATTCCATTCCTGCACACTGAAAGATTGCGCATGTCTGTGAATTTAGCATGAATGCTTGTAGAGAAATGGAGCATTTTCAGTTGTTTGTTTGTTTGTTTGTTTTTGCTCATCTGATGATGCATTTGAACCGACGTACACTGTTTGTGGCACATAAATCAGAGCATGTTTACATCCATATTTTATACAGCAGTGCTGGACTTATTTAACTCTGGATTAAGATATATAATGTGGCCAAAAATAAAAAAAAGTAAACTAAAGTTAGATGTTGCAAAACCCTATTTTAGAAACGGAAAAGAAACGCTATAATAAATTACAATAGTAGCAGAAAGAATACATAGCAAGCTTTGCTGCACCCCACAGATTTTCCGTGCTTTTCGTCCATTTACTAACTTAGCTCTGAATTAATAGCATGCCAGTTTAAAGCATCATGTACAAGGGGTCATCCACAAAGAAGCTTATGTGCGTTCTACTATGGCTACACAGACCACAGAATAACCCTTTAAATACTGTTACTCTGAAATTATGGTTGGTCATTTGTACGGAATAACAGGGGTCGGTTGTAAATATTTTGTATTTATTTTAGTTTCTAAACCCACAGCTACTACTTGAAATGGGTGCAGTACAGTAACCAAATTTAAAAGTAAAAAAGGATTATAAAATATCGCATTGAATGGCTTGTTTCACCTGACGTCACAGAATGTGTGCTCCGAATTTTATTTTGTCTTTGGTCGGCCGTTCCAGGGCCGTGAACATTTCGTTCTTCTAAGAGTTTCAATTCTTCCTTTTAGATTACATCTAATCTTTGCGAGTACGCGTGCTCAACCACCGTGCAAGAAAAAACAACAAATCTTTGCAAGTGGTCATGCCCAGCCGCCGTGAACAGGAAAGGTTGGGGGAGGGAAGGTGCCGGACAGGCAAAAAATCAGTTTTGAAGGACGTAAATGAAACAAACCAATGCCCATACTTCTGAGTTCAGCAGTAAAAGTGAGATCATCCTCATAAAGTAGTGTAGATCATGTTTTTCCCGTTGTCTTTGGAAACTGAACATAATATTTTCCCGAATGTGGTATCATAGCCCGTTATTATTGTTATTGTTATTGTTATTGTTGTTGTTGTTACTGTTGTTTGCTGCTGCTGCTGTTGTTGTTGTTGGTTGTTGTTGTTGTAGTTGTTGTTGTTATTGTTGTTGTTGTTGTAGTTGTTGTTGTTGTAGTTGTTGTTATTGTTGTTGTTGTTGTAGTTGTTGTTGTTGTAGTTGTTGTTTGCTGCTGCTGCTGTTGTTGTTGTTGTTGTTGTTGTTATTCTTCTTGTTGTTGTTGTTGTTGTTGTTTGCTGTTGTTGTTGTATCGGTATCTTTGAAAAGCTCAACAAGTTTTAGCATGTATTCTCTTATGCCTGTCATAACCAAGTATGTCTGCTGTTGTTGTCGTTGTTGGTTTATGTTTGTTTGGTTGGTTTCTTTCTGTGGGGAGGGGGGGGGGGATATTGCTCTGTTTTGTTTTGTTTGTTCACCTTAAATTAATCACGACTGCCACCAGAATAAGATCTCACTCCAGAGGGCAACGAAGAGAAATCTCCAAGTGGACGAAATCGAATGATGAAAGACTGCACTTGAAGACTGTCATTGGCTAGGGGGCATCGTGACCATTTCGTGAGTGAAATATGAAGAGGCCTCTTATAGTTAACTAGGGAGAGTGGAGAGCGGTGAGCGACCTCACATCTCGTGCACAGCACAGGCGAGGGGACAGAGAGGGTGAGCTTGACATGCGAGAACCTGCAACTTTTTAAGACATCGTCAGGTTCCGGTGACACATGTCACGTTATACTTAAGTAGAAGGGAAAAGGGAGGAGGAAAACATCCGACATCCCCCCCTCCCCCCGCCCCTCCCATCTCGGCAAGAACAAAAAATGGGTGAAAGGTCATCCTAAGCTCTGAAAAAGTCTAAGGGTAGCCACACAAAGGCTACCGAATTCGGTCACCGAGCCACTAGGCGCTTTAGGTGAGAAGAATTGCACTACATAAACGGACCGAATCTAGGTGGGCTCTGTGTGCAGTTGTTGAAATTATTTAGTGTAATTCTTCTCACCTAAAGCGCCTAGTGGCTCGGTGACCGAATTCGGTGGCCTTTGTGTGGCTACCCTTAGACCTTCTCTTCCCAAAATTGTGACCCCTTGTTTAGGGGCAGGTTAACATTTTCCTTTTAGGGGCCGTCCGTAAAAGTAGCTTCGTTCGATTTTGGTCAAACACAACCCCCCCCCCCCTCCCCATGTATACCTTTCAGACACATGACTTCACCCGCTTTTCGTACACTGGGAGCAAATCCCCAAACCTTTCCCCTTTCCAAGGATACGCATTTTAAGGACGGTCCCTCACTCTCTTTTCAGAGAGTATATCGACCTTTTGAAGGTTTTACATTAAAAACTCTTATGTTGTGGATACATTGCCGTACACAAGAATCATCATCACGTGTTCTTGTATTATCGTTCATCAGCAGCACTGTTGGAGAAGCTGGTAACTGGCACATGACATGCTTTTTAAACTTGGATCTTTGGGGATGGGGAGTCTGTCAAGGAAAAAACCGCCAAGAGAACTAATTATAATTTTCACTTATTTATTTTCATAAAATGGTAAATGGAGAGAAACATAACTGTTCCGTGCTTGACGACGGTTGTGACGCCCAAATGAAGCACTTGGAGAGGCAGTATGTGTAATAATTATAACTGTGCTTTAGTCGGTGTGTCTGACCTGCATGTTACACAGAAAATAGTAAAATGTGATAATTAATAGTGAACATGATGCTTATGATTCTCCCACTGTCTCTTGTGCATTTCAATACAAATCTGAGAGGGCGGAGAATTCTGACCACACTAACTTCTCCCCCATCCTCTCTCTCTCTTTCTTTCTTTCTCTCTCTCTCTCTCTCTCTCTCTCTCTCTCTCTCTCTTTCTTTCTCTCTCTTCCTCTATCTCTCTCTTTCTCTCTCCCTCTCCTTTCTCTCTCTCTTTCTCTCTCCCTCTCTCTTCCTCTTTCATCTCTCTCTCTCTCTGTGCCTACCTCCATCTCTCTTTCTCTCTCTCTCTCTCTCTCTCTCTTTCTTTTTCTGTCTCCCTCAGAATTGCTTTTCTAGATCTGGTATATTGATTAAGAAACCGTCTAGTATCCATCTGTCCAAAGCATGTAGTGTTTATTATTTCCTGTTTCAAAATGCCAATAGGAAATTTCTCCTTTCAGCAGTTCCCTTAAATGTTATTCAGGAATTTTTGTATCTTAACATACGGCATGTCGGGGGTGGGGGGGGGGGGGTGAGGGGGGGAGGCGGCGGGTGAGGGGGGGTGGTCCATCTGCCCAACTGCACTTAGGATCCCCAGGAAAGAACTGTAAGAGAAATCCCAACATTATGGCTGTCGTTGTTAGGGCCCCGTCGGGTTCCGTCCGCCCACCCCCCTCCCCCCCCCCCCCCACAGTGTGGTACCCCCCCCCCCCCCAAATCCGACAATGCCTATATATGCATACACACTTGCACACAGAAATGAAAACAAAATTATACAAACAAGTAAACCATCGTACGAACTCGTCACTTCACACTGTTCAGGTCACATCAGTAATAAAGACTGGCTAATTAACGTGTGAAACCAGAGGCGGAGCTAGCGGGAGAGAAGGGGGGAGCAGTTCCCACTGAGCAGTTCTTCAAAAGTGCTACCTTTTCGGCAAATTTTTTAGCTTCTTAGTTGTATTGGGCGATAAAAGTCGAATCATACAGGGTTTTTTTTTTCTTTTTTTTTTGAATCCTTTAGCCGGCCGGCCCAAGCACGTATCGCCGAATCGTTCATTCTACAATGCGTGAGGATATTCTGTGTGGGTTAGTTTTGCTCTCCATTTAAAGAGAATTGGTTACTGAGGTGGATTATCTCAAAGTAATAGATATCTTTGCAGCAATGAAACCTGAACGGAAGAGACTGTTGTTTTACTTCAAAGTGTAGAGAAATGAAATAAACTTCTTTTTTTTTATAAATTAATTTATTTTTTTTTGTTTCAAATACATTATCGATATTTGAGTCTGCGGTACCGCAAAATTTTTTTATTTTAAAAGTATGTTTTGATTTCAAGTAACTGCAAAATAACCATGATGTACTTCCTTTAAAACTGTACCTTCTATATATGCTTTGCATTTGATGCCAAAACAACAATGATGTACTTCATTTAAAACTGCATTTGTCTTTGTGCTTTGATTTTATGTACAAAATAAAAATGTAGAACGACTATGAAATTATTTGGCACGTCTCCTGGTGCCTTTTTTATGTGCCCCCCCCCCCCCTTACTTTTAGACCCTGGCTCCGCCCCTGGGTAAATTCCTGGGTGTTGTCGGATTACCACAGCCGCCAGATCGTAAGACACGCCCATGGTATTTCCTACACACAAATTAGAATGTAATTATCTCTAAGTTCCCCCACCCTACCCCCCCCCCCCCCCACTCCCTCGAAAAGAAAAACAGTCCCCAAGAAACTCTCCGGCAAGGACTTAATTAACAGGAAATTTGTCGGTATATAATTGTCATTTGAGCTGCAGGAACTATTGACGGCACGGCTGTTTCTACCAGTTTGTATAATCATGAATAAGGCCGTTGTTGGAGTAATAAATCTAATTTATTCCTGAATTATAGGGCTATGTTGGACACCTGGTTAAATTAATGGGCGAGCTGTTTCGCCATGGCTATGTTTGAGGTTCCGGAATCTCTATACACAGGCGGAATAATGTGTAAAGGTGTAGCCAAAACACAATATGTGACACTTGGGATGTAGTAGGCCTGGAGAAACGCCACACTCTCAGGGCGGAACTCAAGGGGGTCCGGTGGCAAATTTTGTTTTCTTTTCTGAAACTTTTTTCCTAGGGATCGAGGTTTAGTTTGAGGTTTCTGGATTTCTCTCCAAATGTATACAGGCGGAGTAACGTGTAGAGATGTTACAGGTTTAGAGAGGTGCCACGCTGCCAGGGGCCGAAACCGAGGCGGGTCCCACAACTATTTTTTTTTTTCTGAAACTTCTGTCTTAAGGACCTAGATTAAGTTTGGGGCTCCTGAATCTCTGCACTCAGGGGAAGTGACGTGTGTGTTTGTGTTCTCCTTTCTCTCTGTCTCTGACTTTGTGTGTGTGTGGGTGTGTGTGTGTGTGTGTGTGTGTGTGCGTTAGCACAGCATTACAAACAAATACGTAAACTTGAATACATACCAACCATCCGAGGACCTGATGACAGTGTCAGGACTTACACTCAGGTCCTCGAAATGATATTGATTTAAATCCTTCATTTTGAGGACCCTGACGTTCCCGCCAAATTTGGCGGAAGTCCTCAGATTGGGGTCAATATGACTTTTCACACACACCTGATACACATTTTACAATGTGTGAAATTCTATCACCCAGTCATGTCCGTAGGGGCCTGGGCTAAAAATAGGCACAATGTCATTGGTGGAGGAAATATTGCCAGTTAAGCTGTGCCATAGCCCAATCATTTTTGACGTATTAATGATGGCATGTCGAGGCCATTGATTCATCACATTGGTCCTGTTTGGTTCCACAATCACTCGAACATTTTACATAATGAGAAAGTTGATAAATATCAATGCATAAAGAATTCCCAATGCAGATCTAATCTGATGTTTCTAATGTATAAAAAGACAACACATGGCGTAATTTTTACGACCGTTTTATCATTTTGGTCCTCGAGAAATCGTACCTGGCATGTTTGTTCTTCTGTCTAGAAGAATGAGAAAGTCAAAGTAATGGCGGATCGTGAGGGCTTCACTTTCACTTTCTCAGCCTGAGGCGAACTCTCAGTTTCATTTACGCTTCGGAAATGTATCATCCAATGTGGAGCTTTCAGAAACCAAAAGAGGTAAGTTGGTAAACGTGCAGTATCGCGACATATGTTGTTTACATCCATGGCGGCCATCTTGTGACGTAATGGGTATCGTAGGTGGGCGATCCAGGTGGGTTATGATGGTATCGTGAATACTGATATTCGCTCTCCTTCTTTTACGGTATTTGTTTGATAATAAAATTTAATAAAATATTTTTGATTTGTCTGTTTGTTTATTTGCTGTTGTTCTTTTGGTGTTGCTTGAATAAATAAAATGTTATTAATGAAAAAGGCAAAACATTATGTAGACTATTTTAAATTTTAGGCCTACTGTGGTGAGTGTGTCTAAAAAACTGTCTTGAGTACAGTATCGAAAATACGACTGATTAGATCTACCAAATTTCGATTCTTTTTCATGAATTGCCAAATAAATACAAGTGTCAGCGAGGTATATGTTTTCTAGGCCAAGAAGCATACACTAAATTGTAAATAAGTTGGAAGTTTCAATGTTTGGACTGTTTTAGTTTGTTCAATGTTTGGACACTGTTTTGAATTTTACAGTCTTCAATTTTTGGAAGCTGTTTTGACACTGTTTTGGATTTTACGAACTCTTTCTTACTGCAATAAAGTTTCTATTCATTGTTCTGGGTGTGGACAGTGTACACAGTTTCGTTTCATAAGGTACGGTAACAACTGATTTTTTTAATTTTATTTATTTATCATTTTAATTATAGTCTAGATCTATTTATTTTTTGTTTTTAATTTTTAATACAACAACACACATGAACACTAAAAGATTATAGTCAATACAACTAAACAGATGAGCAATAATCAAATTTAATAATAATAGATCTATACAATGAAACAGATGAACAAGAAAATATAATCTAGTCAGTAAGACAAAACAGATGAACAAGCTAAGATTATTCTCAACCATTCCCACTCCTCCTCACCAAAACTACCACTAGCACCATCTCGCTTTCTCTCTCTCTCTCTCTAAACCAATTCTAATCAAATATCAAAATTCTAATCGAATATCAATACTCGCGATACCATCATAACCCACCTGGATCGCCCACCTACGATACCCATTACGTCACAAGATGGCCGCCATGGATGTAAACAACACATGTCGCGATACTGCACGTTTACCGGTAAGTTTATGTTAAATTACTTTTCCCACTAAATATCTTGATCTAGATCTAGATATAGGCTATACATAGATCTAGACTCTAGACCTAGATTCTAGATCTAGATCTAGATCTATCTAGATCTAGACTCTAGATCTAGATCTAGTTCTAGATCTAGATTCTATTAGCCTCTTTAAAGACGAAGAGTAAGACGGTCTAAGATCTAGATCTAGATCTAAAAGACAGTAGAAGTTAGATCTAGAAGTAGAATCTCTAGTTTACTTGTCAAGGCTGAACCTTGTCTACAGTCTAGTCTGTCAGCCACCGAGCCAGCTAGAGCTAGATGTCTGGACAGATCTATTTGGGGTTAACTCTAACTGGTTTGAAACTTTAGTCGTTTTGTCTCTGTCAACGGCAATGAAATTATAGAACTGAACCACTATATCTATTCTAGATCTAGGCCTATAGACTGCCAGCAGGGAGTGCAGAAAATAAAATATTTCAGCTGCAAACTCAAATGAATGCATACAGTTTTAGTTAGTGATGAGTAAGGCAGGGTGAGGGTTTGGCCTGACTATCAAGACTCTCCCACTATCTAGCCTTCAGTTTTAGGTTCGGTACAAATTTCCACAGAGGACATGTAGGGGGACTACTGTTTAGACCTATTGTAGACAAAAGGGCTAAAGATAGAAGCTTGCCTAGTGTATGTATTACACTTAACTTTTGTTTTGGTAAATTAAAATACATCTAGATGTCTAGATCTAGATCTAGATCTAAATCATATAAATGTTATACTAGCTATAGAAACTTTGGGGGGGGGGGGGGGGGGGAGCCTCAGATAGAGAGTACAGTACGTGTAATCACAGTTGTGGAATTAGCCTTCCGTTACAGACCGTGTTTGAAGTCGCGATGGATTAGCGCAAACGCATTTCTAGCACTTATCATCTGGCTGATAGAGATCGGGATAGAGACAACTGCTGATCCAAAACCTGACCCTTAACCTGATCTTAATCTGTAACTAGTGTAACAGAAACAAGAATTGGTGGACTGGTAGTTTTTATTCATCTAGATTGGGTCATGTTAACTGAAGTGTGTAGCCCATCGTGCTGCTAGAATGTAAGTGCCAGTAAGTATAGAAATGTGCAAGCACGAAAGTCATTGCGATCTCAGACCTGGAAATTCTGGATTGCAATTACTTAGAACTGTCTATCTGGAAGTGGAAGTAGAATCACTTCGTTTTTTTCCATGTTAAGTTTTGAGATACTAAAACAAAGTAGTACATTTAAGTTTTTATAAATCAGTGTCTTTTTTATAAAAGTAGAGTGTCATGTTAAAAAACTTTGAAAAATTTGGCTTGTCAGGATCATTTTTATCGAGTATGTGAAACGTCAAGTAAAGTGATGCACATATTTTTGTTCTCTCTTACAGAGAGTCATTTGGACAGCAACACAAGCATTTGCTTCACTGAAAAATGACTACCGAAACTGAAAGACAAAGGTGAGCTACATTAGAGTTTATAAGTTACAATACATTTTTTTTAAATGCATGATAGATAAAATAATAATCGCTGATATGGTACAAAGATTTGTCATTGTCTTCGTGCAATGTCTTCCTCACTTTGAATTCATTCATTATTATTATAGTATACTGTTCTTTTATTGTTTTAACTTTAAAAAGGCTGTTTATCACCACGAATTGGCCATTAAATACCTCAGAAGTTGGCGGTTATTCAAATATGCCGTGGCTTTTATGAACAATTATTAATTAGGTTATTAATATAACAAAGGAAAATACTATTAAATAACCTGGAACACGATTGTCAAACAACAAAAATATTTTTCCCTTTGTAATTTATTGGCCCGCATTTGGCCAAGTGGTCCCAGCACTAAACTTTAAGCTTGTGCTTCAAATTCTCCCCTGACAGTTCCTCTCTCCTTGGGGTGTAATGATGGGGAAAGCCTCTTAAATCACAATCAACCCTCCCCATATATTGTAGTCAATAGACCCAAAAATGATCTTTTCAAGTCTGTAGATCATTTGACTTTTGGATTACAGTAATGAAACTACATACATATTCTTCTGTCATGTGGCAATCTTGACCTCATTCCTTCCCAGTAAGCACAGGGCATTTATGTGTCTCCTAATGAGCTTGCATTTTTACCACCCTTTGGCCTACGTCATGGGATGACCCCACATTCATATAACAATAAATGACTTGTGCTGCACAAAATGTGGGGTACTCAGCGACCCATGACTTCTGGGAAAAGGTGGCATTTAGAGACCATACAGCAAGGTTAACAGCATATTATTAATATTATTGTCTATTAACTACTGTGGCTACATAGTTTCGTTTTTAAGGGGTAGACGATCAGTTCATCTGACTCTCCCCATCATAACGTGCTGAAATTTGCATCAACTGTTACATTGTCTATTAACTACCGTGGCTACACAGTAATTAACTAAAAGCCTAAACAATAACTCCTTGTTGAAATGAAGACATGAAACCTTGCAAAATTAAATCATCTGAAATAACTTCTTTAATCTCCTTTTCTCATATTTCAGGAGTTGCACCTGTAATCACTGTCACAGAGTTTCAGAACTGTCAGCAGTTAATTCAGTAAGATTACTAAGATGATGGGCAATTGGAAACTCAAGGTGAAAAACAGACTGAAGGTTTGTTTCGCGACCGACATGGTCGAAAATGGATGTGAGTTGAATGAAAGTGATGAAGATGTATGGTCTGACTTTGATGATAAATCAGATGATGAATGGCTGCCAGATAAAACTTTCAGACATCTTCCAAACAGAAGACTATTTCTGCAAAGTCAAATATGAAAACCAGACATGCTTGGTCTAAGGAGGAAAAAGAGGCTGTAAGAAGACAGTTTGGAAAGTATTTCCTCCTGAAAAGATTACCAGGAAAGCATGAAATTGAAGACGGCAAAGGTAAAGAAGGAGCTTTGGTTTGTCATCGTCAGAAACAAATCATATATTGTATTTAAAAAATGCCCAAGTCAGAGAATCAAAAGTGTTATAATAATATTAACCCTTTCGCAACGACGCGTTTTGCATTCCTGTGTACGACAGGTTTTTTAGCTACTTTGGTTAGCCAGTACGACAGCGCGCGGGTAGTTGTTAAGATTATGTTTTAAAACTGACTGTGATCAGTTTATTTGTACAGTTGACCCCCAAAAATATACATTTTCTGAAAGGAAACTGAATGTAGTTTCTAAATATGCCATGTTTTTTCATCTCAAGCAATATACAAGGTCACAAAGTTATGATCAAATCGACAGTGATGAGAGGAACGCAACTTATCGAAGTAAAGAAATTTTAAAAAACTGGAATCGAGTATGCGTAAAATTCAATGCTGATTCAGAATTTCGCCCGTACTCGCCCATAGCTTTGAATACAAAGCATTTGTAGAGCAGTTTTAGTATGCCGTACCTGGTACGTCTACATGGTATTGGGGAACCCAGAGTATCGCAACTTCCGTGACGTACTTGGTACGGCACACCGGCAAAAATTGCACAATTTTGTGACGTACCAGGTACGTCACTATGGGGTCGAAGGGGTTAAGAAATTAGGCTGGCTACTCAATTTGCAAAAAAATAAACACAATAATGTGACAAGAAGTAGTGGTAATCTATAGCTGCAGGATAGTCGTTTGCTAAATTTCAATTTTTTTGTACTTTAGTGTGTATTGATGATAAGCTTTTTCATTTCATGTTGGGTGAAAAATACTGTCAGCTATTGTTTGTTTTTATTATTGCATCTAACAATACAGGGTGAATCAAAAACTGTATGTTAACACTAGTATGGGAGAAATGTATGAGTCAAAATTAAGTTAATACTTTTCTGTTCTGTCACCAATAGATGTTCCCCATGGCTGATGGACTCACATTGGAGCAAAGAAGGGTGCGGTTGCAAGCTTGATGGAAGTGTTTGGCTCGCCAACAACAGTGCGTCAAAATTTTTTGCTGAGCGATTTCCAGATCGTGATCCATCAAGTCTTTTAACAATTTATTGTATCTATGAAAAGTTTGTATCGACTGGATCAGTAATGGACAACTATCAAGGGAATGGGGGCCGGCCCAAAACAGGCAGAAGTACCTTGAACATTGCTGCTGTGCAGCAGGCCATACTCGAGAGTCCATCCAAATTGACAAGATAATGCAGTCTGGAAACAGGGATTCTACAGAGAACAGTGTGCCGAGTCCTATCCAAAGACTTTGGTATGGGACCATATCTCATACAAGTTGTCCGAGCTTTGACAGCTCAGCAAAAACAGTTTTGTGTGGAATGCTGTCAGATTCTAGCTGAAATGACAAATATCCAACCGGACATTGTAAGTCAAATGATATTCAGTGATAAAGCCACTTTTCATACAAGTGGTCATGTCAACCGACATAACGCCATTTTCTGGGATACTGAAAATCCACGTCTCATTCAAGAGCATGAACGGGCCTCTCCAAAAGTAAATGTGTGGTGTGCCATGACCGCTACTGCCATAATTGGACCCTATTTCTTTGACACTCCAACAGTGACTTCAAATGCCTACTTACAAATGCTGCAGGAGTTTGCCATTGAAATACCCCTACAAATCAGATGGTCAGGGTATTTCCAACAGGATGGTGCACTGCCTCATTTTGTTTGTACTGTTCCTGGTTTTCTTGATCAAACATTTCCAAATCGTTGGATAGCTCGCAGTGGACCACTGTCATGGCCTGCACAATCCCCTAGTCTGACACCCAGTGACTTCTGGTTATAGGGCATGATAAAGGAGTGCGTGTATAGCAAAAAAGTTTAGAGTCATCTATGAACTGAAGGACAGAATACAAAGTATCATATTAATATTCCCCGTGAAATGTGTGTCAAATTGTACTGTTCATCGATGGTTTTTGTATATTGATCATGCTGGTGACCAGGTTGAGACTGTTCAGTAAATTATGCTGAATAGATGATTTCTCCCATACAAGTGTTAACATAATTTTGGCTCAAAATGTATTTTTGTAATAAAAAACCCCACCAGAAATTTGCCCACTCTACAAAGGTGAGAAATGCTTCTGTCTGTTCATGGCCTTGTGAACCTCTTTTATTAATTAATATGTTTTAATTGCAAGTCATAAACAACTCCTAACCCAACATAAAAAAAAATATTTTAAAAAATCTAATCCTAAACTTTATCCTACACCTAAACCAAACCCTAATGACTTAAATCTGAGCCTAAACCCGATCCTGATCCTAAAAAAATTACATGTATGTTAATAACTCCTAAACCCTAAATTCTTATTGGTTGAAATCAGAAAATATAACTTGTCTTTAAACATGTCGCCATGTATTTCAATTTCCAGTTGTAGTTTTACTTTAAATGCCCAATCTGCCTATTCATGGGCTCATCCAGCTTTGCAAATTAAATTTCCGGTTCCAATTCGCAGTTTTTGATTAATTAATTAGTCTTTTTTTTTTTTGGAATTATTTTTAAAAATAGACCTTTAGCTGGGAAAATAATTATTATGCCCATGTAATGTGTCAGGGAAAAACAAACCTCCGTGCCAATTTTCACAGTTCTTAGTTCTACAGTTTTTGAGTTTACCCAGCGTAACTCTTTCGCCCTAGCTCCATTATTGTGTGATGCTGCAAGAGGAAAGTTTTCTATATAGATGTAGACATCTATGCATATATTTATTTTACTGAATTTAATCTGAAAATGTGAGAAAAAATGAAATTGGTTCAAGAACCTTAATTTTAATAACTGAGGACTGTTACTACTACTGGAGCCTACTACTGTACTAGTGTTACTACTAGAGCCTACTACTGTACTAGTGTTACTACTAGAGCCTACTACTGTACTAGTGTTACTACTATAGCCTACTACTGTACTAGTGTTACTACTAGAGCCTACTACTGTACTAGTGTTACTACTATAGCCTACTACTGTACTAGTGTTACTACTAGAGCCTACTACTGTACTAGTGTTACTACTAGAGCCTACTACTGTACTAGTGTTACTACTAGAGCCTACTACTGTACTAGTGTTACTACTAGAGCCTACTACTGTACTAGTGTTACTACTAGAGCCTACTAGTGTTAGAGTTGAAAGGAAAAAAATAGGAGTCAGTTTTTGTGGTTTTTGTTTTGTTTTTAATTTTGTTTTCTTTTGTATAGACAATTTACTTACAAGATGTCAGAGATATCTAGAATCTAGTTTTGGTGGTCATTTAATTTTAGATCACCTGCTCCTCTGCTTTGAATAATAAGTGTGGCACTATGTTTCTGTACGTTTGTTTTTATTAGATCACCTGTGCTCTGCTGCTTTGAATTTAATAAGTATGTCACTATGTTTCAGTATGCTGGTTTTTATTATTGCATGAATATTGATGATAAACTTTGACATTTAGTGGAGGGTGAAAAACACTGTCAGCATTTCTCTGTATTTATTATTGCAGCTAATAATATTTTTGTAATAAAAAAAAAAATGCTGCAAGAGGAAAGCGTTTTACGTCTATGTCTATTATTTTATTGATTTTAATCTGAAAATGTGATAAAAAATGAAACTGATTCAAGAACCTTAATTTTAATGCATGTAACTGCAGACTGTTAGAGCTGAAAGAAAAAATAGGTGTCAGTTTTTATTATTATTATTTTTTTTGGGTTGTTTTTTTTATCTTTTGCATGGGCAGAATCAAGTCTTGTTTCATTTAATTTTAGATCACCTGCGCTCTTCTGCTTTGAATTTAATAAGTATGTCTCTATGTTTCTGTATCTTCGGCTTGTTTTAAACTTTATACTATGCTCAGAATAAAATTCCTTCGCACAATTGAAACGTCATCTTTTTTTTTGTTGTTTTATTAGAACATTTTTTAAATTCCATTCTTGTCAATCATGCTTTTAAAAAGATAACATGTACTTAGGTCTTGAACAGAGTGGATCCGCCAAATTCACGATCCAAAGTGGATGGCAAATTAACATGTCAGAGTCACAAGACGTCTGTAATTTGCTTGTGGGAAGTGGGAATGCAGAGTGGATCAGTATTATGCTTTCGGCACGTTTGTTATTATTATATTTTTTTGGGTCTTGTGACTCCATGTGTTAGAATTCGCCGTCTGCCTTGAATCATGCATTTGGCGGATCCACTGCCAAATTTGTCGTTGTACACATTATTGTAGGCCTACACATAACTGTTTTCTTCTGTTTCCAATTCTACTCACCTTCCAGTGACGGTTTTGTATACACATATTTTTAAAATGACTGAGTAAAAAATAACTGGAAGACCTCAAAGAGAATGTAAAAAGTGCACACTGTGTAAGTCCTCATGCCGCATAAATAATAAGAAACCTGTGTAAGTCCTCATGCCGCATAAATAATAAGAAACCTGTGTAAGTCCTCATGCCGCATAAATAGTATAAAACCTGTGTAAGTCCCCCAAAATAAGGGTTTGAACCAACGTCCTCATTTAGTGTCCTGACAATGTATGGCTCCTTTCAAGCTAAAATGATTGACCATAAAATCGGGAATAAAAGAAATTAAGCAATACTTGACCCCTAGCAATATGTAAAAGGGCCAGTAAGAGCCCATGCACCATTGATTTTGCTTCTAGCACCACAAAAAAGAATAGTCCTCACGTGTCATGTAACATTTCTAGGTCCTCGCATGTCATGCCATGTAAGTATGTGTGTGTGTGTGTGTGTGTGTGTGTGTGTGTCTCTCTCTCTCTTTCTCTCTCTCTTTGTTTATTTCTTTTTTCTCTCACTCATACACACAAACATTTCTTTCTTCTCCATCCCATACTCTCTCTCTCTCTCCAATTTTGTGAAGCTATGTATCAGCTTGCACTATAGAGTGATCAAACTGTTATTGTTAAAAAAAAAAAAAATCACTAGGGCATGATAAGAAACAAAAAAAGGCTAACAACTGTTTGGATTTTTAAAAATAATTATGGAGGCAATAATATTATTTACGTATCAGGTTGGTAAAGTTGTGCGCTGATCAAATTTTTAAAAAATCAGTTCCTGCTGTCGTTGTTATATGTATAAATCATGGTGGCCTCAATCAAAGTTGAATGAGATTGGCCGACAGAAAAAGAAACGATAGAGAGTATTGTGACCCGTTGAACCGCTTGACCTCATTTTCATATCCGGTTTGGGCAAAGGTCAAAAAGAGTTTGCGACACTCTCGGTGACGAGTTTCTAATTCTATGGGAAACAACTCGTTGTTACATGACAAAAGTTGTTGCAAATGAATTGTGTCCCTTCCTTAAGCTTTTTCCATTGTGCTGATTGGGTGCAAATTTTGCCAAATTTAATTATGATATAATCTTATTGAAAAAATCAAATGGTGGCAATGTTTCGTTATGGTACAGTTCTGACTCCTTCTTTCGCTCAAAGCTCTAACCTGTAGGACAGTTCTAAAAAATTATGACACAAATTTTCTCGCGGGTGAACTAATTTACTCTACTTTCATCTGTTGTGTTTCTGCAAGTTTCATGTAATCTTTCAAACATGTTATGGCCTTGTTGTTGTTGTTGCTGTTGCCGTCGATGTTGTTTGTTTATTTGTCCGTTTGTTTGTTTCCTTTGATAAGCCCAGCACATGGGATACTGTATTTGACATGTGTTCAATTTGATGCGATTCCCCTGCCTAGAAACGAGTGCTTAGTGCGCTGGCGCACATGAGACCTGTAGCAAAGCAAGATCATTTTGAGAAACGTTCTAGATCAGAGAGAGAGGGTCTGAGTTTCAATTTGGGTTTAACGGCACATCGGCACTGTAACAGTCACTTTTCGCCTTTCGTGGTTTCCTCGTTAGCTTACTTTCGGTCCATTTTTGAGTCATTCACGACTTTTACATGTAAAATAAAATGAAAGTGAAATTAAAACTCCAACGGGAAAAGGTTCTGATTCTGCAAGGTATCTCTGTCTGTATACATGAATTATCTGTCTTTTTGGATAATAGTGGTAAAAAAAAATCTGTTAAATCAGTTTGTAGATTTCGGCCTCTTTCTGAAACAACAAGATGCCCTGCAGGTCCACGTCAGAAAATAATTATTTCATGGATTAGAGAGAGAGAGAGAGAAGGCGGGGATTACAGGTTTATACTGTACAGTGCCGGTTATCTCACTTAGTTTTTTTTTTTTTTTTTAAACCAGATTCAATCATATTTTATATTGCAATAACCAAGAACATCCTATGACAAGTCTTACTCAAAGCAACGAAGTGGGGCGTCGGTGGTGGCATGTGGATCCATTAACCAAAATGGAAGGCTATGAAATTGTTGTTTCCAAGTGAGGCCAGTCCACAATATTTCAAATAAGAGTCAATTCAGTCAATTCAATGTATTGGATACAAGCGAAATTGAAAGATCAGACACCTCTGACTTTCTTTTCAGTTATACCCAAGGGTTTGGATGAAATTTGGGACTTCATAAATTATGCAGATGAGCTGTGTCACAAATCCCAGACTGGGAGATGTAGTAAGTTATGACAGGACAACAATCACGAACGAACAAGTTTAACACTTAACAGAACAACCCATCAGACTCACACATTTATTAAACATAATTATACAGATAATAGCGCAATTACATACATTATATTATTGAATTTAACTGCCGTACAACGGCCTTATTCCCACATGCACTCTTCCTCGGATCCTCAACCCGGTAGTTACTTCCTAAAGACACTTCGGCCTCAGCCTCTCCCCTCAGGGTCTTAATAGCACATTAATAATTCACTGGCACCGCAGTCTCTCAATATCACCTTCCTGTTGCCACAACACCTTAGCATTCCACTAGCACCTCAGCAGGGCAATAACACATTATCATTTCAATAGCCCATCAACATGGCAATAGTACATTATCATTTCAATAGCCCATCAACGTGGCAATAGTACATTATCATTTCAATAGCCCATCAACGTGGCAATAGTACATTATCATTTCAATAGCCCATCAACATGGCAATAGTACATTATCAGTTCAATTAGCACATTCACGCTCATATCTACGTCCCTGTCCGTGGCCAGACTGCCACGACTTTATGTGCCTCTACTGTCCTGCACCGACAGCCTCACTCTTGGCCTATGTGTGGCCTCCGGCCCTATGCTGGCCTATCCCCTGTGCTCACCGAGGCGGCTCTTTGGCCCGTCCCCGACACCTACAAGAATAACATTACATTGGTATAATACCATACCATTTCTATTCACTCCACCTCTCCTTACAACCCATGAAGCGTACACACAATAGTTCACATTTCACTCACCAAACATCTTACGGTAACACACCTCCATCGTAGTACACAATACTCACTCGTGCTACAAATCCATGAACTCAACTTTCATCTATCGCCCATGGCGCACATTGCTATATCCAATATCAAGGACTTCCACATTCCTCACATATACTTATTTACATCATGGTAATAGACGAATATAATACATCAATCATAATTATCAATCATCGTTTCACCTACCAGTCATCACTGGAAAAAACTCTCTCACTAGTCTTCCGACTGCTCCCCTTATGTTCCGCCCACTGGGCTTTCTCTTGCGTCCGCTCTTTAGGACGTTCTAACTTGCAGTGATAGTAATACAGCGCTCTCGCCTCCTTCAGACCCCCACCACTCATAACATGCACGCTTTCCTTACTTGTCTACGTGCGTTAATTTTACTCTCCTCCTTTCCCCCCGTAATTATTAACTATCGCTCACTCCACTCGTGACATCATCCCCCACCCCAAAAAAATTAATGCAATTAATTTCAAATCGCATCAAGATGACTGTCAATGAGTGAGCGTGAGCAATACCCACATAAAAATGACCTACCAATGCCCCTAGCACATAAAATACCGGAATCAGGGGAAAATATGGGGATCAATATGCCCTGCAATATGCATATATGTATCACATCATCAATAGCTAACTAAACACAATACCTAATACAGAATCAAAAACGAATCAACCTATCAAACATTCTTCATATCATATTTATAATGTCAATATTTTAAAGTCGACGACTCATTCACACAGATCCTGTCAATGTTCCTGTCCTCCGATGTATAAGCTCCTGAACTCTTCCCCTAGGCTCGACTAAGGTAATCGGCGATATGATTGCTGGTTCCTGGAATTGGTTGAATAACGAAGGTATACGGCTGCACAGCCAATGCCCATCTAGACAAGCGTGGGCTGGACGAACGATTCTTCGACAAAAACGTTAGTGGCTTGTGGTCTGTCTGGATACAAAATTCTCGTCCCATGAGATAACGTCCTAATTTCTGGACGGACCACACAATGGCAAGACACTCCCGCTCTATCACAGAATACTTTCTTTCTCTCTGCAATAACTTCCTACTGACATAACATACAGGATGGAAACATTCGTTCTTCTCCTGTAGAAGACAAGCGCCGACACCAGAGTCCGACGCATCCGTTCTGAGGATAAAATTAGATCGAAAATCGGGTAATATCAGAATGGGTGACGATGATAATGCTGTCACCAAATTATCAAATGCTGTCTGACATTCAGACGTCCACTGGACCTTATCGGGTTGTCCCTTCTTAGTAAGGTCAGTAAGAGAAGATGACAAGGAGGAAAAATTTGGAATGAACTTTCTGTAATAATTTAAAATTCCCACTAAGCTTCTGACTTGTTTCTTTGTTTTAGGGATTTGCAACCCTACTAATTTCTCAATTTTTGTTACTTCTGGTCTCTGAACACCTCTACCCACGATATGTCCTAAGAATACTATCTCTGGACATGCCAAATCCATCTTTGCGGGCTTAGTAGTTAACCCAAAATGACGTAATCGTTTAAAAATTACTGTTAGTGTCTGAATATGATCAGACCATGTCGACGTATGACATGCTATATCGTCAAAGAATGACACGACATTAGGTATGTCCTTCAACACCAGTCTCATCAATCGTGCAAACGTCGCTGGCGCGTTTACCAACCCAAATGGCATGACCTTAAATTGGAATAATCCAATGGGCGTTTGGAACGCCGTGTATTGTTTAGACTCCTCAGTAAGAGGGATTTCCCAATAACCTTTCGTTAAATCTATCTTGGAAAACCACGTGGACCCGGCCAATGAAGCTATTAATTCCTCCTGAAACGGGATAGGCTCCCTATCGCCTACCGTAATAGTGTTCAATCTTCGAAAATCAATACAGAACCGCACCGATCCATCAAGTTTTTTCACGAGGACGATGGGTGATGAATACGGCGATGTTGATGGTTCTATCACATCTAACTTCAACATTGACTCAACTTCCTTTATGACTCTATCTCTCGAAGAAAAAGGCAACGGATACGGTCTAAGAAATACTGGCTTATCCGAAGTCAACTTTATTTGGTGCTGGATCACCGTAGTGCGACCCGGCAAATCCGTAATAACATCCGGGAATGACGCTAACAGGGTCTTAAGTTCCCTACTCCTAGAACTCGTAAGGTCAGGGTTAATTTTTACGTCCCTGTAACCTTGTGTCGGAGTTAACTCCGGCAATTGAATTTGTAACTCTTCCTGCGCCTCGGTATCGCTTACGTCACAGTCCAACTGGTCTACGACCCCCGTACAAGCAATAGAGAAGACACTCTCCTCTGGTTTCGTCTGTGCACACAGATACTCTGGTCTCTCATAAAATCTCTGTAGCATATTAACATGGAAAACCTTACTCGATCCATCAATGTGGATAGCGTAATCTACCTTTGAAACAACTCGCTCAATAACATAAGGACCTTTCCATGTCATCAATAACTTATTATGGTCCGTAGGTAACAACAATAGGACCTTGTCTCCTGGCTTAAAAATTCTCAATTTGGAACCTCTATCTTTATAGTCTTTTGCTCTTTTCGAAGCGATACTAGAAGCTTCTTCTGCCATAGTGCGCGCTGAAGATAATCTTTCTCTTAAATCAACAAGGTACTGAAACACTGAAATCTGCTCATCGTCTCCCGATGATGGCGACGTCATCATGTCCCGAAGAACATCAGTTGGACCCCTAGGACTACGACCATACATCATTTCAAACGGCGAGAATCCCGTTGACTCCTGCCGTACCTCTCTGTACGCGAATAATACTGCAGGGATATATCTATCCCAATCTTTAGGGCGATCAGCAGCTACCTTACGCAGCATCGACTTTAGCTTCGAGTTCAATCTCTCGCACATGCCATTAGCCTGCGGATGATAAGGGGTGGTAGTGATGGGTTGTATGCTGAATAAGCGAAACAATTCCTTCATCATCTCCGAAGTAAATTGCGCGCCCCTATCAGTCAAATTTTGTTCTGGTATTCCTACCCTAGCGAAAATTGCAAACAACGCTTCCGCGACTGCCTCAGACGTTATGGTCCGAAGAGGAACCGCCTCTGGCCATCTCGTAGCATAACATATGACCGTTAAGAAAAATCGATTCCCCCTACCGGTAGCTGGGTGAATGGGGCCAACAAGGTCTATCGAAACCTTTTTAAACGGTTCCGAAACCGTGGGGATCTTTTGAAGAGGAGCCTGGGGTGTACGACCCTTATGCGTCGTCTTTTGGCACGCACTGCATGTCTTACAATACACTTGTACATCCCTGTGTATGGATGGCCAGTAAAAATTTTTAAGAACCCTTTCTTTGGTTCTAGCTATTCCCATATGACCCGCTAATGGGACATCATGTGCCAAATGCAATACTGTTGCGATTAGCAACGCTGGCGCAACGACCTGCTTTAAAATGGAGGCCACCGTTACATACTTACGGAACAGAATGCCCGCCTGAATAACAAAGGACGACGACCCGTTCTTATATTTCCTCGTTTTCTCCGTTCGCGCCTCCTCAAAACATGGACTCAATGATGGGTCCTCCTTTTGTAATGTCGCCAAGCGCCCTGGTGTGATATCCAGGTTGACCGCTGGCGTTGCCAAAGGTCTAATTTTACCCTTATCACCTACCTGTCGACGTGTCTCGACTGCGGCACAAAAGTCAATACCTTTTGATTGCGACCATGCCTGCACATTCTCCTCGGAAGGGGAACCTACCCGAGATACATTACCAATGATGAGCTGGGCGCCTGGAAAGCAACCAACGACTGCTTCGACTTCCCCGCTAAGGAAAGGCGTATCTATCACTATCTTTGCCATGGGTAATTTCTCTATGGCCCCTGAAAATTGGATGCACGGGACAGTCTCACCTGTAAGCTGTGAATCCCGAATGCAGTCCCTATGCACTCCCACAACGGTAGATCCTGTATCTCGTAAAACCGAGACCGGTTCGTCCCCAACAAACCCCGGATAAACCCTAAGACCACCTCCTGTATGACATGAATTTATAACGGGGATCTTTCTCCCACAAGGTAAAACACCGAAAGATAATAATTTCTCACAACTGGGACACTTAGAATACTGTCCGCCTCCGTTGTCCGATGTAACACACGCAGCTGCATGGTGAAATTTATTAGGGGAACATGGACTGGAGCCACTGCGATTGTCATCCACGTTCGCCGCTATCCTACCTGCAGGGCAATTCACGCTGATGTGATCTGCTCTTCCGCAGTTCCAACACTTCGCGGCCCTACAATCGCGTGAAAAATGCCCCACGCGTCCGCAAGTCCAACATTCCGCTCCCTGTGCTCCGCTAGACCTGGGTCCCCGTGACCCATCGCGACCGGAACTAAAGTCCCTGTGCCGTCGGTCATCGGCAAAGGTCACAAATCGCCCTCGGCCATTACCGCGACCTAGCCCTCCTGCTCGGTCAAACTTACCGGATCCATATGCAGGTGATTGGTGATACCCCCTACGTTGCCCCTGGGCTTGCCCATTATAGGCCCCACGCTGACGCGACCTGTCTTTATGTCCTGCCGGCGACCCCTCAACCACGGCGACGTAACCAGCATCCTGTACGTACGCCCTCGCGACTGGTTTGGACGGGTGTGCCGTACGGTATGCTTCCGCCAACTTAGACGCCTCTTGCACCGTCGCGGGTTCGTTTTCTTTCAGGAAAGCCACCAGATCTTTATGGCACGACGCGTACAGCTGGTCACGGATCATTAGGTCTTTCAATTTAGCAAAATCCGTGCCCACATGCGCCAAGTCCATCCAGTTCGTGAAATATTCTGTTAGTCTCTCGACGAAGGCAGCAAAGTCCTCCCTGGTATCCGCACGTGCTCGCCTAAACTGCTCCCGGAAATATTCCTTGGTACGCGCAAATCGGCGAAGCAGCAACGACTTCAGCTTATCATAATCATGTACGTCTTCGCGCTGCAGCTCTTTAAAGTAGGTTAACGCTCGCCCCTGCAATAGAGACGCCAGGTACGTGGACCATAATTCCTTATTTTCCCCCCATTGCAGTTGTGCGTTCCGTTCGAACCTGTAAAGGAAGGCGTCTATGTCGTCCTTCCGGTCGTCGAACGTAGAGAGCTTAATCCGAACACCACCTTTATTGTGTACCTGCCGCTCAACTGTTTCTGTTGGCGCGTTCTTCTTGATTTCCAACTCCGCGATTCTTACTCGCGTCTCTCTCTCCTGCTGCTGAGCTTCTAACTCCTTTAACTTTATCTCCCTTTCCTGCTCCTGAGCCTTAGCCTCTCTTTCCTTTTCCTGAGCCTCTTTTTCCCGCTCTCTATCCTTAGCACGCTCATCGCGTAATTCTGCCTGCTGCTCTTTAATCCAGCCGCGCAGCTCCACGCCCTCAAGGCCAAGTTCCGTACCTAATTTCATCAGTTGCTGGAGTTCCGCCATTTCACAGATTTATGGTTATGGTATGTATTATGAAAAAGACCAACCTGTCGGTATGGTCACTAACGACACGACCAGAGACCTGAGATCACACCAGATATAACAACCCTCAATTGTCTCAAATACGATTCAGAAACACACACACCTAACCGAACAATTTATAGCATACTGTCTAACTAATTCTATGTTCATACAATGTATAGCACTATTAAATAACAAAAGCGAAAAGAGATGACAAGAATGAGGAAATTCAGAAGAAGGACCACAACGACATCAAAGACAACGAACCAGACTAGGACAAAGACTTCTAAAAAAAAATATGAGAAAAAAAATGCAACCTAACTACGCCGATTACACTACAAGGTACGAACAAGAACAGAGTCTGAAAAAAAGAACGTATCTACAGATAGGTAGAAAGAGGGACAAGAGAATACGTCTTCCTGCAGAACAGAGAAGATATCGACGCTACAACTAAACACTAATAAAGCCCTACCGAATGTTCACCGTGATGAACGAAGTTCCAAGTTTATCACACCTTTTTTTAAAAGGATAAACTAGGTTCAACACAGCAAGCGAAAACAGCAAAAACAGAGAAAAAGACAGATTAAAGGAACAGCCCACAATCCAGGGCACAAAAATTTTGACTTTTACTTAACTTTCACTCAGCGTTTTATTTAACTTGACGTATGCCGGAGCTCTGGCTGCTTGTCTCCTCAGGCTGGCATACACACTCTCTGCAGAAATTTAAGTACACATTAATACATATTCATCAAAATACATGCATCAATACATATTCATAAATATACATAAATTATACCATCATGAAATTTCCATTCATGCAACAAACAAAAGACAACAGCACTAATTCCTAGCACAACAGAAAAACAACTAGATATAACGAATACACAATGTCAAAATGACCACAGGTAAACAGGACGAGCCCCCAGTGTCACAACGGACGAGCCCCCAGTGTCACAACGGACGAGCCCCCAATGTCACAAATCCCAGACTGGGAGATGTAATAAGTTATGACAGGACAACAATCACGAACGAACAAGTTTAACACTTAACAGAACAACCCATCAGACTCACACATTTATTAAACATAATTATACAGATAATAGCGCAATTACATACATTATATTATTGAATTTAACTGCCGTACAACGGCCTTATTCCCACATGCACTCTTCCTCGGATCCTCAACCCGGTAGTTACTTCCTAAAGACACTTCGGCCTCAGCCTCTCCCCTCGGGGTCTTAATAGCACATTAATAATTCACTGGCACCGCAGTCTCTCAATATCACCTTCCTGTTGCCATAACACCTTAGCATTCCACTAGCACCTCAGCAGGGCAATAACACATTATCATTTCAATAGCCCGCCCATCAACATGGCAATAGTACATTATCATTTCAATAGCCCATCAACGTGGCAATAGTACATTATCATTTCAATAGCCCATCAACGTGGCAATAGTACATTATCATTTCAATAGCCCATCAACATGGCAATAGTACATTATCAGTTCAATTAGCACATTCACGCTCATATCTACGTCCCTGTCCGTGGCCAGACTGCCACGACTTTATGTGCCTCTACTGTCCTGCACCGACAGCCTCACTCTTGGCCTATGTGTGGCCTCCGGCCCTATGCTGGCCTATCCCCTGTGCTCACCGAGGCGGCTCTTTGGCCCGTCCCCGACACCTACAAGAATAACATTACATTGGTATAATACCATACCATTTCTATTCCCTCCACCTCTCCTTACAACCCATGAAGCGTACACACAATAGTTCACATTTCACTCACCAAACATCTTACGGTAACACACCTCCATCGTAGTACACAATACTCACTCGTGCTACAAATCCATGAACTCAACTTTCATCTATCGCTCATGGCGCACATTGCTATATCCAATATCAAGGACTTCCACATTCCTCACATATACTTATTTACATCATGGTAATAGACGAATATAATACATCAATCATAATTATCAATCATCGTTTCACCTACCAGTCATCACTGGAAAAAACTCTCTCACTAGTCTTCCGACTGCTCCCCTTATGTTCGCCCACTGGGCTTTCTCTTGCGTCCGCTCTTTAGGACGTTCTAACTTGCAGTGATAGTAATACAGCGCTTTCGCCTCATTCAGACCCCCCACCACTCATAACATGCACGCTTTCCTTACTTGTCTACGTGCGTTAATTTTACTCTCCCCCTTTCCCCCCGTAATTATTAACTATCGCTCACTCCACTCGTGACAAGCTGTAAATAGGTAATGTACGAGTTTGTCTACATTATATGATAAGCAAACACGGAAATTAATATGAATGTTCTGTTATTTTGTTCTTGTTGTTCTTGTTCTGATGTTGTTCTGTTTTTTATTCTTCCTCCTCCTCCTCCTCCTCCTCCTCCTTCACTTCCTCTTTTCCTTCTTCTTCTTCTTTTGCTAATTCATGTCCTTCTTCTTCTTCTCCTTGTGATAGTTGTTTTAGCTCTGGTAAAGCGATAACAACATAAGCCAAGAAAGAGTTAAATATGCACATCAAAGATTTTGCGAGGCCGAGCCAGAACGTGGTGACCTACTCAGACTACATAGACCAGGGATGGACAAACTTCTTAAACACAAAAACCACGCACGATAAGCTCCAGGTGTTTGGGTGCCACAAAACGCAACATTTAAGAGCTACAATATTTTCATCCATTAACATACAGCTGTTCCTCTATTCTGCCCTCTAAGCACGCCCTCCGCCCTGTTGCCTAGCTCCAAGTTGTTCAATGTGCGTGCTGTTGCCTTATTTTGTTCTCTTCTCATCACGGTCATTCCTGTGACACTCAGTTTAGACCTGATGTATAATTAATTATACAGTGTAAAAATGTCTCTTATTTACCTTTTATTTAAATGTCATGCAGAATAGCCCAATTCACGTCCAAGCACACATAAAAATGTGCCATCCTCAGCGTCTTGATTCACATACGTGGTGATAACTTAATTCTACACCGGAAAGCCTGTCAAACTATGGAAAGGTAACACCGGGAGAAGAAATCTTCTTTTGCTTTTTCACAAAACGCGGACAGGCAAAGCTAGGGATGCTGGACTGTCAAAAAATCGGCATGGAAACGATAGGACTAACGGAAATTGTTCTCACTGAGTGCAAAACGAACATGTAGCCACATTTTCATCATCCGTCTGAAACTACATTATTTTTATTAATGAATTTGGGTGAAAACAGAACATTTCTAGGTTCTGTGGTTGTCTCGGACTTCTGGGTGTAATCCCGCGAATCGCTATTATCTGTAGACATGATAAACAGAGCTCAGGCTCTGTAATAGCGCATTAAAGGTCAAATGATTGCATGCGGCTCGCGAGCCACAGTTTGACAACCAGTGACGTAGCTTAAGAACGTCCAGTCCGATGTCCTTCATAGTTCAGGATTATACTACGTTTAATTCCGAATGTCCATAATGTGGACAGTAGCATGAACAACTGTCTCGTTTTAAAGGCACTTGAAACTGTTCTATTTGATATCAAGCAAGGTGCGTGCGCCCCGCGCTGTGTTTTTGTAGAAATGCATACATGAGACCAAGAAACTGAGTTTTCTTTCTAATCAATTCTGCACGTAGAACAAACATCTAGGCCCCCTTGAGCAAGCCAAGATAGCATTGGCTGTTGGACCTTCAACATTAGTGCGGAATTGTTTATTAGGTGTGAGTACTCTGTGATGTTTAATGTCTCCCATGTAAATTGTTTCAAACGTGTCGGTGTCTTTTGTCAATGTCTTTGCTGGAAGGTAGACAGGAAAATTACGTCTAGCAAGTTCATTCAAGGCGAAGTCTTTCCAGGCATAGCCATGCTATTTCGTGAAGGCGCACGCTTTCACTCAGAACGATCATTACCAGAGAATGAAAAAATAAACAGAGTACTTGGTCATGGAAATTGACTCATTGCCGTCCTGTGTCCGGCCTGGATCGTGTGAAATCTTGTTTGATGTGAGGCTCAACCTTAAGAGCGGGGGGTCACATCTGTCCTAACACTGATCCGGCCTGATCCCCTCCAGGTACTCAAGGTCGAGGCCACAGAGGTGAGAAAATACAATGGACTTCATTCATTGGTTTGCCCAACATTTCTTTGATCAAACACAACATTCTTCAGATCGCGGACACGTTTTTGCTGACCCTGAAGCGCTGTTAAAATGTTGGTCAAGTTCATTTCGTTGAAAGACGGCAAACGGAATTCAAAATCTCACCAGTGCATGGTTACTCCAATTTTATTTTTTAATCCTCTAGACACGAATGGAAGGTCTTGCACAGGTCCAAATCATGCCGTGGGGCGCCCTTTTGTGTTTTCCTTCTTTGCAACATAGCAGTTCTGATTCATTGTAACGTTCCTTTGTTATTCCTCACGCAGGGCTTTGTAATGTGCAGTGATCGTTTTCTATCATTTTGTCACGTTTTACCTTTGTTCCAAGCCCTGCTGCCACTTCACAGATTTGCTATGGTATTTTAAAGTACTTTGAAGCATAAAATGGTAGTTGTTGCTGCTGTTGGTTTTATCCTGTCTCACACGTTCTTCCTGTGTTATACAATCAAAATGCAATGACGTTAGTGCGGGGATTGGGCAAAGGAAATCGGGGTGCCTATGTATTATCATATTCTAGCCACTGTAATGACTTTGCTACCAACAGAGGTTGTTGTGACCGCCCTTAACATGTTGTAGTCCGATTATTCGTCAAACCGACCGATGATATTGTGTGTAAAAAAGCAGAAGCTCAAGTCAGAGGAAGCTACTCGTGACAGACAGCGGAAAGTATCAGACCACTAGTAATGTTATGCTAGCACAATGACCATGAAACAAGTATGTTCCATAATAGCTCTTTTTGCTTGAAGAACTGTTTGGTTGTTTTTTTTATATAGATTCATGGGGAGTACGTCATGTACTTCAAATGTTTTTAATTCAAACTGTATTCAAGATAAGGAATACATATAAAATTAAACAATTGTTTTCCTCTCCTGTAAAGTTAGGCCCTCGCACTGGTGCCGACTGGTGGTGACAGAGCCAGCGATTAACTGTAATAATAATAATAAAGATGGGTTTATAGTCCGTATCACCGCAGAGGCAGTCTCACAGACTTCACATCAATACAATCACATCTCTAACTAATAATCAACCAAACAAGGTGACATCCAATCACACCCTTAATAATATCAACAATAACAGCACATGCACGTATATTACACGTGTATATGACACACTCACAGATATAAATACGCCAACATTACTATGTGATTCGTCATGGATGAATTTGCTTGACTGCCAGCTGACACTAGATATTATCTATCGAGAAAACAAATAGGTTTTTAGTTTTCTTTTAAATGATTCATAACTGTCAACTTTCCGAATTTCAGATGGTAATGCGTTCCATTCAGTCCAAGTTATTATAATTGTTAGTTACAACAGAGAACAGGCACCCCCCCCCCCCCACCCCCAAAACACACACCAATCTCACCATAAGAGGTATTTTTAAAAAGACTTTAGAAAAAGTGTTTTTCATGATTATCTCTTTAACATGTTCATCTTCTATTTAAGTAGAAGTTTTCGTTGTTTAAAAAAAGGGACTATAGTTTTATTGTAACTATTCTAATGCTGTACTACCATCGGTGTCCACTCATGAAAAACGGTAATCGCATATGTAAGATATTTTATGAAGTGCAGCAAATGAAACAGCAATGGACAGTTTAGACGGCGAGCGAATCAAGTCCACAAAAGTCTGGATGCGGGACTATGTTGACATATTCATGGATTCATTGACGTCATTGATGCTAAACTCGTGCAGATGATAGTATGCCAAAAAGAAAGTTTTTTTTATTATTATTATTTAGGTCCCAATGACTGATTGGACCACGTGCCCATTTGATTTGCTGGCAAATTTAATTTTGGGGGGAAAGTGCAAGTTTTACAGTTAGGGTTAGGGTTGGTTAACCTTTGACTGGCAGGTCACAAAAACCCTTTCATGCGTGTTAACGACCATGGCAATACTTTTTTGTAAGCTGGCCACACACAGATCACATAGAAGCCAATCGTGACTTTTTTGTTGTTGTTTTTTACCATGGCCCCAAATGGCCCCCTACCTTGTTTGGTGGGGTGGGAGTGGCGGAAGAGAGGCATTTGTGTATTCTTCTCGTCCTTCACACATTTATTCATTCAAGTGTTCTATTTTCTCATCTCTCACATTTCTTACCTCTCAGATAAAAAAACGAATCTCAAAGCCCTACACCTTGAACACTTATATGTTAGAACTCTCATTGCCCTAAGGCACTTTCCCTCGACATGTCGACCTGATACACTCTATCTGGCAGACTGAAGATCTCTGAAAGCCAATTTGTTTCCAAAGGAGGCAATTATGAGGCAGTTGCTCTGCGTGCCAAGTAAACAGTACTAGCCAAATATGCAGAAAAGATTCCTCGTTCAAAGTGAGATACGAGTTTGTTAGCATTTTTGTCCCTCGTACGGGGAATCTTCATAAAGGGTATTAGATGACAAATTTGCATGCCAAAAGGGAATGTCAGTGTGTTCAGACTCTGATTTCAAAGGTAGAAGTGTTGAGGATGTCAAGTTGGGGAGGTCAAGTTGGATAACATCATAATTAAAACCGTAGGTTTGGAAATGTCAACATGATCTGGGAGGTGCCCGCCCCTGTATAGTATGTTACATTCGTGTAGATGCACTGGGTGTGTTGATAAGGGTTATTGTTGGAGAGTGTTACTTAATTATGCTGTCACTGAAAACTGTTAGATGGACATACGTACAATCGTAACCACATAATTTGTGAAATTGGTTGTACGTTCTTTTGCTGTACACTTGCCTAAAACAGTGTTCTTATCCGGGGCCGGGGGAGGGGGGGGGGGGAATTGGGAAGGGAAATGTTAGGCCGTTAAATAATATACACTACGTGAATAATGTAACGGATGGTATCGTGTGTAAAAAAAATCAGAAGCTCAAGTCAGAGAAAGCTACTCGTGACAGGCAGCGGAAAGTATCAGACTGCTAGTAATATTATACTAGCGCTATGATCACGAAACAAGTATGTTCCACAATTGCAGATAACAGCTCTTTTTTGCTTGAAGAATTGTTTGTTTTTTGTTATATAGATTCATGGGGAGTACGTCATGTACTTCAGATGTTTTTAATTCAAACTGTATTTAAGATAAGGAATACACGTAGGCCTAACGTTAAACAAGAAGTGTTTTCCTCTCCAAGTGCGGTCTGGTGATAGAGCCAGCTAGTAACTGTACATCAACAACAGTCCAAGTTATTATAATTGTTAGTTATAACAGACAACAGCCACCCCACCCCCCAAGCCCCCCCCCCACCCCCACCCCCCAAGCCCCCCCCCACCCCACCCCCCGCCGCCTCACCCACCGTCAAAGAGTTGTTGTTATTATTTTATTCCAGACTGTAGGGAATATCTTTTTTTTTTTCATTTTTACGACATTCAACTCAATCTCCAGTGTTTAAATTCCATTGGTCTGGCTTACCCCAACAATGTTGCTAGGTAAATGGAATCAAATAGGCAAAGTGAGTCTAAAAAGCAAAAAAGTCTAGCGCAAGTTAGAACTACAAAGATGAAGGAAATAGTTAGTATTTCAAACTCACCAATGGTAAAAATAAAGCCGTAAGACATGAATATTGAAGAAAATAGTTTTCAAAGGATAAAACCCACTATATAGTCTGTACGTATGTTCTTTCATGGCGTGGTCTGTACGCGCAGAAACATCTCCGTGATGTTCTTTGTCTATGTGTCTTGTGTCTTTCTATCTGTCTGGCTGTCTGTTATTCAGACGAACATGTTTGTGTGACGCAAGGAGTTTCCCGCTCTGCTTGTGGGGAACATCCACAAAGAACACACATTTTTTTTGGGGGGGGGGGGGTGGGTACCCCATAGGAAAAGTGGACGAGGGGGGAGAGGGAGTTGTGGGGGCGTACGTATGCGTTTTCAATTATGGCCGTGTGGTAAAACGGTTTGTTTTTTTTCGGTAGATATTTTTTTTTCAGCAAAATAAGTTGTAGAGTCACATGTACAAAATATTGAATTTGACGAAATTTCTTGCCAAAATAGAAAAAAACAACAACAGAAAACGGTGAGGTCTCAGCACGGCTGAGGGCAAAGTTGATTTATGGCACACAAAAAAGTTCCATGATGCCAATTCAAATTCTGAAGAGCCACTCCTTTGCTTTTAACTATGTGTAAATTTCCAAAATAGGTTTTTGTTTTATATTTCATGAAACACTCAAAATATAGTCCATAAAAAATGCAATAACAAGTTTCAGAACATTAAGGCATTAACATAAACTGTCACCAATTTAATGGTCTTACGCTTACACAGGGGGGGGGGGGGGGATGTGAAGCCAAATGTATGAAATATGTACACGAGTGGCATAAATTCAGCATAGACGGCGTATATATTATGTGGGTGTCAGCGTGTCTCAAAGCTTTCTTACTGATGCGTCTTAATACGATGTGGTTAAATATTTATCTTTTGCCTACATTCAGGCATGTCACCTTTTGCCTCGGTCTCCAGGGGAGCAAATATTTCATATCTTCTCTAGGCTTACAACAGAATGGCGTAAGTCAGACTTGTACCAAAAACTGCTTTGACCGTCCACGCTTGAGATGTCCTCATGTGCACAGCTGCCAGAAAGCGCAAGGAATATTGCAGCTCCAAAATAAACCCTTCGCCTTCCTACTTCAATATTTTATGGCCATATTTAAAAGTATAGTTTATTTTACTATCTGCCGCACTGCACTGAATTGTACAAAGGAGTGATCATTATATTTTGTGCTTTACTGTTCACATAAGAATAACCGTTCACGTAAGGACGTGACACATATTTTTCTTGAGATCAAGTCCAAAAAGAGAAAGTAAATAAGAAACAGATGCGCCAGTCCAGACTCGCAAATAGTAATTCAAACATCTAACGTTATAGGTTTACATTTCATAGCGACTGACAGTTTTATTCGTTCTTTTCAAGAGTATTAAACATTAAGAGATAGGCCACTATGTCAGGACAATGTCGATATATCGTTTAGAGAGGGAAAAAAAAACATGCGCTCAGGTGGTGCAGAAAGAGAGTAGACGAAAAAAATGGGGTTTTCCATGAGTTGGAATTTCGACATCAATGTGCATGTCGCGCATCTGAGATATTCTCCGACATGAAAATGTAAGCAAGTTTTCTTTAATCCAGCCTTCCCCTGATTATATCTAGAACATTTTAAGAAAGAAAACAGATGCCAAATGTACAAGTAATTAAAGTGAGGTCTTTTGTTCCTCATATCTGATATTCTGATCACAAAAAGGCAAATTATATGACTTTTTCAGCCAAACCAGCTAAGAAATTAACACAGTTACTATAGGTCCATTGCGGATATCGGCCATTTTAGTTCTCAGGACCGACGCTTAACCATGGCGATGGTAGCACTGATTTTGATTCGTTAGCTGATTTGCACTGTGAGCACTTCAGGCGTCGCGAACCAATCGGCGGCGAGCTAAAAAAAAAAGTTCACTACAGTTAACAATGACACGTGCATTCACGCACATGGGAGACGTTCGGTCAATTCTTTCACTTCCTTTCCTTTGTTTACACGGATGGTAGGGAATCTGACCAGCTTGGATACATCCTTTCCATCCCTGACATAACAGTCAACTGCAATGCAACCTGCAGGCATTTTAACCGCTTAGACATATCTCGAAGTCACACGCGTCAGCTGATCCACCCGCCATTTTAAGTGTCGGAAGTACAAAACAAAAACACTCTGTGACGTCATTCGCAAATGGGCCTATTTCAACATTCTAACAGCAATAAATTACTGAAACAATCCCATGATTCTTATTTAGATCTCGCTGTGTGTCGATAGTAAACAAGAGTTTTCAGTAAACAAACAAACTAATTAAAAAAACACATTCAAATTTTTATAAGGAAATAACATTGATTATCTTCTGAGAAACTGATTTACTGGGTGCCAGTTGGCGCCACTTTTAACTAGAATTGCTCCTTGGTTGACAAAATTAGTTTCTACAGTTTTATGTACAGGTAGCTATTTTTGGGGTAGGGGAGAAAGATGTCAAGTGGTGATCAAACTTTGAAACGGGTCCCATTGCAAAAAGATATGAAAATCCTTGTAGTCCACAGTAGATCTAGCTCTGTTAAGCCTTGGACTGCTTGGAAAGCGGGAATAATGTGTGTGTGTGGGGGGGGGGGGAGGGGGAGGAGATGGGCAAGCATCATGTGGGATCTGAAGAAAACCAACTTGTGATTTTGTCACTGAACTCGCTGTGACCTGTCAGTTCCAACCACAGACTAATAGAATACCCAGATTGGATGATTCCATTGTGTGACGAGAGAGAGGCAGAGCGAGACAGAACGATGGGCAGATGGGAAGGGTATAGCTAGGTAATAGACAGACGGCGAGACAGACAGATTGCGACCGACGCTTCAGCATAGCTACAATGCAGCCGTCGCTAAAAGTCCATACGGTCATCATTTATAGCAATAAAAAAAAAAAAAAGGCAGATGTAGATAATAAAATGAAAGGATAGGCAAGTTAATGCATTATTAATACATGTACAACCAATCTTGACAAAAAAAAAAAAAGAAATTTCTACTGCAAATAGAGCTAGAATCGGAATTTCCCGAGCGGCGGCCATGTCGGTTATAAGGTCGGGAAATTCCGTAAAAACCGACACAGTCCGAAGCTCGTGTTTCCAGTCTGGTTAATTTATTAGTCTGTGGTTCCAACCACCTCAAAAGTGACACTTTATTCAAAACAGTACTGTTTTCCACTGTCGGTCTTTAACATAAAAATGTGTGTACCTACTCTTACGGAAGTTGTCATTATTGAATGTCTTGTGTGCTGACAGACGTAATCACAGCCGGGTGTAGACCTTTGAGGGCCCAGGACAATCCGGATAGGTGGGCCCCTCATTTACACAGTTTAAATTACGTGGCAAATTACAAAATATACACATCTAAGTGCATCGACTACATGTACTTGGAACTGTCAAGTTATATATACATAGAAAGGCTAAATGAGTTATATTTTGAAGTAAACACACGCATACATGCTTCATGTCTTGCTTCAGGTGTTGGCACCACCTCGCTTTCAATATACTTCACTGTCTCAATAGTGGAATTGGTAGTTTTGTTATAAAATTTGGTCATTTTAATTTTTCTTTTCATTCTAATAAAGGAAACTATTTTTTTACTGCCCCCTTTGCCCCCTGTAAATCAGGCCCGAACGAAATGATTATGTTCAGCTTGTAATAAGAGATTATTTTGGGAGATTACCTTGGGATTACTTTGAGACTACTAAGAGATTTACACTACTCGTAGTGGACGAAATAATATATCCTGGAATAGTTGATTCTAGTTCGTGCCCTATTGTTTCTCCAAAGGGGGAAGTAAAACAAGACACTCCGTGATAGGTACTTCTCTTTAAAGCTTAGCCTTTCAGCCACTCATCTCATGGAAAGTGGCCACTGTCCATATGTCAGTATCCAAATAATTATGTCATTGTGAAGACTATGATCGCTGACAATCTACCGACAAAGAGTCTTAAGAGAGCTTGTGCTCCCCAGTACAAAAAAAAAGCGCTTTGAAAACGTACCGTTTCATTTTGGTGTCGTTGGTAATGATCAGAAATGTCAGCGTGATACTGGCAAATATCGTAGTTTGTCACAAGAAGTCATGCATCGCTCAAGGCCTCTTTACCGTTCAGAAAGAGAAAGCCCCCACACCCCCCCCCCACACACACACACACACACACATACAGACATCCAAAATCCAACCTCGTTAAAATTGAGAGAAAACTGTTTTTTTTTAAAGGCGCACTGTGAACAATAATATCATCAATTCACTAAACAAAGTACGTGGGGTAACACCGTATAACAGCTCCCACACCCCCCCCCACCCCCCCCCTTTTTTTTTCTTTATTATGAAACAAGATAGAATTGTCGTAATCATAATTATATTATTTTTATTATTTTTCTTATCAATGAAAGATTAAAGGACTTTCCCAGCTGACCATCCTAATGGACTAGGGCATGACCAGATCGTGTTAGCAGAGGCTCAGGTACAGGCCAGCAGGCGAACGGGGGGGGGGGGGGGCAGAGGTGATGATGGGGGGGAGGGGGATGGAAATTCCCTGGGCAGAGGGAGGGGAAGTTAGTCAGTACTGTTATCAGGCTGCCCGTTCTATGGCGTCCCGGACAGGCCAAAATATCGGTTTCCATTCCTTTGAACGACTCATGACATTTTAAATCTACATTTGTTCCTGTTTTCGTCTTGATTCAATATTTAAATTTTATTATTTTTTCCATTTCTGAATGATTACGAAATGTCAACATCTGAAGGCTGAAAAAAAAAACAACTCGGTGGAATGTTAAAGTGACATTTTAACCATAATAAGGCCCTCAGGTTTGACATTCAGGTCGAGCACAATGTTGTGAAGGACTTGATTATGCTAAGTGATTTTTTTTCTTCGAACATTAAAGTGCATAATCACCTGCAGGCAAATATTATGCAAGAAGCTCTTTGGCGTGTTATTGCAACTTTACGTCATCATAAACTGAGTCACTACTCATGATAAAAATGCCTCTGGTCTCTGAACAGATATAATTCGACAACAATACTAACTTCACACTTGTGGCTTGTGACTTATTTCCAGTTTTCGTCTTTTATTAAATAAATTTTACGTTGTCGTGAAAATCAGATTCATTTACCTCAAAGGTTGTTCACTAATACAATATATCTGATGTCCTAGACGAAATATCACAAAAACAACAGAAAAACTGTGGGGTCGCAGCAAAGCTTAAAGCAAAGACAAAATTGGCCAAAAAAAAAAAGTTGTATGTTGCAAAGCATCGCGTAAGTAATCATCGTTTGGGTATTATATCTCACACGAGGCTTTGCTACATACATTTTCTTTTCGCCAATGTTTGAATCTGATGTCCTTAGAATGGATTTTTAAAATTCAGAACATAGTTGGACATTATATTATAATCTCCGGTTGGTCTGGAGATGTTGGAAAACTTCAAATTTGTTGCATTTAACATATGGAATACTACATCAATAAGACATACTTAATGTATCATTTTGTGTCTTGAATTTGGTTCATGTCTCATTATTCTACATTTTCCGTCTCAAATGTGTATCTATCTATCTATCTATCTATCTATCTATCTATCTATCTATCTATCTATCTATCTATCTATCTATCTATCTATCTATCTATCTATCTATCTATCTATCTATCTATCTATATTTATCTATCTATCTATCTATCTATCTATCTATCTATCTATCTATCTATCTATCTATCTATCTATCTATCTATCTATCTATCTATCTATCTATCTATCTATCTAATCTATCTATCTATCTATCTATCTATCTATCTATCTATCTATCTATCTATCTATCTATCTATGTCTGGTTTTCTGTCCGCCCGTCCATGGCCACCCACCCATCCATCCATCCATCCATCCATTTCATCCATCCATCCATCCATCCATCCATTTCATCCATCCATCCATCCCATCCATCCATTAATCCATCCATCCGTCCATCCACCCATCCATCCATCCATCCATCCAACCATCTTAATTCATTTTCAATTTATCTGTCTATATACATAAAAAAAATGACAAGATAATATCCCTCTTTCACTGAATGTCAAACAGCGGATCTCGGCACTTTGCAACTGAAAGGCAATGTCAGCATCCCTTAGCTACAACAGACAAGGAAAACTATACATGCGTACTGTGTACAGGGAACTGTACGGCAGCGCCATATTTGCTCATCTTTTCAAAAAAATATTCTCCTATAGGTTATACCTCCCTTATGTTTGGGCATGCCTTTCATTACCACGTGACACCGCCTTTGTTTTTCTTCTTTAAACTCCACATCCAAGTCGTGTCAATAAAGCATGTTACTGTCAATCGTGTTCGTGCAGTTTTCCATAACTCTCTCTCTCTCTCTTTTTATTTTTAAAGATTTGGATTCTGAACTGCGTATGGTTTCAGAGACCGTCCTGTGTCAATGGCCGGCGGGGGTGGGGGGGGGGGGTAGGGCAGCTGACAGATTTGCAAAGGGATAACGGTAGGCCTGGGGGCGCTCGGTCTGAAGAGGTCGGCCCGATCTTGTAACGCGAGTCATGTCAAACTGAGACACATCTTGAAACTGGACAAATCTGCCAGGTTCGGTTCCTTGCGTTGCGTTTGCGATATTTTGTAATAATAGTGAAGTTGTTCGTGTTTAATAAGTGGAGGCTAAAAAAGTAATTAGAACAACGACATAACTGTGAATAAGAGTATTAATTGGAAATATTGTAGAATGATAAAATAATGATAATAGTAATAATGGTTAAATAATAATATGCAGGTTCAGTTAAAATTGTGACAGATAAATTTTGAGACTAAGATTAATTATAAAATAATGACTGAAACTGCAGTTGTGCTTACGTAATGCCCACCGTGACATCAGATTTGTCTCTGAAACAGATATTGAGTCATGTCATAAATATTTCTGGTGAACAAAATAGATTTCAGATCACATAACATTCTTTTTTAACAATTAGTATTCATTTCCAGTTATGTACGTCATATATTTAATAGATGGTTGCTGTTCTGATTTAATTAAGAGATAATGCTGTCTCTGGAATATGTGATTTTTTTTTTTTTAATGTATATGTAATTTCGAAGTGATTACAATTATTTTAAACGTAAAAGGATGATTTGCAAGACATGGCTGCGATATGTGCTTGACAGATAACTTTGGTGTTAACATGTATTACTTTGAACAACCCACCAAATTTCACAGAGCCCGTGGGAGAGTTTATTTGAATGAAAGTTGCAAAAAAAATTGTGGAATTCTTGTGCTTGGGGTTACTGCGGCAGTTTATATTAAAAATCGAGCTTTTGTGTATTTTTTACTTTTTTCTATGTATTGATGTACATGCGTATTTATCATACAAACTATATTGGTCTGTGCACTTTTGGCATGGCAACCTTAAAAACTGCACAGCAATGCTTGCGAAACAAAATTGTGGGATTCGAAGATAATGCCGGTAAGACGTTTGATTGGCGCAGTTATGTGTGTTCATTGGGCGGCACTAGGTGTTAGTTAGGTAGAAAATCTGTTAGTTAGGTAGAAAATCTGTAAGTACTCTATGTTAACAGGAACTATGTTTATTGTGATTGCACAGAAACGCCGTCGTCGTTACGAGGGAAGTCCAAATTGAAAGCACCATTGCGAACTGAGTGTTTGTGACTTTGTTTCCAGACAAGTGCCGACTCCAAGGCCCTTTACGAGAAGTGCTAGTGTTAAAGACAGTGCCGACAGTGTCTAGTATCTCTGACAGTGTCCACGCAATTCACATAAATTTTAGGTAAGTTGCAATTCAAAATTGTTCTAGCTTGTTGTAAGTTTGTATTATTATTGTTCTTCTCGTGGGGAATATTATTATTATTGCTATCATTATTATTATTATGATTATTTTAACCTTATCATCATCATCATCATTATATCATTATTATTATTACATTATTTTCGTCATCATTTTTTTTATTACTATATTATTATTATTATCATCATCACTATTATTATTATCGTCGTCATCACCATTTTTATTATTATTATTATTATGATAATGCCATTATATTAACCTTTTCTCAAGGGGTGTTCGGGATGGAGATAAAGATAATATTGTTATGAACTTTGCTAAGTATAGGTTACAGCTGTCATTGTAGTTAGTTCATTGTAGTTGTGGCTACTACTGGTATTATTATCAGTAATATTAACAATCTTTAGTTTATAAATAATACCAACTTCGGCAACCAGCATTGCCTCTGGATTTCTGTATTAATGCTTCCAGCTGTTGATGTGAATCTCCCAGCCTTTCTGGAATGCGGAAATTGCATTAGATCAAAACTTATCACCTGCATTCAAAGACCCTGCTCTAATTCTGTAGTGACAGATCTAGCTTAAATTATTGACTTTTTGTTTAAAATTATAATAAAAGACATAGAGAACAGTCGGTCTAGGCGACCTTTCGAAGATATTCTTTCTCTCACTTGACGTTCCAATGCCAAATGTGATTGTTCCAGGCCGACTAATTTGCCCGTGGTTAATGACGATGTGTGTTTAGGTCTTTATTTTAGGCCCTCGGCATTTACATCTCACTTTTCTTGTGTTTATTTTTCTTGTTGTGGTAGGAATGAGTTTTTTTAGAATTTTACCCGGGTAACGGCCTGTTCGGCCTGCTCTTCTAGATTTCCAACTGCCAAGGTATCTTTAACGTGCGCAACGTGCACACGGACCCTCCGAGTTTTTCGTTCTCATCCGAGAAGACGAGGTGCTCGATCCTGCCTACCATAGGATCAGGGACAGGAAAATATGAGAGAAAAAAACAGAATTCCAACATGCCTGCACCGTCCGGGATTCGAACCCGATACCGTTGGCATGGGAGGCTAGCACCTTGCCACTAGGCCACCGTGTCCCCGTTAATGACGATTTACACGACTTTATGAATTTTATATGGCACTGACCGGGGTCCCCGTTGTTGGGATAAATCTGATTCTAGATATTTTTTGTTTGTTTGTTTGTTTCTTTGTTTTTCGGAATGCTAATTTGATCTGCCTAAATTTACCTGCGTCTTTGAATGCATGGGAAATGTGACGGAAATTCTGAAAGCAAAAGGAAAACAATTGCACTATAAATTCATAGCCTGGAGGAACTTAGAAAACACGTGCGATATATTGAGAGAAGGTGTGCTTCAGTTTACAACATATGGCAGAAGACGACGGGGCCGAGCTTCAGGAAACCGAAATCTGAAATTGTGCCAAACTGAACACTTGTGAAATACAGTCTTTTGGCAGATCCAGCATGCATTAGTGCCGTCACAATCCCTTCCTCTCGTATACCTACGTTAGTAACTTTAAATCAAATGGTCTAATCGTGCCAAGATAGTTAGACAAACAACCGTATACAGTGGCGGATTCCGCTGTGAATTTTCAGTGTCATTAAAATATTTCCGCCCCGCCCTAATGTGGTCATTTTGAGGCAAACACATTGAAAGTGGTTAAATGACAACGGACAGACAGACAGACAGACAGACAGACACGGGCATTTTTGTTTTTAGGCTGAATGTGATAGGCGTTAACCTTTTCACCCGCCGGCCATTTTACTGGTCCATGACCAATCTTTGTACTGTGCAGATTATCAAAATATCACATCTGACAGCAGAAGGTCGGGTTTTCTGCCTTCGTTTTTGTTGTCTGCTCTTATTCTGTAAAGTTTCTTTGCTTATTTCATCCATTTCTGTTACTCAAACTTTACACGCCATTGTTTATATTTTACTCCGTCGTCTTATTGTTTATAGAATGTGTTCATTTAAAGTCTCGAATACCCACTCTCTCCCCATTTTATGTGTAAACTGTGTTTCGGAGAAGAAACAGACAGACGCGTTAATTATCATTTCATTGTGACAAGATTGCTGTAACTGATGCTATCAGAGGGCGCTCGTTTCGTGATAGGAAAATGGCACCTAAACCAACGTTTGTCAAAGGCAGTCAAGTGCTCTACAAGTACTTCAAGATTTCATGCACAACGTCAGATTGTTAACTCTTTAAAACAAACAGGTTAAACAAATAAACAGGCTGATTGACTCTTTGGTGACCATCCCTATCCCATGCTAACATGATTAATGTGGCAAACAGACTTGGATAATACACTTAAATAATTATCGTCGTGAAAATGATTGTCGGTTTGGAACGTTTTGGGTTTGCAATTTTCCTCTCGTCTGGGGAAGAGATGAAAATGATAATGAGAAGCTACTGGTGATATTGATAATGTCGTGTTGTACAGGTGTGTAAAGTTATAAGTTAATGCAGTCTATGCACGACATTCTATTTCATGAAAGATTTGACAAGGCAGAAGTAGTCTATGTACTTGCGACGATATGTGTGGTCGTTGTTGTTGTTGTTGTTGTTGTTGTTGTTGTTGTTGTTGTTGATGATGTTGCTGTTGTTGTTGTTGTTGTTGTTGTTGTTGTTGTTGTTGTTGTTGTTGTTGTTGTTGTTGTTGTTGTTGTTGTTGTTGTTGTTGTTGTTGTTGTTGTTGTTGTTGTTGTTGTTGTTGTTGTTGTTGTTAGGATATTTTTATAGATGAAATCTTTGATATAATTATAATAGTTGATTTCAGTCTGGATTTGTCTTTTTAATTGCAACAGTAAAACTCGAGTCAGATAGTAGCAATGACAGTCTCATTATCGTATACGTTAATGCAGGTTAAAATGGTACTGCTGTTTCTGAAGCACCCCAAATACTGAATAAACATTGGTGAATGATTGAATGTATAGACAAAATAATGGGGCGTCACAAAATGATGGATTTGGTGCTTGGAGAGCGCTGAACCAGATGAGTGCCATGTCTTGGTATTTCTCCGACAGTTTCTATAGTTAAACACATCTGGGTTGGCAGAGGATGTTATGATTGTTCGAGGTCAGAAACAAGAGGAAATGTTCAGAGACTGAGATGCAGAGACGAGAGGATACCTGCTACTTAGTCGTCATTTGACTTTATTGTTCCACGCATCTGCAGCGGACTTTCCTGGACCTTACCTAATATATAATCTTAGGGCATGTCAAAGAAAATTGCGGCTAACACAAGGTGCAAAAGGCTGCACTATTTGACCTCAGAAACAATGGTTACGCCAAGACCTTGTTAACAATTTCAAAATCTCCGCGCCAGTTCGTCTGGGCCGGATGAAAGGGCGCTGATCAGGACACATCCAGTTCGCAGGTGAATGCAGGTTGAACGCGACGCATGCCAAGTTTTGGTGCTGTAGTACAGAAATGTTTTGTGTGTTCTTGGCTATCTCTGGCCGCCCCGCCGGGACAGCCAAGAGATCCGCTTAGAAATGGATCAGTTGTTGTTATGTCAGCACCTGATGTAACCGAGAATTCTAATCCATTTTCAAAAGAACCGGATCCTAAAAGGGGCTAGGAAGAAATCCTCCTGGGGTTATCCCTTTAGACCAAGGTTTTCGACCTGTGACTCATTGAACTCAGTTCCACATGGGGGTGGGGGGGGGGGGGAGGGGGGTTGGTCAGTAAATCAAGAAAATCTCCGAGAGACAGACAGTTTATGTTCTATGTATTTCATTTTCTTCTGTTATTTGTTTCTTTACACTTGTGTCATTATTTTTAAAAAAAACATAAACTTTATGTATGCTGTCAGTACAATTGTCAATTACTTAGTGTCTGTGGAAGCCTATTACTTCGTCGCCTGAATCTGCTTAAGCCTGCGCAGTTGCCATGGATTACAACTTCCGGTCTACGACAGTCAGCCAATCGCCTGTCAGCATGAAACAATGCATGCATGGTCATGTAATTAGGATGCCAAATGTGTAGGAAGAAAGATTCTTTTAAAAGTTGGTTGGGTCTCAAAGGACCAATATTTTCAGTGTCTAACCTCAGACTCAGCATAACTTCAGCTTTGGAAAATGAAACTGACTTGCTGTCTCATTTGTATACCTAGGTTTTTACAAGTTTACACACCCAGCAGTTGGGACTGACATATGTTCGGAGTCGCTAAACCTCAGCAAATAAGATAAATTTCTCAAACCTTTTCAATTGCTCTGTGAAGTGATTTTTTTGTTCATGCCATTCGAAAGTCTTTGGTGTGCGTTTTAGCTATTTATCAGTTTTGAGGAATTTTTACTTTCTTCACACTTTTAAGCTTGTGCAATTTTCGTGTATTTCAACTTTAACCCTTTACTTGCCAACACCGGAAAGTTAAGATTTCCATATTCCTTGTTACTCTTAAACATCACTACTGCAGTCGTTTCAAGTTGTGAGTGTGCATGTTAATAATGAAATAAATTAATTTTCTAAAATGGACTTTCACTTTTTACAACGTATGGTACAAATGACAATTCATGAATATGTTTTGTCGGCATGTAAAGGGTTACTAACAGAGGAGAAACTTGTTTGTTTCGTGCTGACCAGATTCCACAATCATTCCATTATGATTTGGATCCGACTGTGAGTTCCACTTGAGCTTTCCTTCCGAACACTTGGCCGCTAACGTACGAAGTTGTTCCTCTTTTTAAACCTTGTTCAAACTCCTTTCTATAAATGGCCATTGTATTTGTCTTCCTGTGGCCGCTTAACGATTTTATTTGAAATAGCTGTTTTAGATGACACCTTAGATCGTTCAAAGTCGCTTTCTTTGAGGTGAAAAATAAAAAAACGGAAAGCTCACTTGGCTTTTTGTTTTCAGGAACTGTTGTTTGTAAATCCCCGTGTCTCACCTTTATGTGTCCCAAAGTTCGTTTCGTCAAGCTGAGGTGTTACTTTTTTTAATGCTTTCTTCACGTCAAAACTGCCTGAAAGATGAAAGAGAGCGTCATTGTGAAAGTGGCTGAGGATCTACCAACTTCTCTCTGAATTGGGTTTTGAAGGATGCATATTAAAAAGTAAAGACATATTATCCCAAGCTCATGGTGTGGTGATCTGTGTTGATTCAGGTCGTGAGAAGTGTAGACCTACGCTGTACTTTTGTTCCCTTGCCACTTTCAGTATTCATTTAGTGTCAACCCTGAATTTTTTACCTGTTCTTTTCTCATATTCTCTCCTGAAGGAAGATCTACGCCAGCAGACTGGGAGGAAAAACGACATTGGCAGTCTAAAGAAAAAAGATGTGGATATTCAGATTTCTATCATAATCAGGTGTTTTCTGTAGTGTCTTGAGTTACCAGCCAACTTTATCATGATGAGTGTTTCCAGATTTGTTGCTATCCTGTGCATCTTGATACCCTGGGCTATAGTGACGGAGTGTGATCACTACAACGCTGAGGTGAGCACATTTACAAGCTTTGACATAAATGTGTATATGAATTTATACTGCAGTAATACTGAAACACTGAAGAAATAAACTTGCACTTTTGCAAAACCCTAGGTTAATAAGATACGTGAGTACCGTGATGCGTTAATTCTAAATGAATGAAAAATTTTAGTTTTATGTGGAATTTTGTTAAAAATGTGTTATGTTGTTGTTTTTAACTGATCTAGGGCTTTGCAAAATACAGCACTTTTACTATTTGGTCACAATTTGACTGCACCCTGAAGCCCCTCTACCATCTCCTAGGTTCTTCTTTCTTTTTTTTTTACTTGTTTGTTTTTTCCATTTTAATTTTTTTTTTTTTTTTTCATAAACGTACATAGACGTTAGACGTTGGCTTTCAATTTCTACTCATTATGTCGTTGTCAGTCTGGCTTATTCTGCCTGTGCATGGCCGTCATAGCCGTTCTTATTGGTGAACATGATCGTGCTTTTGTTACCGCTTATCGTTTGTATTCTTTGCGGCCAGTACATATTATGTGGTCAAAAGTGGTACTGTTGTGTTGTTGTTGTTGTTGCTGTCGTTGTTGTTATTGTGTTGCTGTTGGTATATTTAATTGCTTGTCAAGATGCTGTTACCTTTTTTCATACTCTTTTGTCCGTCGTTCAAATGGAACTATTGTTTCTGAGATGTTTTAGGCTTATAGATCATGTTTTTTTATACTGAGAACAGAAGAGATAACGTAATGAAGACTTCACTGACAGTGATGGTCGTCCCTGTGCCACTGTACACTGTATAACTTGTGCTTGTTCACATGGAATCCTGGGTAGTTATAATGACAGTTTCAGCCACGGGCAGAGAGGAAGGGGGGGGGGAGCAATATACCATCATACAATATAGAGAGAAATGACCAAACATGAAAACATTAAGTCACATTTATATACTACTTTTTTTTGGCACTTCCATTGAATGTAGAAATAAATCTCTGTTCGAAATAAACCCTGAGGTCGTAAAATTCTAGCGAAAAGAAACAGCCAGAAAAATATGAATTTACTGCTGTGACCTTTTGTGGAAATCATTGTCGGGAAAAGAAATATATTTATTTCAGATTCTGCCTTGTGTGTTGTGTGAGCAAGTTCCTTGCGGATAGTGCTTTGCTATCCCTTATTCTGTCTGTTTCATCAAAATCTGTGGAATTTGACGTACTTCGTTTCTACATCAACATAGTGAACTCACCCTTTTAAGGAGGAGAAAGGCGATCATTATAAATACTGTACTGTGGCTAAAATTAGCAAATCTGTTACTGGCGTCCTTTCTCTCTCTTTCTACGTGTTTTTTAAATGGGCGGGTGAGCCCTATCAAAAGATTTTTATTTGTTCCACCCGCCAATGTAAAAGAGGTAAATTGGTGTAATAGACAGTCGTGAGAATGTCCCATGATTACCTCCACTTGAACCGTCACCACGCATGTCCTTCATCAAATTTAAACAAGGGCGATAAGTAGGCGCTCAACATTTCACGATTCAACACTAAACGTGAATACTAATCGACGTAAGAGTCCAGTACAGAATTGCCCTGATGTTGCTAATTGGCTTGTTGAGAGTGGCCATGTTTTGCCAGATTCCTATCGCATTTAAAGATTGAGAGCCAAACATTATACGAAAGCAGCTGAATATTAATTTTGTCTGTGCATCCTCTTCTCTTTTTCTGACTATTCCACATTAAATTATCAGTATACGATTCGTTGTAAGGTGGAATTCAGCCCATATTTGCATCAACTTCATTGTAGCAACACGAATTTTGAGTACCGTTTTCTAAAACCCAATATTCCATTTCTTACATTCAAAAAGGTTGCTATAATGGCACTGTAGTATTTTTTACGGTAAGCTATAATTAAATAGTGAACTCAAACCAGTATTTTCTCTTTTCGACTTTAGAATCAGGGTACGGTCGCCTACTAACAGCAACCTATTTGAACTACTTCGTCTGGTACCCATTATTTTATATCTGTAGTACCTACTAAACCTATCAACAAATAATTCTTGGCTATAAATATACGTGTTTTTACATTCATTTGACTATTTGGAATCAGTTTTGCAAGATTCAGAATTCTCGGATAAGGGAAAAAATTTTGCCAGGGCGTGAGAGGGTTAAGATATCGGTAGCTGACTCATTGTTATGTAGAATTCAGTCTACTCCGTAAAGCTGGCTGTTTTTCTTTGTTACGGCAACACGAATTTTGCGTGTTCCTTTTCAGAGTTAACAGGATGTCAGTGCCAATTCGGAATTTCAGCGTGTTTGCTTATCATGTCTTCAGTAATTTAATAGTCAGCATTCCTGAGTCACTTACAGACGCCCTGAACTGAACATTTGTTCAAACATGACATCAGCATAACCCAATGATGGATCTGAATCACCTAGCAGGGTTTTGGGGTAGGCAGCCGGGATTTTTGTAAAATATTTCACATCTTTACAAAAACCATGGTGTTGAATTTTTAATTCGGTTTTTTAATATACATATAATTATGCTGGGCATTGAATGATTAATTCAATTTTGACAATGGCAGTCACATTGTTTGACTGCTGTTAAGATAAAGGCAGTGGTGTTTGTTGTTGTTTGTTTGTTTTTTTTATCTGTTTCTTCCCACATAGCGCGTCAGTTTGAGAAAATTACTGACGCAAATTGGGTTTGTGTGAAATACTAGCTGAAGCTTCATGGCATTATCCGGGATGAACCTGTGAAACTATCGTTCCATCTCTCTCTCTCTCTCTCTCTCTCTCTTATGGGTCTAGAAAGCTTCCATATTCTACAGATTTCATGCAACCCAGAGCACTACGCACTCATTTCTGGTAGGGAAATTGCGCACACCGAATTGAACACGTATCAATACACGATCGTTTCCGGTGAGGTGAGCTTACTACAGGGAGCCAAAACAAAGATCATTGTATTTTACATTTTTACAACTTTTTATTTAAAAATACCTGAAAGTTGAGTCAAAACAATCGGTCGATACAAAAGCTATTGGGTTGGATTAGTAGACCCTTAGGAAAATTAACTTTATAATTATTGAAACTGTCATTTACGCTGCAGCGACGAGCAAAAAAGGGATCAAAATTGCACCACAATGAACTACTCCCACCACTATTTTTTTTTCATAATAAGAAGATAGTGGTAGTTTTCTCACGAAGTTCCACGTCATCGACGGCGCTAAAAATTGTATACATATATTATACGGAGATAATTTAGAAGGACTAGAATAATGCGTCGAGACATCAGACTGCTGATTCACCCGGGTCTATTATCAAAGTTGACAAAAGAGAAAGCGTGAGATGGTGGAAAGGAATAGTTTTTGCGCTGTGGATCCGGGAAATTCGGGATTCTGGCAAGTTTTTCACGTCGGGGATTTTTCTTTTTCTTTTCTTTAAATTATGATGTATAGAAAATTGGGACGTTTTTTGTTGAAGCCTCAGGTAAAGTCAACATATTAAATGAAAAACTAGGATTTTGTCTCGAGCACAGAATAAAGAATCTGCGTCTGCTTGACATCAACTACTTTCAAACTGAGCGGAGAAAGTAAACTTCCTCTTTCTGTCTGTTCTTTCTTTCTCTTTATTGTGATTAGTTTCTGCTCCTCTCAGTCTGACCCGCCTCCCGACCTCACTCTTTCTCTTTCCTCTTTCACCTTTTGTTCCTGTCTCCGAAAAGCTGAAATGAAGCTGCAAATTTATTTGTAAGACAATGCCAAAAGTTAGAAATTAACACTTTCAGAAAGTGCGTGCCAAGCCTTTTCACGCAGTTGAACAGATCTAACACACTAATATCTAAGTTTGAAAATGGGTCAGAAACGACTTTTTTTTTCTTCATATTTTATATCTCCTGATTGTATGTTTTTAGAGATGGAGACACTGATGGTTGATATTAGAGGACATTGCAGAAATATCAAAATTAAAGTTCAGGAAACGCTCGTTACAAATACCATGATGAACTGAACGAGCCATGAGGGCCCAGTCTGGTAATGCAGTAACTAAGTCAAATAAACTAAAGCACGCTGTTGTCGTCAGTGTTTCGGAAATGTTATCAAGCAAACATTCTAAATCACCTGGCCTGTGCTACTGAAACCTCAGCTGACCATTTCGATCCAGGTTTGAAATGATGACTTCGCAATTTCAAGCTGTCCTGTGTCCCCTCTGCAATCTCGGCATATTTTATATCGACTGTATGGCTCAAAGTCTGATCACTGCCACTTGTGTGTGCGGAAGGGGATGGTGGGAAGAACGTTACGGCCCAGTGATACTTATCAGTAGCTTTAAATGATTGTACTGAGATGGATGTTTTCACAAAATAGCAATTTGTTTCACAATCCAAATTTAAGAGACAAATAGATTCTGGTCATGAGTGTACGATCCAGATAAGAGTGAAGGCCACACCACTGTTGGAAATTTGGCGCCAATATTTGTGAGCTATAAAACGTGCTTTTTTGGCTGATTATCTGCCCAATGCCCAAGCTATCAGTGGTACTTTGACACTGAGCTATCGATTAAATGTGTGATGTTTATTTCAGAAACAAAAATCACTGGAACACTTTAGTTCCACAGTGCACCCACTCAAGATAACCAGGGTGCATTTTAGGCAGAATTGTATGTAAAGTAAATAACGATCTCTCTCATAACAGATGGATATAGATAAGAGCAAGGGAATGGGCAACAGAAGTACAGAGCTTCTAAAACTCAATGAGCAATAATTATCGAAAGTGCCCAGCCCTGTTAAGTGTATGTTTAGTTTATATCAAATTCCTGCATAGCTCGAGATGGTCAACCGTACTCCAGAACCGAGACTTGGCGTGGCTTTTAGTAAGTTGCTCGGGGGATAAAGGATTTGGGAGATAATGTGATAAGTACAGTAGCGCCGAGGCACGTTTCGTCAACGCGAGGGGGGGGGGGGGGGGACTAGAGCACACGAGAACTTATCCTTTTAACCTGGTGTAGAATTTTAATGTTTTCAATTTCTGGGTGGTTTCGATGGACTTTTATACAGAATTATTCATTACATCTTGCCCTTTATACTTTGTCGCTGAGTGTGTGGGCAAATACCTTGAATTAATGGGTAGGACCTTTCCGCATATTTTCGGATAAGACTTGTTAAACATAACTATTGAGTAGAAGCGGCTGTCAAATATTTGAGCAGATTGTGTTGCCGTGTTTGGATAAAGCCTGTTGAACGCGGACCAAGTACTTTAATGCATTTATTCGATACCATCTGCGAGGTCATCGCCATGCCAATTGCTTAAAATAGAATACATGCGAAGGGAGACGATTTTAGATACCGTACAAGAGGGAAGGGGGGGGGAAATTTAGAACGAATTTACATGAATCAGCGCATGGTATTTGTACATTGTAAGTGCTGGACAACGTATTTTAAAAAACACAGAAAAGTTTAAGGATGGCAGTAGGGCTTACCACAAAGTTAAAATGTAGCAAAATATAATAAACAAAGATATAGGCCTAAATCTCGCAAACAAACCGCAAGAACGTCATACAATGAAGGCTGTGAGATTTATGTGATTTTTCATTCATATAGAATTCATTGTATACTAGTTTTCTTGTTTGCTTCTGGCGTGCTGTAGAACTGTTTCACGGCCACCAATGCAGCACAAATTACAGTGTTACGCATCATAAAACACACCTACTAGGAACTGATATGGCGGTCCATATCTGTCAGAAACTGACCAAGTGGTAATTTTGATCCGTCACCGCGACCGACAGAGAACTTCCTGATGATCTTTGTGTCTTGGAAAATAATATCCATGATTAAAATATTCTGTAGCCAAAAGATCATGATTTAAACCAAAAGTGCAGCTGCATTGCCTCAGCCGTCCCGCAATACGCAGTGTGTAACTTTTTCTATTGTGTCACATTTGACTATGTTGGACTACGTAGTTATGTTATATATGCCACTGTTCTTGTTGTGCACATATTTATTGTCTTTGCATCTCATCGTTAAAAATTTATAAATAGACGACATCGAAAAATAAATCCAACCCCGACTTTGCACTGGACGAGAGCTGAAATGAATTTCTGAAAAATGAGGGAAAATGTCTGGTAGGGTTAACCGGCAAAATTAGAAACAAACTCGAGAGAAGCTAGTTTGTGTAAAGGAATCGATGTGCTTGCTAATTAGGTGACCTGAATAGGCATCTCAGCCCTCGAGAAGCGGCTTTCTTTGGCCAGATTTTCAGAACAAACAGAGGCGAAAGTTAGTTGCAAACATCGTACACGGAGGAAGTAAACATTCTTTCAATTGATGGCAGGGAGGGCAGGAGGCTTGTTCTTGTGTAGCAACATGTATGTTTACGTGTGTGTATGCATCTGTGCTGCTTTTGAATGTTTTTTTCAACACTTCCTTTGTAGGGCAGATGTTCCGACAGGAGTCAAACCTTATGAGCCACGTGCAGTTTACATTTAATTCAGGCGGCTCTCAAAACTATGCCGGTTGAGCTGCTAGATTCTATTCCTTGTATAATTAATAAGAAAACACAATAATAATTAAAATCCTCAAGGTGGAAAATCATTTATCTCATACAAATTTAATATTAGCGAGAAAACTATGATGATTTTTTTTAAAATGTAAAAAGAAAATAAAAAGATGGAACGGAAAGGTAATTTTGCTTATTGAAAAGAAGAAATACCTGGAGGACAAAATGGAGGAATAGTTGAAAGTAACCGAGCGAAAGTCGTTTGGCTCTTGGGTCATGTCTTGCAGTTTTTATACTGTGTCGTGTAGACGCAAGAAAATGGCAGCATATTCGCTAAACAGAACAAACTGAATGACGAAAATATTTGTGCCGATCAATAGTTGTAAATGAATCTGTTCATGTCAATTGTAAAAACACGGACAAGAAAAAAACTGGATAAATATACGTTATTTATGAATGTGATATCACAATCAAGAGAAGAAAATAAGACTAGGGTTCCGGGGTTTCCAAAAATAATACAGAGCAATGCACGCTTTTATCACAACGTGACTTTTAACAGGGAAGATGGTTTGAACGCTGATAGAGGTATGTGTGTAATTTCAGTTTTAGCTTGCCAGATCTTCATGCAAACGCGACAATAGAAAGTTTACATATCGCCTTCCTAACTGTCTGTCTTTCGTTAAATAAATTGTCAAGATGAGGAAGAGTGGAGATGATGTTAAATTATACATCCTTGAAATATTCCTGGTCATGGCTATTTTTGGTTGTTACAGTACCAATCTTAAACAGATGTGCTCAGGCATTTGTCGGTGTAGTTACATTTTTGTCACTTATCCAAGTTACCAGCCTATCATGTGAACCTGCTTTGATAAGTAAAGTAGTCAAATGTATAATATTTGTTGTCCACAAATTGAGGCACTTAAAAGAGTGTATTTATTGCGGTGGGGTTCATCTGGAAATGAAAGTGGGGAAAACGATTTAATAGGTGTCGCCACCTTTCATATTCGCATGTTTTTTTTTCAGAATAGATATGAATTTTTCTTTTTTTATTCGCATACTTATTTACTGCGTTGTGAGAAACTGTTTGAGACAATCGACAGTGCAAAGATTTATAGCCTCGAGAAGAGAAAATGGAAAGACATTTTAAATGAAGAAGAACTGAGAAAAGAAGTGGGGGGGGGGAGAGAGAGAGAGAACCGGGCCAGTTCTGTATTCGACCTTAAGCTATAAAAGGGTCTGTGGGCCCCCAGGCAGACGTCTTAGGGGACCAACAGCCTTGGATTGGGATCCCTGAGAAATACAGATCTTATCCCTGGCAGACGCCATGAGGATTGGCGCGCTGGGTGATCAGGAATAAGTGAGCCCAGCTGTCCAAAGCAGAGGGGAATGTCACAAATACCTTCCTAGTTGCTCGTAAACTGCTACATGCCGACCTTTACATTTCTACAATAGCGAAAGTTGTAATTTAGCTGTCCTTAGCCGGCATTTAAAGGGACTATTTCTGTTCTTGTTTGTTTGTTCTGAATCAGTTTTTGTTGTGATCCCCGAGGTTGATAAGGTTATTTTGAATGTTTGTGCTTGAGCTGATTTCTCAAGACATGATGCACTTGTTGATGTCCTGGTGATCTGGCTGTCCGTACGTCCGCGATCGTCCAGCGATCTTTACACTACCGAATGATCTTTGCTTAAACTGAGGATTGATGGTAACGCTTGTTGCTTCCGTAAATGTTCACCTCGAGCGATAGAATGATCTTTTTGCTCCGTGTACCTGATGGTTTAGATGTTGAGTTCATCAGCAGGTTTTTCTTTGTTGATCGCAAAATTTCTTGATGAACCTTTACATTTAGAATAGAAATGGCGTCCTAGTGAGACATTTGTTTCTCCCTTGTTAGATTTCTCAGATATGCTATTCATTGTCAAACTGATTTACATTTTCAGCCGATCATCAAGTACAATGTATTGTCTTTCAGATCTAACTTTCAATAGTGAAAAAGATCTTTGCAAAGATACTATTGCATCATTGCTTAAACACCCAGGAATAATCTGACTAAGACTTATGTATGTTGAGACGTGACGTAGTTTTTGTGTTGATAGTTTCATCGTCCATCTCACTGACTGGAGTATCAACAATATTTCCCATTTTACCGGGAGACATTTCAAAGGTTGGCGAGAGTGAGATATCTTATGATCCCTACAGACAAGCATGGTGGCAAAAACGTCTGTGTTTATAATTTCAAAGCCATTATTATTTTGTGGAGATTATTGATCTCAGCACAAACAATGATGAACTGGCCCTAAAACTCAAAACCACATAGGTCATCGATACGCCAGTACATGAGATTGACGACGGTTTGTTCTTGACAGTATCAAGACTACTGCCAGACAAAAATCTACTGTTACGTCTTGCATTATATGTGGCCATACATGTATATTATATCATAAACTATAATTATCTTTATTGTCATTAACAAAAATCGTAATCATATTCAATGTAATACTTCATTATCTGTACCGTAGGTGTTATCATTCTTGGATTCTCGTTCAAAACTTCATTTCTTCCTATCTTTCTAACTCTACATTCTGACCCGTGAGATATTAATAAGTACGTTGCATGTTCAGAGAATGGTTGACAGCACAGGCGTATCCTTCTTTGTACACAGTGACTCATGAGATATTTGTGTCTTGTGTTCACAGAATGGTTGTCAGACAGAGCTGACGTCGGTGCGGATGGAGGTGTCACCAGTGATGTTGTATGCCATCTGTCGAGATAACAACACGGCCAGCCTAGTGGTCAGCTGTGATGAGAATGTTTGGTAAGAAATAAACAAACACACGTCACTCGGGGTATAGATATTGTCAGGTGATTTATGAACATTTAAATATCTAAGTTCGTGGGCCGTCTATGGAAATACTTAGCCTCAACCAGGCCAAGACTTCAGGACTCTGGTCCAGGGCTAGCGAGGCTAGGCAAATCTCAAAGACTCTTCTATCTATCTATCTATCTATCTATCTATCTATCTATCTATCTATCTATCTATCTATCTATCTATCTATCTATCTATCTATCTGTCTATCTATCTATCTGTCTGTCTGTCTGTCTGTCTGTCTGTCTGTCTGTCTGTCTGTCTGTCTGTCTGTCTGTCTGTCTGTCTGTCTGTCTGTCTATCTATCTATCCATCTATCTGTCTGTCTGTCTGTTTGTCTATCTGTCTGTCTGTCTCTTCATTAATTAATACCTTTTCAAGCCCCTGTTGTTGCAAACAAAAGTTGAGTAAGTGTGAGATGATGATGTTACTCCATCAGGGTCAAAGCAAATCAGAAAAAAAAAAACTGATGCAGTTAAAAATGTGTCGCTGAAGTCAAAAACACTCCTAGACATTTAATTTAGAATAACTTCAGCTATTGAAATTACAGTGTAGGACGATTTTTAATTTCAAATAGGTCTCGAAATTCGGACCTTAGCGAATTCTGTTTCTCAAAAAGGAAGATAATATCATTGCATTGACTCTTTCTGTCATCAACGGAAATTTGCGAAAATGAAATGGAGATTTTTTTAATGTCATAGTACGCCAATCCATATCACATTATATTGGTTGCTATCCAGGCAGAGAATGTTAGGGTTCAGACTCAGTAAGCAGGTATGGATGTCCATCTATCACACATCAATTCTACGGGTTCATACAGTCCTACAAGTATGTGATGATGGTCATATTTGGTATGAACTGTACACAATTCGGGCATTTCTGACATAATCCACAGCATCTGAAGTTCCCATTCTCGTATCTTACGTGTGAAAGTTTCACTCTGTTTGGCTTTGTTGTAGAAACTTTGTCGGTGACGTTAATCACTGGGAATGCAAGAAAGGTGTTGGGCTGGCAGTTTGCCATGAAGAAGTTCAAATATATGAAATATAATACACTCAAAGATTTTCACGTGTTGAGGGGGTAAAAACTAGAGAAATGTCTCTGTTTATTATGTATATTATCATATGATCACGTGTGCAAAGTCCAAGCACAAAATACATTCATTGGTTTTACGCCACAGCACACCAAATCTGACATCCACAAAAGGCATTATTAACTTCCTGATTTAATGAGCCACAAAAATAAGCAGGATGCAGTCATCTGATTGCCAACACTGATATTTCGTGTGTGTTGATGAATCTTAGATAATGAATTTCCCAACTATTGGCTGAAGCGTCTCTACGGTCGTATTCAAACTTTTTAGCCTCAGCTGACAAGGCCCGCAATTCTTTGCTCACTGGCTACGTTTTTCATGATGATTTACCATGAAGTATTCTGGGACAAGAATATTAGCTAATTTTATTGCTAAAAAGTGGTACAAACTTGTAGCAATAAATTACTTTTTTTTTTCTTCTAACATCTTAAATCTAAACGAAGCAATTCTACATCCTCGCGGACTGATTGTAACAGTTTATTTCATAAGAGAGCTTGACATATTTCTCAAGTATCATGTACCTACTTTGATAGTTAGGACGTTGTAGTGAAACTTCATGACAGCGCCAGTGACTCATTCAAAAGAACGCGGAAGGCCAAGAGATAGCTAGATAAACTTTGCTATTTAAAAGGCCAGTATCAATTACCTAGTGGGCGGGAATACCAGTTTCAGGGCAAAGGGCGGAGTGGAACGTCAGAAGGATCGGCTCCATGAATCTTCGCTTGTATGACATTTCTGACCCCCGTATGTCCATCGCTCCAAGAGTAATATTATATTATGTGAACAGAATGCAATTATTGTGGGGTAACAATATAGCTTACAGGCGTAAGACTTGGAGAAGAGTCATAGATGTACCACATTTACAAGAAAAACTGAATGAGTTGCCCGAAATAAAATTGGGATATACAGCTTTACAGGTGAATTCATAGTCCTCATCACTGGCGCTTGTGTAAATTAAATATTGGGCTCTTACAGCCTGTGTTTGAAATAAATCGAGGCGGGGGGGGGGGGGGGTGTCCCTAATTTTTTCTCTTATTTCTTTCTCGCAATCTATCTATTTCTCTTCCGTAACTGTTTCTTCCTCGCGCTGTTTCTCTTTGTCTCGTCATATTCCATCACTCTTTCGTGATCTTCCAAGCTCACATTAAACATCCCTCTCTCTCTCGGTCTCCCCGTCTCTCTATCTCTATCTATCACACACACACACACACACACATACACACATATACCCCCAATTCTCTCTCTGTTTCTCACTCTCTCTGTTTCTCTCTCTCTCTCTCTCTCTCTTTCTCTGTTTCTCTCTCTCTCGCTTTTTGTTCTCTCTCTTCCCTTCTCTTTCTCTCTCTCTGTCTCTTTCTCTCTCTCTCTCTCTAAATATGAAATGAAGACATTATATTATAATGTTATTTCAGATTTTTTGTTTTTAAACATATAATAACAATAATGATACATATAATGATAATCTACGAGGGTCAAACCAAACGTTTTCCACCTGACTATGAATGAATAGAGCTAGAGGTAAAATCTTGAAATTTACTGTGCATGCACACCAACTTCTTACTGGAGTGCGTGCAAATTTGCGGAAATTTTCCATTCACTAGTCCTGAGGATAAAACACTCCAAGTGATAGGCGTTGTTGATCTTCTGCTAATTAAGCATTAAAATGGAGAAAATTGAGCTCAGGGCAATTATAATGATACATTAATCACGAATATTTTACAACGACGTATCTGTCAATAATGAGAAAATATTCATATCAGATAACACAACTTGTCATAGATGAAATTATGCAAGTAGAGCAACATTGTAATATAAATGTTAGAAATACGTTCCATTTCGACCGGGGGTCACCAAACTTTTTTCACAGAGGGCCGGATAACTGACAGACTTGCAAGCGCGGACCGCATACGCAATCTGTTCAATACTTGCAAGCCACAAGAAAAACTCTAGAGCAAAGACGATTTTTAATATTAAAAGGGTATCAATTTACTAAAAAAAAAGGTCATCAAAGAGGTCAGCCTAAGGCCTGGCTTTTAACCCTCACTTGAGGAATCTTGGTTTGAGGAATCTTGTCCATCCCGTAGGTTTAGATATCCCTGGTTTTATCAAACAAAATCAAGTACCATGGCGGGCCGGATGAACTGTCGTCGCGGGCCGGATCCGGTCCGCGGGCCGTAGTTTGGTGACCCCTGCAATAGACAACCGATGCTGTTCAGTCGCCTGTGTGTTTCTAACAATTCATTTCCTCTGTTTTCTGACAGGTATAAAGAGGCTCAAGGGTTCTGCAACAGTTTTGATCTGAATATAGGAACAGTTTTCATGGTGAATTGCAGTCATCGTTTTGTCTTGTTAGTCAAACGGTGCTGACCACCGTCCTGGTGTAGTGTACTGATTGTGTGTATGTGTTGTTGTTGCTGCAGATGTCCTTCTGTTGATTCGAGAGTCAGTTTGATGTGTGTGTGTATACGGCTATGTATGTGTCAATGCTTGTGTATGTGATTGCATTTGTGTGTGTGTGTGTATATGTAGGCATGTGTATATGTGTGTGTTTGTTTGTTTGAAGTCCTGGAATTTCAATGTGTATGGAGTAACATTCTCTAAGCATTATTTTTGGTCATGTCCACATTTATGAATGCATTTTTTTCTTTCTGCTTCCGGTCACATACTCTTCTTTCCATGTGCCCAAATCAGTGACATTCTCTCTTTTCCTTCCCGTCTCTCCTGTTAAACCTATTAGTGCCATTTATAAACAGCTCTTAGGGTTTGGCTTCTGATCTTAAAACCTGTGACAGTGTCACGTTAAGTGTAGTAAGTAAACAAACGTGTTTTTTCCTCTGTCATTCATCCACGTTACTGGATTTCTTCAAAGTTTCTGTCAGACAATGGCTTCATTCGTCAGTGTTCAACTGTTTTGTCAGATGGCAAATAAAGAGGCATTTTGTTTCCGACACCGATCGCCAGATCACGTTTTCCTTTTGTCTCATTCCGTCTTCTCTCTCTCCCTCTCTCTCTCTCTCTCTCTCTCTCTCTCTCTCTCTCTCTCTCTCTCTCTCTCTCTCTCTCTCTCTCCCCCTTCTCTGTCTCTCTCCCTCTCTCTCAATCTCTGTATGTATATGTGCAATGTTCATTCTCTTCTGAGAATTTGCTTTTTTTGTTGTTGTTCTTGCTTACTTTTATTTGATTAGTTGTGTTTGGACATTTTCTTTGCGTTGTATAACATTCTCAATATTTTTAACTTCAGCATCGATCCCTGATCTCCTCAACATTAACTCTTCAGCTGGTCAAGGCTGGCAGGATACTGGACGCTGCCAGAGTGGTCATCATCACTTCAGAGCATCTTTTACAGTATAGAATCTCTGTATGGGGTCATCAGGATACAAGGTTTGGATGGATGGATGGATGGATGGACGGACGGATGGGTGAATGGATGGATGGATGGATGGATGGATGAATGGCTGGATGGATGGATGGATGGTTAAATGAATGGATGAATGGGTGAATGGATGGATGGATGGATGGATGGATGGATGGATGGATGGATGGATGGATGGATGGATGGATGGATGGATGGATGGACGGACGGACGGATGGGTGAATGGATGGGTGGATGGATGGATGGATGGATGGATGGATGGATGGATGGATGGATGGATGGATGGATGGGTGGATGATTAGGCTTACCACTGAAAATCCTCATGGTTGTGGCTTGCACCACAAGGTGTCGATATTATTGGCGATATCGGATTTGGGTGCGGGGGGGGGGGGGTGCCTTGTAAACTTTCAATGATTGAGAAAGAGGACAGTTGTGGGGCTCTAAGAGAAAAAAGGAGATGTTCTAATTGAGAGCTGTTTTGCTATGGGCGACTATGATTTCTGCGATAAGGATAGTGCTAGTAGTAACAGTAATAAAAACTGCAATGTTGAAAGTGGCATCTGCCCATCTTGGAGGTCATGTAAGTCATAAGAAAAGTACTATCCTTTTTGGTATTTGACGTAGAATAATTATTTTCATGTTTACGAGCAACATGTAAAATGTTCTTCTGTTATTTTATATTCCAGGTTCGTTCTAACTATAACAAGAACTTGCCCCACATCGCACGAACATGCCTTTGGTGAAACACATTCCAATTCTCACCCCTGGATACACAGCAACTCCAAGGATCACATTCCTTTGATCTCTAGCTTTGATCAGTCCGTAGACTCCATGCCAGAGTCTGAGGCCCGGCACAGAAAGCCACAGGGCAAGTTTGTTCATGATTCAAACATTCCTGAATACTTACGGCCCAACAGATTAAACAAACTTTCTTCAAAGACGGAGAACCCGTTGGTACCAGATCGAATACATCAGCATGAGCACTCACCTAGAGGTGGACATTTAGGTATTCGTAAACCTGCAAATTTGCACATCCACAAAACGAAAATGTCTAGTCGCCTTGCAGACTCTAATTTGAAAGACAGCGCAGTTTCAGAACATTTGCGATTTGCACATCTTCTGAAACATCAAAAACGCGTTACTACGACGCAGGCGAGTTCAGAAGTGGCAAAGCTGCAATGGATGGAAGACAAGAGACTTTTGTTTGAGGAAAAAATGAAATTTTTACGTAATTATTACCCACAGACGGCGACAAGTAAATATGAAAGTATAACGACATCAAGTCCTCAACATCGAAACACTTTTGAGAATGCCCAGACTTCCAGTGCGACATTTCCCTCACCTCAACCATTTGTGGGAAGACTTAAGACGATGCAAAGAAATACTAAACAGAGGAAGTTTCGGCGTCGCCTCAGAAACTCTGGTAATCGTGCAAATACTGTTACTGTTCGACCCTTCACTTCAACATTCCTTGATCCTGATCAAACAGTACCGCCGCCAACAGCAGCGAAATTGCTGATGGCAGCGGACACTGAAAATATTGAAGTGAGAAAGATAGAAGACAACAGTACAAATCTAAGTATTGTAGATCCCGGTTTTGCCAATCCTGGGTCATTCAAAGTCACTCCAAGTTCCCCGACCACAACAGAGGAACCAGTAGCTGAATCCTTGGCTAATAGTGCCTTGAATGCGCCATCTCCGTCGCCAGGTGGGCTCCCGCTGTTTTTGCCTTTACAGACACGCTTTCCCACGGCCGCTGGTCCTCGTATAACTCTTACAACGTTGCCAGGTCATACATCTGTGTCTTCAATGCGAGTGTTACCAACAGTTTCTATGAAGCTGCAGAGTTCTGAACAGATAGATACAGACCTTACAACTAGCAGTTCTATCTCTGCGGACAAGATGACACAACAAGAAAATGCTGCTGCCGCAATTACAGGATCAGTAACGACTGGATGGGAAGTAGTCGCCGTGATGTCTACACAGTCGTCGTTGTCACCAACTTCAGCATCGATTGTATTAGAGTCATCACATGTATCGATCTCATCTTCAAAAGTCCTACCTGTTCCAGTGGAGCTTGAAGCAACACCGACAGTATTAACACTCAGTAGTGAACAACGAATGCCCGTGCAAACATCAGATGAGCCAGGTGGTCATGCAACATCCAGTTGGATTGTGGACAAACCGAACACAGAATATCCAGATACAACGACTCTTGTGCCATCCATGAGTTCTCGGTATCTCCTAGAGGAGCAAAACACAAGAGGTCCAGCTCCCCTGAACACATTGGATTTTGAATCTGAAACAACAACCAGTTCATTAGTTACTTCCTTCCAGGATAACAAAGTTACTCGTATCTCCTTGGAATCATCAATGTCTGTGATACAGAATACAATTTCACACACATCACACACGTCATCTATCAGCCCAACCTCCACAGTGGCCAACGTTAAACCACGGAATGACCAGCTCAACAATGGTATTGTGTTAGAAGATTCCGAATCTAGCGAAACAGAAACGATGACCCCGTCCAAGAAACGACCACTGAAGACTACTACCACAGCTGAAATGTTGGTTATGGCGACATCTGCCCCGGAGACAAAACGAATACGACCATCTCAACCTTCAGAATTGTTGATGACGTCAGAGATTCCCTTCGGTACAGTGACCCCTCAACCAGAAAAGGATCCTGAAGGCATCGATGAAGACTCGTTCTGGCCGGTGGTGGCCGGTCTGGTGATTGGAATACCTGCTGTCATTGTAATCGGCATTGCGATTACCGTCATCCACAAGAGAAGGTTGGCCAAACCGGCAGTGTTGGCCCGTGCTGACATGGCCACTGTTGCTTTGCACCCATCAGCTCAAACTATTTAACCCTTTCACGCTTCTAGTATCTGCACTCAGGTATAATCATATCTGTGCTTTGTTTATGGTATCTGTCATTCATTCATTTCATGCTTTCCATACCTCTAAATTTAGTCAACATTTATGATTCGAACAATTTGAATTCTAAGAGCAACAACTCTGTATAATCTGTAAGCTTTCTAATCACCAGCTTTTCAGTTTGCCAGTTTGCTTTGACTGTTTTAAGGTTTTTTTATAAACCAGGGTATTAATTGAGAATTATATATATAATATGTGTGTTTGGTCATGAAAGGACGCACTCTTCTCAGGCATATAATTCTTTTAATAAGACTTTCACAGGCTGAAATGAAAACTAATCTGGTCAAAACACTGAATGAGAAATGTAGAAATGTAAAGTATTTTTGACTCTCAAGGGATTCCTCAACAAACGTCTTAGACGTTTGCTATACGCAAAGGGGCAAATCAATAGTAATGCAAACGAATGTTCAAGTGAGGTACTTCCATCGTCGTAGCCCAAAATACTCTCTTTCTTTCTGTACTGTTCTTGTATCATGCATCAAATCTATGGGCCTACGGTTTTCTACTCTGATATATCATCTTTCCTTTAAATAGAAAAGCTGCAGATTCTAGTACGGCAATATATTCCTTGTGTTTATCACTCTGCGCTGTTTATCTTCTCTGTTACAAAAATCTTAAGCAACATTTATCTTAGTAAGCAGGATATTTTTTTTTTTTTTAATTATCTAAATCTCACTTGTTTCAATAGCATTTGGGGGGAGGAGGGAGGGAGTATTTCCTGCATCTCTCTTCTATTATAGACACTGAAAGTACATTCGGCTCAGGCGATAAAAAGACATACTTAGATCTATTCATTGTCAGTACAAGAGTTCAAGTGATTCATTTCACCGAAGTTACTTCCTACGTTTCGGATTTTTTCGTGCACCTGAGTTGAAATCCATTTTAAGTCAGTTGTGTCTAGTTCCGTGAATCGAGCAGCAATAAATTTACAGTAGATGCTAATTTATTTCCACGGGAAAATTCCTTGACTATTCCTTGTATTATCATTAAAACATGAAGGTAGTGAAGATACTGCATTCTCTCCTTGCCCTCCTGGCCTTCTTGTTAGGTACACACTCCACTCTTGGGTCTAAGTTTTCTCTAAAAACCTGATTTATCACAACAACGCTTGTCTTGGACCTTCCTCACAGCAACCACCCTCAAATGCTTATCTTGTTTATCTGAAAACATAGGTAAGGTTTCTGAGATTACGAGTCAGAACTTGAGGCACTGATATTAAGACAAAATCATGAGCGTGCTCTGTACCCCCGAGGGTAAAATGACGTATTTTAAGGAATATCAATATTGTTTATGAGCATTCTGATTATATGCACCATCTTCATGACGGTGTCTGATTATTTTACTTTGGGGGCAAAAAATTTTTGTCTCCTCCATTTTGCACTGAATTTCCTTGTTTCTTTTTCCTATGTAGCATTTATTTTTCTTCTGGTTTTCTATAAAACCTAACATTGATCGGTGGATGGATGGATGAATAGATGGATGGATGGATGGAGGGGTGGATGGATGGATGGATGGATAGAGGGGTGGATGGATGGATGGATGGGTGGATGGGTGTATGGATGATAGTTGGATGGATGGATGGGTGGATGGATGGATGGGTGGGTGGATGGTTGGATGGATGGAGGGGTGGATGGATGGATGGATGGGTGGATGGATGGATGGGTGGGTGGATGGTTGGATGGATGGAGGGGTGGATGGATGGATGGATGGATGTGTGGATGGATGGTTGGATGGATGGATGGTTGGATGGATGGGTGGATGGATGGATGGATGGATGGAGGGTGGATGGATGAATGGATGGATGGAGGGGTTGGATGGATGGATGGATGGATGAATGGATGGATGAACACACGTGCGAATGATTTTTATGTATAGTTCTCTGGTCTAAGCCCACAAAGAAATGTTCATTTATTTCTTTGTTTTTCTGTTATCCTTTTTCCCTTTTGTGTTTAATAATAACCGCCCAGATCACTGGAAGTAAAAATAATTTGTTTTAATTGTGTACTTTTCAGCACACCAGATCCTGCCAAGTTCTTTAACATGCAGGCTCTGAAAAGCTCCCCGCATGCATCCATGGACAGCAGTTACTCAGGACCAGAGATCGCCCATCAATCAAGCGTGGATGTTTGACAGAGGACATTTCTTAGTTACGTCCATTTACAATTCACAGAAAGAGCCTGAGTTATCACCCCGTATTTTTCCCGCTGGAGCAGAAGTCATACCAGAGGAGCTTAGTCTTATGATATGAAATGTAACGTCTTGGCTTATCTTCATTAACGATCATTTGTAAATAAATTCAACCAGCCTCAAAAATTGTGCATTATCATCTGTTCAAAGTGAAAGCCAAACATTTTCAAAGAATCGTCTAGTTCAGCGGTTACTAACCGTGTTAAACCTTTCTCATCTATATTAATGTTTCATGACTTTTTCCATCCACAATTCAAGTTCGATTCCATAAACCTAAAAATACTGAGGGGACAACTCAGGTTAACGGGAATCAAGCAACAGAGACTGAATTGAACTTTAGTACAAATTATTAGGCGCAAATTGGGATTTAACAAAATATAAGTATTTTCGTAAAACATCCCAGCCGGCATCCTTACATCAATCCGACGTAGATTTATATAGGACTTCCAATGGGTCGGTAGGATTATCATAGGGGCAGGTCCCTTACATCCAAGCGGATCTACATATTAAAGATGTCATTCCTATTATGCAAACTTGACGTCAGTCCTTTGCATCGGATTTCCGTAGGTAGCTGGTTGGGATGCTCTTACCCTACGGGCCAGCATCCCACGTCTGAACGGAGCATTTCCTGGGGGTTATACACCATACTGAAGTGTCCATTTGCAAACAAAGATCGCCTTACTACACAACAGCTGTCCAAACTATACACTTATCACACACGTGGTATCGCTGGACACGCGAGGACAAAGGAAGCTTACCAAAATTTCTCTGTTTTTGGTTCAACGTCAAGGGATATTAAAATTTTCCATTACAGTGGTCAAGGAATACCCTTACAACGTCATAATGCAGACTGAGTTGTATCGGCTGCCATTAGGGAAGCGTGCGACGTAGTGTGCGTTGTACTGTAGGGAAAGAGTTAACAACCTTCTGAAAATTCCAAGCTCACCCCCGGGAATTAGGACCCACTAGTGTTACCCTTTGTATGTTTGGAAATGATCACTAGGAATTTACTTGCGTGCATTTCAATGTCGAATTAATAACAAAAAAACAAAATGAGCTTTTCGTAAGGTCAGTCTTCCTGTGCCACCCACTAAAAGAACGTCAGCGAGTGTGGAAACCTGCACAACCACTTTTGCTCTTCCACATTTAACAGTTTCATTTCCTCATGCACACCCAGCAGTGAAAACGTTGGTTAACACATGTCTGACTTGCTTGGAAAATGTCAATGGATGATATTTTTGTGATAATGATTAACTTTTAATGTATCATCAAGATGTTTTTTCTAGTGCACCCGTTCATAGTTTCTGCCATTGGATAATGTTAGGTAACACGTTGGATCCACAACAGTACAGTTATTGTAGAAATGCACTGTATTATTGCTCTAAGTGCTGTTTATTTTTGTGCAACTACTAGGGCCCAGAGCACTTAGCCAGTTCTGTTTTGACACTGTTTGAGTGTGAGGTGTGACTACGGAGTTAAACGGAACTTGGGGCACTAGTGAGCCTGAAGAGACAAGTCTGTCAAGCTAGTTGATTCAAAATTAATGGAGTTCACGCCTGGGTCCAAACTGACTCAAAACGACTTGACTAAGTGAGCCGTGGCTCGTATGAGTGCCCCAAAATTTGAAGTCCAATGTATCCCCATTTCAGGTTGTCAGAATCTTTATGTAAGAAAGTATAGAGAGTTAACAGTTTGAAAAGGCTGTTGGATTATTATTACCTTGTGTCAGAGACACTTTTTTCTGTTGTTTTGACAACCATTGGCAATATGAGGGCATGTAGTTATACAACACTCCACTTAACCATCATCCTGCCAAAATACTGTGTGCTGCTTTTTGATCGTCTTCGATATAGCATTTTAATTGCCCTTTTATCCCAACATGAGCTGTAGATCCGTAACGCTGGTTCTTAACCTTTTGAAACCTGCCTCCTACTATATTCAAGTCCCCTGGCAATATCCTCCCCCCCCCCCTACTATATTCAAGTCCCCTGGCACTATCCTCCCCCCCCCCCCCAAAATCAACAATTCAACCATTTTATTTTTCAAAAACTCATTTATTGGAATTCATAGAATTCTTCCAGAACGAACAAATGAACATACTTTGAACGTACACGTAAGTGTGATGTTTGACATCGTTTCTGCTTAACGAACTCCTGTTTTCTATCACTCGAGGGCCACTTGGGTGGGTTTTTCGCTTTGTATTCTTAACTTTTTGAAACATCCTTTATCGGATTCGAGTCTATAGGTTTTGCAACACTGATAGAGCCACCCAGGTGAGTGGAATCAAACAAGGGAAATTGAGTAAACAGGAGTAAAAAAAAAAATATGAAATAAGAAAAATAAAAGCAACTCTATACTTTAAAGGTACATTACACAGTGCATTATTTCCATAGAATAAATCTTCTTCCGGCTTAAGAACTACTAATACCACATGTTACATTCAGTCTATTGTTTTAACACTACATCAGTATTGGTAAAGCATATGTTTGATTTTTGTACGTCTCAGACATTCCCTTTAATGATATGACTGTACTTTTTTCTTAAAATGCAATTTATTATATTATGTGTGATTTTTAAATTACAATGAGTTTAGTTATATTTATATGTATAAATATTGTTTTGTACATAGGCGAGAATGAAACAAGAAGGTATCTGAAAGACAAGAGTGGAGACGCTGAGAGGAAGAAATTGTTAGTTGTTCTAAAGTAAACAGCCACAAGTCAGAGCATTTGACTTGAAGTGAAACCAGTCATGTACTGCCTGAACGTTGTGTGGTGTATATGAAACTGAACGAATAAATGGGATTTTGTTATTTCAACTGAGCGAGTGATACATGTATGATCAAACAAAGTCGCTAAACAAGCCCCTTGTCACCTGCAGCACGAAACCAAAATATGATTCTCATGTGTAACATTTTGGGATTTGTTTTTCATTATTTATATCTTCCAGTAGGGCTGTTTCAGTTCTGTGGAAGTCCTTCCGTAGAGGCAGTTTCCGAGTGGTGCCAACAGAAAAATTAATGTAGTTGAATAGTGAACAAACTCAGTATTTTCTCTCTTTGGCTTTACTTGGAAACTGTCCTTAGGCCAAGCGCACACGAGTGATTTTCTAGTTGCCCAGTCCGAGAAACTATTCAGCTACCGGAATTGAACAAATTTTAATGGTCCTCCTATTCGAGGCGCGCATTGGCGATTTGTTTTTTTTTTTTTTATCTACCAAGTGAAAAGTAGCTATTTAATTACCGATAACTAAATAGTTTCTCTGACTGGGTGACCCAAAAGTTCACGTTTGCCCCGGCCGCGTGTTTGCCGATTGCAGTGCAGACCAGCAAATTCAGGAGTGGGGCAGCAACACACCCACATCCCAGGGATTTTCGGTGACTTTCAGAGTCATTTTAGGGTTAGGCTTAGGGTGCACAGTCCAGAGGTTGCAGCACCCATGGCAGTGTGCGACAGGACGAGAAATCCCTTAGCCGATGACCTGTGGGTTGTTGCTGCCCCGCTCCTGAATGTGCTGGTCTGTACTGCAATCGGCAAACATGCGCCCCGGCGTTACCAAAGCATCGCCTTGTTTTGTTTTGTTTTTGTGGCAGTGCTCTGTCTTCGTCCTTCCTTGTCGTCTTTTGTGTAAAATATTAACCAAATGTTATTGCCCATCACCGTGTCCCATGAACCAGTTTTGAGGTATTGTGACATTTGACTTGTGATATGTGTCCAGGTTGTGGGCGAATAAGGAGGGAATATAATTTATTTGCTTCTTTCCACAACGTGAAACTTGTAAATATTTTCAGTAGACTTGATAAATTAATATTCTTTTTACGGTGAAAATCATTTATATTTGTTTCCTTTATGCTATATTCTATATTTTGAGTAAAGTTGGAATGAAGGACGGATGGGAACTGTGCACGAGAAGAGAAACGGATGAGTTTGCTTTGTTATGTAAAAAACATATCGCCCACGTCAATTTTTTAAAAAAAAATCACAAACATGTTTGGTTGGGCTTGTGTGTGTTTTTATCATCAACTTCTCGGTCGTTCTTGTCTGTTTCAATCATTTCATTTGTTTGATGTTGCTGTTGTCTTACACGGTAATTAATCACAATGTGTTTAAATCTAACAGCTTCAGCCTAACCGGCTACAGAGTACACATCAGTTGATTTCATGGAGAAAATCTGTGTATTTTCAAGGCATCTCAGTTAACCACAATCGACCTACATTTTGATACAAATTATTAACCCTTTCAATGCCGAAACTGTACTGCTATGATTTTTATAGGCCCTTTTCCTTCTGAATGTGATCGTTTCGGTTGTTCTAGAAGATAAGAAGGAACGTTTTAAGCAAAGTTTCTCAAATGTCTAAAAATTTTCCAGTAGACAAATTCACAGCCGACATGGAAATGATTATTCATGATATTAGGCTGTCACCATTCACTGGATTAAATGCCTTTCGTTGTCTACCCTCACAGGCCCCATCTCTGTGTATTATCATTATTTCATCTCACAGTTTGTCAGGAGGATTCAATCTAAATCCTTCATCTCACACCTCCCATGTGTCTCTCTCTGTTATCTTATTCAGGAGGGGGGGGGGGGGGGTCTTTGATGTCATTGGCAACGTTCTTTCTTTACACGTACCTCAATGGGTAATCGCTGGCCTGTCATGAACTCCTGAAGTGCAAAAGATCTAGTTTTACTGGAGTAGAGAAAATGGGTTCCACTTCAAGTGTATTCCTTAGTCCTTGTTTTAAATACAATTTTAGTTCTTTAAATAAACATCTGAAATACCGTAAACACACCCCCCCCCCCCTTCCAACCTTCCCTTGTTGAATAGAAAAATAGAAACTCAAATTCCATCACGGGGTTCATAGAGTGTATGACAAAAAAGAGTTGTCATCAGCAGATGTACTAATACACATCCCAGCCGGCAAGCCCACGCAAATCCGATTCGTAGGATTAACATCAAGTTTTCACTGAAGAATGACATCATTCCTACGTACATCAGCTGGGTACCTGGACGCGACATTATGCTGACGTCGGTTTGATGTAGGTAATGGCCCTACGGTAATCCTACCAATCTTACGGAAATTCTATACAAATCTACGTTTGATTAACGTAGGGGTGCTGGCTGGGATGTTCAGTTTCATGCTAGGGCCAGCGTTGAGGAAACTTTGATAACTGCACATTCGTTAGTTCACAAGCTGTAGGTTAAAGAGTACTAGCACTTAGGAACCGTCAAGCCTAGAGTTCAACGAGTCAGTAAGTAGTACATTAAGCCAAGAACCAGGTTTACAGTCAAAGTACCCATAATAATCTCTATGTTGACAATATTTACCGCAGTCCAGACATCGTGCAGCTCAGCTACCTGAGCAAACACCTGTCTATGTGGTGGATCAAAGCAATAGTCCTTGGGATGTGGGTGTGGCAAGATTTGGGGAGGGGCATGTATAAGCAAGATTGTGTTTCTTATTAATGGTCACCATTTCTCCTAAATCAGATTTTATACTCTTTGAGAAGAAGCTTTAACCCCGTTTTACACTCGGGTTCTGACAGACGCCAAACACTCACTCTTTTCATCACCCCATCCCCCAACCGAAATGTGAAATAGGATTAATCTTATGGTTACCACATTGATTTATTTTTTCAGACCAGCCCAAACTCATCTAACAAACTACGCCCGACCGAGGGGGAACCCTTATAAACCCCAGCGAATGTGCAGTTCCCTAATATAATTCATTCCTACCGTCTAAGCCAGATTCAGAATAGAGAGACATGGGGCAGGCAGAGAGACAGAATACAGATTAGTGGACGGGAAAGAACCAACGAATAGATAGATAGAGAAGCAAGAGGACAAAAACAATGACCTTCATTTTCTATTATATTTTATTTAGTTTCCTAAAAACCAAAGCACAATTTGAATAGCTCATTAAGTGTAGACACGTGAAGAAAATTATGGCACAAAAGCGCATTTAAATCTAAATGCGAATAATTTAAAGTCATAAAACAGCATGGATTAAACATAATTATATTAAGATAACATTTCCATACACGCTTAGGTATCTTCAAAAAAGTGAGCAAACATACACATGTACACACTTTAACCGTCTCCTTTTCACCCAGCATATAACACGACCAGCGATGTCAATGCTTACTCTCGCACCCACTTACAATGAATATAATATCTCCTAAAATCACACAGTGTATAGCTCAGCAAACAATCACATTATATAGCTGATATTAAACATTATACAAATACTGTATTTAAAGGCTGGATCAGGTGCCTATGTGGAGGCTTTAATGGAGTAGGGAGCGGTAGTAAACAAACACATTTCTATGTGGTTTTTTGTTGCTCTTTATAGGTCATTTCTTCTGTTAATGGACTGGTAGTGTCATGGTACTGAACAAAAAGTTAAACTTAGTGATCCCGGCCGTTTAAATTATTGTCGTTCCAATGCAATCTTAGCATATCCAAAAATTGTTTTTTCTTGAATGCTCAAGCACCCATTTCACTGTCAATTCACCAAGAGTTTGGTCGGTCACAAAAAAAATAGAAACAAACTCCATACTTTCGACAAAATGATTGTTTTTAGCAAGATTATAACCTCATTATATCCGTAAATTTTAATGAGAAACTTCTATCATTTGTTATTTCCCTAAATGCCATTAACATAACCCAAATCCATGAGCTTTCACTTCGATATGCAGGTGTGGTAGAAATACATTTTAGGGAGGGGACAGAGAGGTATGGTGTTTTCACAAAAGTTCTATACCTTCCTTTGTGGTTATTATTCACACTCAGGGGGTTAATTAATTGTTTCTGTACCTTACCAATACTTTAAAAGAGTTGATCGTTCGAAAACTTGTTCACGACACTGTATCTTTTATATCTGAACCCAATAATGCTAATAAAGAATACAAAAATAATATTTGCCTTAATACAAAGCAAGAAATTCAGCCAGCTGGAAATAAGTGAACTAACTAGGAAAGCTAAGGACAGGATTGGGTGGAGGAGATTTTGTCGTGACATCCACTGTAGCAGCTAACATCGATGACGATGAAGCCGACAGGTGACAGGTGACAAAGCAAGCACTTCAGTTTTTCCACATCATTTTTCCCCAGACAAACCCATTATTAAGGCCCATTTATTCAGCTCTATTCAGGTGCATGCACCATGCAATAAGCAAACGGCATGTGCCCGACTTTTATATTTGAACTTCGATAAGGAGTTTGAAACTATTCGGGCAAACTCCTGGGGTATCAGGATCGCGCCCTTCTTTGTACAGGGACTTCAGAAGGACGCCAATGTTTACAACCAGCCAGTCCACACCTGAGTAAGATATTTTTTTGAAGTTTGCAAAATTATCACAGGGTCTTTTCATGGTGGTTAGCCTGCACCGAGGTAGAAAGGGATTTCTAAGCTTCTGCATAAAAAACAGTTCGAAGTTGCCGCTGCGGGTGTTTCAAGGCGTCAACGGGTCATTCGGTAATTTGCCCCCCGATGAAACGAGAATACTAGAAAGTGAGGAATGTCAAGCTTTGCTTCTTGAGAGAAAAGAACTGAACACAGCATAATGATATAAGATAAAACAGAAATACGCCATACTAAAATGAGAAAATGTACAAGGATGCGAACTATTTTTCACTTATCAAAACTTCATTTTCTGATTAGCCTGACTAAACGCTGTGTAAATTACAATAAATCTCATTAAAGCATCTTTGTAGAGCAGTTGACACAGAGGTCTAAAATATTTGACTTCATTCCACTTGGACATGATGATGAGTGGAAAACATATATACTCATGATGAATATAAAAAATACTCTATATGGAAGTTTGTCTAGGCCAACAGGTACATATAATTAATACTGCTGTATAAGCTACATACTTAACTATCACTGATTTGTGGTCTTGATAATTCCGAGTTTTATAAAAACGGATTGAAAGACTTTATAACAATATCTTACAGAACGTGTTTCATAAAAACTGCTGGCAATGATCTCTGACTAGATGGACTTGAGACCATTTGTAAGCTATGTACCTTGGCTTATATTAGATAAACGGTGGCTTCAACTTAATTTCAATTCTGTGCAGGTTTTGTTTTCAACAACATTCTTCAGGTAAAAAAAAGAAAACCACTGGACTTTTTCATGAGAATTGTTGGCCGTGCGAGTATACTGATCCAGCCTTACAATGTAACCATTTTTCAGTTTACCTGTAGTTCATAATACTGATTCAATCAATAATAAACTCGTCCGTTGTTTGGTAATCTCTTTCTAGCGTAACTTTTCAGTGGTTGCAGTTATGCGACAATGCGGCGACCTTTTCCTTTAGTACATTACTATACTTTTATGTACATTATTTTATGCCCAGCAACCGTTCAATCACAATTATCACAGTTTGAAAGGGGCGGGGCACTCTGGTGAGTAGTCTAACTACATGACAATGACTCTGGACAGCCTGTCATCTGAAGAATGTTCTGGAAACTGGAAATTCTGTTGCAAAAACCTCTGTCTCATGGTATTGCGAGTACTCCAGCGTGAGTCCCGACGTTTTCGACTCAGCCGACGTGCAACTATGGTTCCTCTGTTGGTACTACCGGCGCGGCTCAGTTGCTGCTGTAGGCGGCCCAGCTTGTGGTCCACAATGTTCTTGTACATGGGAAAGTGTCCCGGAACTCTTGGACGATGATACCAGTTGTCTGGCCACACCATCTACAATAGATTGAAATAGAATATAACTCAAACAGTTGCTCCATACAGTCATGGTCGTATATTTACAGGAGGTAATATATGAGTATGTGCGTCTCTGTGTATGTTGATTTGCATTATGCTACAGGTACTCGGTATTGAGTCTGAATGAACTGCCTGAATCTTGATTCTCATTTCTTAGCACGATCCATCCGGATTCTCATTTCTTAGCACGATCCATCCAGATTCTCATTTCTTGGTAAAAAAAAACATCCAAAGGAATTAGTGTGCAAAACAGTGAGGACCAGTACACTTAAGGGAGTGTAAGGGGGTGAGGTGGCATATTTCTCTGAAGAGGTTGTGAAAAAATATAGTTCATATAACAGGGAAGGAGGGATGTGGACTGGAATCGAATGGGGACTGACAGATTACACCAAAGGTGAATATTTTGATTTGTTTTTCTTTTGCCATGAATGAACTCTGAATATTTCTTTTGAAAAAAGGGTAAGCAAAGAAAAAAGACAAAGAGAGATTCACACTGTACCTGGTTGGTGTATTCTGGGCTAATTGCGTCCGTGATGGAGTGAGCGTCGTAGTCGGGGTCTTCCCTGATGTCAGAGGGAAGACTGTCACCATCATCTTCAAGATCAGAGTCGCCATAATCTGGTACAGGTTCCAAGTTCTGATGTTTCTGGATCTCATGTACCACAAATCTGGATAGAAACATTTGTTCAGTTAATAGACACTGAGTACTTGGATCTTCTGTGAGTTAAACTAATCTTTTTTCCAACAGTCCTTAAAATCTGTCGAGAACTCTTGCACCTGTATTCATTGTTTCCCAAAGTTTCCCTCGCTAAAATGCATGTTTTTCACGGCCATTAGAATTCTTAAACCACGGTAAAACAGCAGGCTAATGTTTCTGTGCTTCTCTAAATATCCTCAGAATTCTCTATCTTCTTCATGTTGCTAACAAAGCTAAATTTTTTCATGAGGCAACTTTTCTAGCATGTCTTGCATTCTGACTTAATCCAAATTAGAACCAAATTCAACGCCCGCTTTTGTAACAGTAAAAAAAAAAGTAAAAGTCCCTTAGTGCATCAAGACAAATTTGATCTGTAACATGCCCTTTGATTTCAACGGGTTGTGTATGATTTGAAATGTCCAGTCTTATGTGTTATCTTTCTTAGTTTCATCGTGTCAGTTCAGATCACAGATAAAACTAAAGTTATGTTTAAAACTAATAGAATTTGTTAAACACAGAAAGATTTGAATTGTACTAAACTGTACTGATGCCAATCTTCATCTTTCAATTACCAAGTACTGATTTATATTATATCTGAACGTTAAACAAATTGTATTATTTTCTGTCTAAAATTTTTACCTGGCAAAGTCTTCATCAGTAGGATTTTTTCTAAACCAGTCAACGCGAGTGCTGGACATCAAATGTAAGAAAGTGCCCCATCTGTGCATGATCATGCCGACGAACTGTGAAATGCAAGCAGAAATTTTTAATATAAACTCATGTTTTCGATGTCACAAATATGTTTTATGACGACAACATTTTGATAATTTGCTATAATAATGTGCAAAGGTGAGTGATGGGCTTCAAAGAATCTTATAGTACTAAGACAATACATAATGTGCATGAATTTGAAAAAGCAATGTCCATGTAAACTGCAGAAAAGTAATGGTAAAGAGAATTTATCAATTCCAGTTATAACAATTTAACTTCTGCAATTATTGTGGTATTGATATGAGAAGACATTTAGCGATTAACTTAAAAAAAAAAAAAAGAACATGGACATGTTCTGCAGACGAAAGTTCCAACGAAATAATATTTCTTGCTTACCTGTATCACCATAACCAAGGCAAAGACAGACAGGAAGATGAGCGACATTGGCTCGTACTTGTTGATGATGTAATAGTCTTTCAGGATGTCCTCAGAGGCCTGCAGTTGGAGGGCAATGACAGTCCACAAGAAGTTGAGCATGATGTAGATAAACACCACGTTATTTCGAATCTCCCGTAAATCATTTGCAATTTTCTCCTTCTGCTCCTTGTTCTCGTCCAGTGGATGAAGATATTTCCGGATGAGAAAACTCCAGAAATCAACTTCACTTTCGTCCAGTTTCTCCACGGGTCCATCCCCCATTTCATCCAGTCGGAGCCAGTAAGGACTATCAGGATTTGGTTCATAACCCGTGACTTCCTGAACTGTTGCTTTCTTCTGAATAGGCTCGGGTTTGTCATCGGTTGCGGGTTGGGCCTGTTGATTTTGGGTTGCGTTGTTGTCTTGAGCTTGCTGCAGATCGTTCCTAAGACCCCAGATACTCTTAATAAGATCTCGTACCTCAGTGACGATGTTCAACAATCCCATACTTGTGAAAATATTCCATGATTTTTTCTTTTTCTTCTTTTCTTCCTCCGCCTGCTTCATGGCTTCTTCCTCCTCGGGTGTCATCTTTTTGGGTACCTCTCTAGTACCCCAGGACACGTTATTCAGATTACACAAGTAGAAAATGGTGAGGAGGATGAAAGTGGACGGGATGACCATGAAGTAAATGGCCCCGTACACAAGACAGTAAAATTCCTGTGGATGTAGTAGTGCTGCCGTGATGAAGATGATGCCGAGGCCGCTGAGGAAAACTACGTTAGGACTGCCGAAGTTCTCTGTGGCGATGCTGATGATGGTTCCTACCGTAGCTATCATCATCACAACAGTGTAAATGGCCGTCAGAACTGCGCCGACTTTTACCTGAAAGACAGTGATAAAATACGTGGAAGGAGTTAGAAAAATATGCATAATGGAGACTTTTTAGACGATGTGTCAGTACTTCAATGCCTAACTTGCTTAGGTTTAGGATAGGAGTCTAGATAACATTCATTGGTTTGTGTATTTGTTCTTGGAAAGTTGCATCCTATTTCAGCGCTTGCAATGAGTCCATGTCAGAGACGAAACTGCAAAAGGGATCTCCTCCCCCCTCGTCCCCGCAAAAGTAAATTAACATAAGATTCAGTTAAAGATGACTACAGTAGGACACTTATTGAGCGTCCTGTAAACAGTGGTAGGTACATACATGATTTGTGGGAAAACATCTGCTAATCATTGTTGCTATCTTCAGTCGGGTCCGTAATTACAAAACCGATATTGTGTGGGAGACGTAGAAATGCTAAGAACATGAGCAACAAAAGCGTTTTCTTGTACAGACGATTTAGAGCCATAATGCATTAAGTATAGTCTGTTTTGCTTCGGTTTGGAATCAGACATGAACATCATTGGCATGAATTGGCGAGATAGTCCTGTTTCAGTTTCACTGGTGAGCGAAATCTCGTTACACTCCAGAGTCCACATCCCACACCAATATCGAGCAAACAGGCTTGACTCGATGCCCTAATGTCCTTTTCTATGACTCAAAAGTAAGAACATTTAAAAATGACCCACCTGTGTGTTCGTTTTCTGCGTGAGACAAACGATGACGTAAATGGCCACAGGTATAATGGAGAGCACATAGGACCACCAGATGTTCAGATCCAGGACTGTGTTGTATGAACTTGTTATCATAAGAACCACGGTAGAAGGTGCCAGAATTGAGGATGCCATGAGGATAAACTGTAGGACAAAAGACATTATTGTTAAAACATATCGTGTTTCTCGTTAAGCCCTTCGAATACCAGACGAGACAGCTGTGAAGTATCTGTGACAAGCAACTTGAATTTTAGTTCGTGCTTTCTTCTATTATTTACCTTTATTTAAACATTTAGTCAGCTCGGTATATCAAATTTGTTGCTACTGTGAGCGTTGCATCTCTAAGATCTAGGTGTTGCTGTATGAAACATTTTTACTTTAGGAGTTTTGCAAATGTGATCCCTGAAATTAAAGACATTGTATTCTCGCCCTTATTTCAGGCTTAACAGTAATTTTGCTCTTGCTTTTTGAGGTCTGCCACTGGACATTTGGCTAAATGGACACGGAACCTTGAAGACAAGCCTAAAATTGGCTGTAAATTTGTATTCATAATTTGCAATTTTTGTTAAGTTTTACCTGGTAGAAAATGTAAAGTCTGCTGATGTTGTCGTTGAGCCTGACCGTGTCTCGCCAGGACCCCAGTAAGTCCATCATGTTAGCCAAGGTGGACGGTGACCAGCGGCGTCGTTGGTTGAAGAATTCGTTGAATGTTTCTGGGGCAAAGGTCAGGGCATCGGCACCAGCGCTGTAGTCAATACGGTGTCCTTGTTGCAGGAGTAGTGTGCACAGCCATCTGTCTTCCCCTGGATTGATGAATGGATGGATGAATGGACGAATGGATGGATGGATGGATAGATGTTAACAACTCATTGGATGAGATTAAGAATCTTCGATATTGTAGAGTATATGCCAATGATTAAAAACTTAAATGACCAGCTTAACTTTTAATAATTTGCCTTACATATATAACAAAAAGGACTTTACACTCAGCATCACTACCATATTAAGACACAGCCGAAAGTCCTTTGTTTCTAAGGTTTCTTTATCCTGCTTCTTTATCTAGAACAAACTTACTAATGAATGTAAGACAAGACAGTGGCAAATTTCCAATGTACCTTTACAAAATGTCCAAACTCACCTTGCTCAAACTGAATGAAATGTCTCGCCTCCGTAGGTTTGGTTGTATACATCCTCATCACGTTGTCGTCCATGAGAGCAGAACCTCTGAACAAACTGTAGCATCCAGGGCAGCACAAGACACACCCAAACACATGCTCGGCAGCTTTCTGTAACCAATGACCCACTGCGTACTCAAACTGCTGATACCAAACCATTGGACCTGACATAGGAGAGCAAAAACAGTGAGTTTACTTGTACAAACAAAACAGTTGTAAAATCCCATGCTTATATGTCAATGCAAGCATAAAGTGAATATTGAAGTATACTAGCTGTACTGTTTATTAGGACCGTTGCGACACAGTGGTCTGAAATATTCTTTTTAAAAGGCCCAAATCTATTTCTTTTAGAGATGGTCCCCAGAGGTCTAATATATATGTAATGAAGTTACATACAACACGCTGTATATTTAGAGTGGCGGTTTAAAAAAAGTAAGTTTAAGAATGAACTGTCTGTTTTGTAATTATCTGCAACAGTCTACGACCAAAAATAGATCTTTGTACAGATCTCTGTTTGATCTTATGCTACAGTAATGATATAGCACAGAAATGCATGGTTAGGGAGATGAGTGAAGACCCACCTGAGCCGATAGGATGAATTCTACCACAAACAGCACCAACTTTCTTGTTCTTTTTCATACGGTCTACCAGAAGTTTGACAGAATCAGGCTTAAAGTCCACATCCCCGTCAAGTGTAAGGATGAAGGTGTTCTCTGATTTTTCAACAATCTAATGTAGGGTGATAAACAGTTTAGACACAGATCAGGATTTATACAGTATGTAAATGAAATGGCTAAAACGACAAAATAACTAATGATGAAGTTTAAAAATTGCACCAATGACAATATTCATAAGATTTATCTGTTTGTTTAGAAAGCGAACTGATTAAGAAAGAATTGTGGCAGAAAGAACTTTTACAATTATTCACTTAAAGATGTGAATATGTACATCCTTACAAGAACCAAGAGCAGGGCTAATTAATAATCAGTTTTTACTCCTTTTTCTTGATCTCCTGTTGTGATTTCATTGTACCGGCACCTGTCTTTCGGTACTTAGTTGATAAAATGTTTTAACTAAACTGACACACGCAGCAGGTGCTTCCTTTTCTTGTAAATAAAAGTCCATAACGCTCCAGGTAAGTTCAGGGTCCATTTTAAAGAAAATAGTAAACTGCTTTTATTGTTAAATTGTTATAATAACTTCCACCACGTTTCATGACTTTGCCGCCCACCGGTAAAGAATTCAGTCGTCAAGTGGAGTTAATTTGAAGTAAAGCAGTTAAGTCTACTGTAAGACTGAACAAACCTGTTCGTAGGTCTCAGGTGGCGTTTTCATCAGGAGCTGCTTCAGTGGCAAGTGGGACCTCTTCTCGCGCTTTTTACCGCCCTTTTTCTTTCTGTTTCTCACGGATCCGTTCATTTGACGAGTTTTCTCTTCTTCCATTATATCACTACCATCACCAGCTCCAAGTAGACGGAAACCCAGAAGGTAATACAGATACATAACCTGGTGGACATAGGAAAATGCATGAACATTTGTTTTTCAAGAGAAATGCTGTGGGGTCGCAGTGCAGAGCTCAGATGGCAAAGCTCTATGTCAGCATCAAATAACAACAAAAGTGTACACAGAATTCTAAACATTCTAAATTTATGTCGAGGATCCCAGAGAACGAAATCTTGCATTTTTTTTTTTTTTACTTTTGCTTTGGATTTATTTTCTTTTAGAATTAAGTTGTTTGTTTCTAGTTTTTCCATACTGCTGTAAAATACATGATGTAATGATAGCAATGATAAATGTATTCAGTGCATGTTATCACAGTGTTATAGATTTTTCGGAATTCTCGGCGTTTGCTGGGATGAGGTGTTAAACACTGCTTTAAACCATGCAGCCGTGTTAGAAAAATATCATCCATCGTTCGGCAATATGTTTAAATATAATATATTCTTCTTGATCCCTTTTTGTCACCAAATTTCCCTCAGATACCAGTATCTAAATGTGTCAGACCAGGCCAAAACAAAAAAATCTCCAACAAACCTGTGACCATCTTTTTCTGTGTCTGATCTTATTCTTGTCCTTCATGTGTACTACCATCTGAGTCTGGCCAGGCATTGTCCAGATAAGGCGGCCGCCATAAGGAGTGGTCACTTTGACAGGAGACGGGATGACGATGAAGCCTTTAACGACAGATCTGGGGGAAAAACAATTGAAACTCGAGGGTGAGCGAGACGATAGTCCTGAGATCTTCAAGGGTAGGAAAACTTCCTGAAACAATTTTTGGCCCCTGACTTCCTTACGGCCTGGGTGATTTCCTGCAGTTTTGGAGATAGTTGGAGATGGTGACAACACAGTTTTTGTAATCAATTTTATTTGTTTGTTTTCAGCCACAACTGGGTGTGGTCCGTGTGATTCATGTTACATATATCGCCCTCAGATTTCTTCATAATATGGTCATCTTGTGAAAATATCCCCATCCTTGAAGATCAGCGCTCAATTCTAAAAGTAGGTGCGGTGTAATGGTTAGCACATATTCTTCCCTGGCCCTTCTCACCACTAGGTGTGAGCGATTGGAGGTGTAAGCTTATTCTAACGTAACTCGTGAAAAAAAAAATCAAATTATTAATTTCTCCTAATTGTTGTCTACAGTTCCTTAAAGGGGCGATGAAAGCCTTAGGAAAATGTAGACAGTAACAACATTATACTTTCATGTACATACAATAACATGTAACTTATTTGCCAGCAGTACATCTAAAGATTATTATTTCAGTAAAGGCATTTTTTTTAAGGATTGCGGACATTAAGCTACATATCCCTCATCCCTATCCAATCCTCTCTTTTCCCAGGATTTGTGAAACTTGTACGCAAAAATTTATCATTTCTGTTGCTGTTGCTGTTGTTGTTGTTGTTGTTGTTGCTGCTGTTTTGGCAGGATTTAAAACTTCTCTGACGTATTGAACAAACAACGAAAAACGCGTAGTTCAGAAACTAGGTCTGCATGAAACTGTGACTGTCTCACAAAGAATGTTAATACGTGTTCATTCAGGCTGAAAACTATCCAATTAGAGTCTCCTGATCGTTTAGATTAACATTTTTGCTTGTGTTTATTGATGGCAGATGAAAACACTGCAGAGTACGGTTGACTGGAGCAAGATTTCTGTCGAACACGTATAAATAGTCTTTGTTAATTCCGAATGTCAGGGAGTGTAGATAATAATAGGAACTTGTAATCGCGGCGCTGTTAGCCTGAGTGATAGGTCATTTGACTGTAATAAATGCGAATAAGGATAAATATATCTACTGATAAAATATCCCATACTCGGTGATCAAACACTGTCGGGAACCGATATTTGATTCGCCAACATAATGAAAACGTGAATTTCAAACAAATAATGGTAAGGAGTGTGTGAAAACGGTGTGGCTTTTGACAGTGACTGGATTAAGGCCGAGACAAGTGAATTTTTACCAAATTTAATGTCGCTAAGCAGGTTTTGGTGTCATGCCATCCGTGATGAAGAATTGTAAAGCAAAGACTCTTAAAACGGGAACAGGGGGAAAGGGAGGGATTGTCTTCCTTTCACAAATTAATCATGTTTTTATGTTACACAAAGGGAACTATGTTGTTTTTGCCGAAGCTGACAATATGCATTCTATTGGTCGCTTCAAACAATTGAACAAGCACCCTCTATTGAATTCATAATAACGCATTTAATTAAACAAAAGACAAAGCGGATGTTTCAATACCGATGGGCACTCGTGGGTAAACATTTCAAAAATGTAAAATCACGACACTCCCAATTTTGTATCTCCTGGCTACTCATGAATTGTAAACCTATAATCCTGCCTGTTGACAGGTGCGGAAGCGGTGGCGATGTCTTCACCAGCCACGTAAACCAGTTGTTAGATCTACCCACAGATTATTTCTTGGTGTAAAAATGCAATTTTACAGAGTCATTGCCTCCAAATTGTTTTCTAGCCGGATGTGTTTAAAGTGCATGTGAACTGAGAAAGCAAACCGCCAAGAAGAAGAATGAAATGTATTTCTTTGTGTTTTTGGTTCTCCCCATCTAAAACCTTAAACAATACCGCATCAAAGATGTACGCTATAAATCTGGAGCGTTAGTGATTTCTAGAACTCCAGAAAGATCCTGAGGAAATGATCTTAAGTATTTTTGTTTGTTGTTGTTTTTTGCATAACCCTCCATTTTTCGAGCCTTTTTCCTTTACATTGTGTGAAAATGTGACAGCTGACCTGGTTAGTTTTCACAATGCAAAAGGAAGGACAGTAATGTACTTTTTGTATCCTTTTTGTTCATTTCACTTATGCGGAGATTAAAGTCATTCTTCCGTATCATCCTACATCAGTTGCATTTATTAAAACAACAAATGATTTTGGTGGAGTTGTTTTGATTGTTGCTGCTACTCAGTTCGGTTCAGCAAGAATAAAACTGTAAGTTTGGACTGAATTTGATAAATATAATATACAACATATTCCCTACACAATAACATGTATGATTGCAGTGTGTCTGTTGTTGCAAGATCGTCCTACCTGGCAGCTTCCTCCATGCAATCGATGAATTGACGAACGAACGAATTCGGCACAAATCTGTTGCTTGCAATGTCCAACTCGTATGCGTCATCAAAAATGATGTGGACTGTAAGTAAAAATTTGAAAGAAAAAAAAAAAGAGATAAATATTGAAAGTAACGATCCCTTAACCCTGTTGGTAGGCATACTAAGTACTGAATGTGTACAGTTTTACCAGACACGACAAGTTACAAATCATTGTAAAGTAACAA
>OZ007567.1:10015746-10018246 GCA_963931925.1 Onchidella celtica
TTACTGTGACGAATACAAAATATACAGTTAGATCATTCACAGATATCCGGGCTGATTTTTTTGTCATACCTGTAAGAAATGGCATGAAATTCTCCTTGAGACTGACGAGTTCTCCAATCCCATTCAGGCAAGGCAAAATCTGCATCTGCCAGATATTTGCCCAGAACCACGACCAATGCTATTTTTACGGGCGTCATCAGAAAGTTACTCGTTTCTCGTGTTTCCTGAAATACCGATAGAAGAAATTAGAAAATGGTCTAAACATGCCACTGGTGAAAAAAAAAAACACTATTTACAAAAGAAGTGGCAGTTTACTTGTAATACTATTGGCTACCACTACTATTTTAATATCTGGCTCCTGGAGATATAAATGAAAGACTCTGTCATTGATTTATAGACAGTATTACACTAGATCATTTCGACGGTTCAGTGTAAAAACTGAATATCTCCTTTTTTGTGTGTGAAAATGAGATAATCACCGCTGTCACTAACAGACGGTTTCATCTATTGCAGTGGATGGTAGACGCAAACAGAAAAAGAAGAAATGTGATGAATGCAACTCTTGAGACGTAAATGAAACAAATAAATAATCTTTTGTATGATGTTTACCTGCAACATATGACGCCATTGTTTGAACGGTATCCTGACCCTGCCGAACAATGACCAGTCACTGGACAGATAGTTCTCCCACCATCCCAGCGACACCAACACCAGAGCTACAGGTAGTTCCAAATCGAAGTTCTGAAGCAGCGTAAATTTTGCTGGAGTGTCTCTGGAGTAACTGTTGTATGAGAGAATTACGGAAATGAATTTTTGTTGTTTCAGAATCAAGATACATTTGGTTTCCGGTATTTCAGCTGACTAGGAATATTATTCTCTTGTCGTTACTTTAGTCTTAGTTTGTGTTGAAGTTATTGTTGTTGTTTAACAACTCGGTGATGTTGGTAATAATGGTGGTGGTGGTGATGATGCTGGGGTGATTGATGGTGACGATTGTGGTAAACTCGGTGGTGTGCTGATGATGATGTTGTTGATGGTAGTGGTGATATTGATATTGATGATGCTGAAGATGATGGTTTGTGGCGATTGTGTTGGTAATTAAGGTGTCTCTAATTGAGTTGATGGTGGTAATATTGTAGATAGCGAAGTTGACAAATATTATTCGCGTATTTCCTAGTGCATGTTAGCATACTTGTTATGCAGTGTTTGTAACTCCTTTGATCAAATGCATTAATGTAGCCTTCTGTGTAAATGATACGGTTGTTTTAAAAGACCACATGTATTGTCCTGACAGACAAGACGTTTCATGAGGTGGCGGCTAGTGCAGAGCCTGCAATGATAGCAATCAAAGTTGTGTCCTTACTCGTATCCACTCAGTGTCTCGTTATAGTGTTCTTTGGAGAAATCCATCATCGTAAAATAGACCAAACTGCCTATCTGAGCCAGCATTGCAAGGACAGCAGATCCCATTTTCAGGATAATCTTGAATCCAAATGTGGGTTCTTTTTCGAGCATCATCACCTATTGATAAAGTAAAATACAGTTTGTCAAACGATTATTAAAACTATTTGCCTTAAATATATTTCATTGTCAAAGTTTATCATTGTGTAGAATATTTCTGGAAATAACTGCAACTGGAGACATTGAATTTCAAGTTGTTCTACGATTTTCCAATAAGAAAGCTATACATGTGCTGTATTAATCCAGGTTGCTTCTTACCTGAATGCCCATTGCATTGTCATTGCAAGCGATTGTTCTAAATTCACCAGAATCTGTGTGGGTCTTGTTTCATGCCATCATTTATTACAATTAATAAAACAAAACAAAAATTACGCAATAAAGATTTAAAAGTGACACTGGATGTCGTAATATATTTTATTCTAAGCATCTCAGATTTATTCGTTACTGCTGCAACTGTCATCGTTGTTATGGTTACGTCCTGACATTGTTATTCTTGTAATTGTAATCGTGTGGTTACCTTGAGTATACTTGGAATCTGGAACATTGCGAAAGTCAAGGTGATGCCTCGAAAGAAGTCGGTGGATGGAATGATTTTGAAAACCAGGAGACACATACCATAGGTAGATGCCAGCTCCAAAAATAACACCTGCAGAAAATGCAAAATAGTTTTACATAAGTTGACATATTTCCACAGACATCAATAGCATGATTATACTGATTTATTTGAAAAGACATTATCACGCCATCCAGTGAAAGTGGGCAATCTTCCATGAACTTTCCATAAAACGGTCAGAAAATCTTCAGACTTGTCTCTACTAAAACCCTGAGGGAGGCGGGTGGGGTACTTTGTCTGTTTATGAAATTCAACTTCTGCAGTGTTCGTGTTTGTCCATCTGTTGGTTTGCTTGCTTCATTATCTTGGTGTTTTTGGTTTTTGCGTTTGGTTTTTGTGTTGTTGTTTTTGTAAATCATTCCGCTTTCATTTTCTCAGTCTTTTGTTATTTCTGTCTTTCACACACTCGCATGTAACTGAAAGCTG